>NC_069399.1:63149946-63157446 GCF_026875155.1 Cherax quadricarinatus | reverse complement strand
ACAACAACAACAACAACAATAATAATAATAACAATAATAATAACAATAACAATAACAATAATTATAATAACAATAACGATAATACTAACAACAATAATAATAATAATAATAATAATAATAATAATAATAATAATAATAATAATAATAATAATAAACTCGACATTACAATATAAATAGTCACAAAAGTGAACAGACTTGGAGGATGCGAGAAAAGCCCTGATCAGACAATCTTCCGATCAGACAATCTTCAGATCAGACAATCTTCAGATCAGACAATCTTCACATCAGACAATCTTCACATCAGACAAGGCACAAGGGGGGCCAACTGGAAGAACGGGAATCAGGCGAATACGACCTGGAATCATTCCCGACAATTCCAAGTGGGAATTAGACACAGGAGATGAGGGACTGGAACGGAAGACCAGAGGCTGCGAAGCTCTCTGCTTCTCTCCTGAACTGGATTATCGTAATTTGGTGGGCGAAGCCCAGGCAAGCTTTACTGAATATTAACAGGTGATATTAGGAGATAATATTACCAGGTGATATTAGGAGGTAATATTACCAGGTGATATTAGGAGATAATATTACCAGGTGATATTAGGAGGTAATATTACCAAGTGATATTAGGAGGTAATATTACCAGGTGGTATTAGGAGGTAATATTACCCGGTGGTATTAGGAGATAATATTACCAGGTGGCATTAGGAGATAATATTACCAGGTGATATTAGGAGGTAATATTACCAGGTGGTATTAGGAGGTAATATTACCATGTGGTATTAGGAGATAATATTACCAGGTGATATTAGGAGATAATATTACCAGGTGATATTAGGAGGTAATATTGCCAGGTGGTATTAGGAGGTAATATTACCAGGTGGCATTAGGAGATAATATTACCAGGTGGTATTAGGAGATAATATTACCAGGTGGTATTAGGAGGTAATATTACCAGGTGGTATTAGGAGATAATATTACCAGGTGGTATTAGGAGATAATATTACCAGGTGGTATTAGGAGGTAATATTACCAGGTGGTATTAGGAGATAATATTACAGGTGGTATTAGGAGATAATATTACCAGGTGGTATTAGGAGGTAATATTACCAGGTGGTATTAGGAGATAATATTACCAGGTGGTATTAGGAGGTAATATTACCAAGTGGTATTAGGAGGTAATATTACCAGGTGGTATTAGGAGGTAATATTACCAGGTGGTATTAGGAGGTAATATTACCAGAGGATATTAAGAATACTACTAAAGCTGATTATATATGGTGTTAAAAAAATTAATCAGTATTACGGACCTCGAGAGATGGAGTTACGCAGCTCAACGCGGGTTGAAGGTTCAGGTCACCAGAGTGACGTATTGTGACGCAGTGCTACTTATGTGACGCAGTGTTACATGTGTGACGCAGTGTTACATGTGTGACGCAGTGTCACATGTGTGACGCAGTGTTACATGTGTGACGCAGTTTTACATATGTGACGCAGTGTTACATATGTGACGCAGTGTTACATATGTGACGCAGTGTTACATTTGTGACGCAGTGTTACATGTGACGCAATGTTACATGTGTGACGCAGTGTTACATATGTGACGCAGTGTTACATATGTGACGCGGTGTTACATATGTGACGCAGTGTTACATATGTGATGCAGTGTTGCATATGTGGCGCAGTGTTTTATATGTGACGCGGTGTTACATATGTGACGCAGTGCTACATATGTGATGCAGTGTTGCATATGTGACGCAGTGTTACATATGTGACGCAGTGTTTGATGTATGACGCAGTGTTAGACGTTGGTTTTTGACCGGTCTAAATCTCTACAATATTTTAACATTTTTTTATTCTAGGTTAGGTTAGGTTAGATTCAGTTAACGTAAATTGGCCTATAATTATAAATTACTAACAAAAAACGAAGTAACATGAACTTACTTACCTCTGACAGCCCGGAGCATATGACAGCTCAGAATATATACACTGACAGGTGTGTCTCTCTGTGTATGGCTCTGTGATGGCTCTGTGTATATTTTAATCCCACTTTTAGAAATTAAATATTTTTGACCGGTGGTGAACAAGCGATCTGTGGCCTTAATGATCCTAGTGTATTAGATTGGCTTGAAACTCATTTAACAACGAACTACGACCCGACGACCCCAGGTACTTTGCTGGGGACGAGCTATGAACCAGCTTTTAGTTTAGTCAAAGTGAAATCACTGATGAGGTAAGAAGAGTTAACAGCAGGATTGATTTCGTTTTATATATTTTCCCAACACCAAAACCCATGTACTTTCATATACAACTATGTTCTGAGTTTAGGGACAAGTTCAACTTAATAATGAATCGAGGCTTAGGAGAGAATGAAAATGAGAATATTCTAGCTAATAGAGCTATGACACACCTTTACAGAAAGACAACTCTGAGTATGGTGTGAACCAGCTAGAGCAACGAGAGAGAGTCAGATGATCTGAGGTTTTCCTAGAAGTGAGGTAAACTCCTCCAGGTCACCAACCCTCCATCTGAAACATCAGAAGGCTGCAGCACCTAACTAGCCACACTGGTACTAGAGTGATCGACTCATCCTCGAAGGCTATGGTTAACCGTACTTCTAATTGGCTAAGATGAAACCCCAGATGTTGGTCTTGCATTAGCAAGCGTAGAATACAGGACGGATGCATTATAACAGAGAGCTGACTGAGCTGTACCTGTCTAAAACACTCGTCCATTAATGTACTGATACAAGAGGTATCAGTATATTAATGGACTGATAAGCACATTGGTTAGCGAAGCGTCTCCTCCCAAAAAGGTTGAACATGTGTCTTATTCATCTACAGTTGGTATCCCAACGTTCACTGTTAACGTTGGGAGACAGCTTTCTTAATAAACCAATGTGGTTATAATGAAATTAGCATTAGAATAAATATTTGATAAATAATTATTTCCCCAATTACTGTATCAGAACAAAAGAGCCACCATAATTTTTCTTCCAACACAACTAAATTGATAAAAAAAATATTATTTCCAGAATTAACAAAGGATAACCGGTATATATTTTTTAGTCAGTAAATGTGATTAACGCCTAATTGAGTAAGGAATATTTAATTACTTAAAAAACCAATGTTTATCATATTTACAAAGCGCAAATGACGGATTATTTACAATTATTTGAAGTATATGGCTCATTGATAGACCGCTCGTCTTACAGCTGAGGGGATCCAGGTTTGATATCCTGGCCGGGTGAGACGTATTTGCAAAGTCTCCTTAACATCGTTGCCTCTGTTCATCTGCAGTAAATAGGTACCTGGGTGCTAGTCGAATGTTGTGAACTTTTAAATGAGCCGAGGTAGGATGATGAAAGACTGAGATTTGCTCTTAACCAAAATTAAAGAAATAGATTTCACCCATTGTGAGTCTCTGAGTTACTGTTTGTACACGGTATGCAGGCTATTGTTGAGGTTGAGTTGGTAGTTAAGGTGTAGCTCTAAGGAACACAATAGACGGCAGAATTGATGGCTAACAGCTGTTGTTGAAGTAGTCTCGGCTATATTCCTGCCAGAGACAGCTTCCACCCGAATACAGAAAGCAAAAATATAGCAATGTAATCGAAATATTATAAAACAAGGGACACAGCTCAACTTATACTGGATAAACGAAACGTGATTTGACAACAAGAATAAAGTACATGGAAGAATTAATATTCTCTTTAAAATATCCAGAAGGCTTTAGGAAGGGTAGGGGGGTGTGTAGACCAACTGTTTGTAGTGAAAAATATAGGTGAACAGAGGTAAAGAGGTTTTTGTAGATTTTTTGTATTTGGAAATGGGAATGACAGGGTGAATAGGGGGGCAATGTGGCATATGTTGCAAATGTATGGAATAAGAGGTAGGTTATTGACAGCAGTGAAGAACCTTTACGAGGATAGTGAGGCTCAGGGTAGAGTATGTATGTTAGAGGGAGATTATTTCTCAGTAAAAGTAGGCCTTTGACAGGGATGTGTGATGTCACCACGGTTGTTTAATATATTTTTTAGATGGAGTTGTAGGAGAAGTGAATGCTCGGGTGTTGGTAAGAGGTGTGAGGTTAAAAGATAAAGAATCTTACACAAAGTGGGAGTTGTCACAGTTGCTCTTTGCTGATGACACTGTGCTTTTGGAAGATTCTGAAGAGAAGTCGCAGAGATTGGTTGGTTGATGAGTTTGGTAGAGTATGTAAAAGAAGGAATTAAAAGTGAATATAGGTAAGAGTAAGGTGATGAGGATAACAAAAAAAATAGGTAACGGAAGACTGGTTATCAGATTGGAGGGAGAGAGTATGGAGGCGGTGAGTACATTCAGATATTTGGGAGTGTACGTGTCAGCAAATGGGTCTATGAAAGATGAAGTGAATCAAAGAATTGACGAGGGGAAAAAGGTGAGTGGTGCAGTGAGGAGTCTGTGGAGACAAGAGCGTTATCCTTGAAACAAAGAAGGGAATGTATGAGAGTATAGTTATACCAACGCTCTTGTACGGGTGTGAGGCATGGGTGGTGAATGTTGCAACAAGACAGTGATGGAATGAATGATGATGAAAATTTTTCATTATCGGGCAAACTTGCCTTGTTGGGAAACGGCCGATTTGTTAATAAAAAAAAAATATAATATCCAGGAGTGTAATGCATGGTACACAGGGCAAGAATCCGAGGAAAAGACTTCACAAATTCTACCGACGATGCTGATGGGTACTTCCATAAGAAGGGCTCGGACCCGTCACAAGGGACCCTCTTCTGCACCTACACACACTTATGTGTAAGTATATATGTATATATATATATATATATATATATATATATATATATATATTATATATATATATATATATATATATATATATATATATAATATATATAAATATATATATATATATATATATATATATATATACATATATATTATATATATATATATATATATATATATATATATATATATATATATATATTTATATATATACATATATATATATATGTGTGTGTGTGTGTGTGTGTGTGTATCTTATATATTTACAAGTATGTATGCATGTAGGTGTAAAAGCCCACAAAGTTGAGAACAAAACAAAAATCTTTTCCTGGCGACTGTTTCAGACAAGCTCATATAAAATTCTTTTTCTTGTTTGGGAGCCACCAAAAGTTTATTCATTGTAAATTGTTTGGAAATTTAGAAAACGAGTTGCCCATCAGAGAGAATTTTGCTGTAATACCAATACTTGTTTTTGGCAGCTGCTGCTGTTGTTGTTGTTGCTTCTGTTGTTGTTGTTGCTACTGTTGTTGTTGTTGCTTCTGGTGTTGTTGTTCCTTCTGGTGTTGTTGTTGCTTCTGGTGTTGTTGTTGCTACTGTTGTTGTTGTTGCTACTGCTGTTGTTGTTGCTTCTGGTGTTGTTGTTGCTTGTGGTGTTGTTGTTGCTACTGTTATTGCTGTTGCTACTGTTGTTGTTGTTGCTACTGCTGTTGTTGTTGCTTCTGTTGTTGTTGTTGTTGTTGTTGCTTCTGATGTTGTTGCTTCTGGTGTTGTTGTTGGTTCTGGTGTTGTTGTTGTTTCTGGTGTTGTTGTTGCTACTGCTGTTGTTGTTGCTACTGTTGTTGTTGTTGCTACTGCTGTTGTTGTTGCTTCTGGTGTTGTTGTTGCTTCTGGTGTTGTTGTTGCTTCTGTTGTTGTTGTTGCTTCTGGTGTTGTTGTTCCTCCTGGTGTTGTTGTTGCTTCTGGTGTTGTTGTTGCTACTGTTGTTGTTGTTGCTACTGCTGTTGTTGTTGCTTCTGGTGTTGTTGTCGCTTCTGGTGTTGTTGTTGCTACTGTTTATTGCTGTTGCTACTGTTGTTGTTGTTGCTACTGCTGTTGTTGTTGCTTCTGTTGTTGTTGTTGTTGTTGCTTCTGGTGTTGTTGTTGCTTCTGGTGTTGCTGTTGCTTCTGGTGTTGTTGTTGCTACTGCTGTTGTTGTTGCTACTGTTGTTGTTGTTGCTACTGCTGTGTTTGTTGGTTTGCTTCTGGTGTTGTTGTTGCTTCTGGTGTTGTTGTTGCTTCTGTTGTTGTTGTTGCTTCTGGTGTTGTTGTTGCTTCTGGTGTTGTTGTTGCTTCTGGTGTTGTTGTTGCTTCTGGTGTTGTTGTTGCTTCTGGTGTTGTTGTTGCTCTGTTGTTGTTGTTGCTACTTGCTTTGGTTGTTGTTGCTACTGTTGTTGTTGTTGCTACTGCTGTTGTTGTTGCTTCTGGTGTTGTTGTTGCTTCTGGTGTTGTTGTTGCTTCTGTGGTGTTGTTGTTGTCTCTACTGTGTTGTTGTTCTTCTGGTGTTGTTGTTGCTTCTGGTGTTGTTGTTGCTACTGATGTTTGGTTTGTTGCTACTGCTTGTTGTTTTGCTTCTGGTGTTTGTTGTTGCTTCTGGTGTTGTTGTTGCTTCTGTTATTGCTGTTGCTACTGTTGTTGTTGTTGCTACTGCTTTGTTGTTGCTTCGTGTTGTTGTTCTTGTTGCTTCTGGTGTGTGTTGTTGCTTTTTGTGTTGTTGTTGTTGGTCTGTGTGTTGTTGTTGCTTCTGTGTTGTTGTTGCTACTGTTGTTGTTGTTGCTACTGTTGTTGTTGTTGCTACTGCTGTTGTTGTTGTTCTACTGTTGTTGTTCTTGCTCTGGTGTTGTTTGTTGCTACTGCTGTTGTGTTGTTGCTTACTGTGTTGTTGTTGCTACTGGTGTTGTTGTTGCTACTGTTGTTGTTGTTGCTTACTGTGTTGTTGTATGTTGTTGTCGCTGTTGTTGTTGTTGCTTCTGTTGTGTTGTTTTGTTGCTTCTGTTGTTGTTGTTGCTACTGTTTGTTGTTGTTGCTACTGTTGTTGTTGTTGTTGCTACTGCTGTTGTTTGTTGCTTCTTGTGTGTTTGTTGTTGCTTCTGTTATGCTGTTGCTACTGTTGTTGTTGTTGCTCTGTTGTTGTTGTTGCTACTGTTGTGTTGTCGTTGCTTCTGTGTGTTGTTGTTGCTTCTGGTGTTGTTGTTGGCTTCTGGTTGTTGTTGTTTGGGCTTCTGGTGTTTGTTGTTCTCTCTGTGTTGTTGTTGTTTTTCTTCTGGTGTTGTTGTTGCTACTGTTGTTGTTGTTGTTGCACTGCTGTTGTTGTTGCTTCTGGTGTTGTTGTTGCTTCTGGTGTTGTTGTTGCTACTGTTATTGCTGTTGCTACTGTTGTTGTTGTTGCTACTGCTGTTGTTTGTTGCTTCTGGTTGTTGTTGTTGTTGTTGTTTGCTTTCTGTTGTTGTTGTTGCTTCTGGTGTTGTTGTTGTTCTGTTGTTGTTGTTCTTCTGGTGTTGCTGTGTGCTACTGTTGTTGTTGTTGCTACTGCTGTTGTTGTTGCTTCTGGTGTTGTTGTTGCTTCTGATGTTGTTGTTGCTACTGTTTGTTGTTGTTTGCGATGCTGTTGTTTGTTTGTTGTTGCTTGCTGTTGTTGTTGCTATCTGTTGTTGTTGTTGCTACTGTTGTTGTTGTTGCTACT
>NC_069399.1:63059946-63144946 GCF_026875155.1 Cherax quadricarinatus | reverse complement strand
TCGTCATGCATGTTGCATTCAGGCAGAAAATTGGGGTCAAACGAAGGCTTGGTTCTCTACTTTTTCTGAGCCTTGATAAATATTCGCCGCCTTATATTTTTTGAGTTTGTATAATTCTGAGCCTTGATCATTTTTTTCTGAGCCTTGATATATATTCTGAGCCTGATATTTTTTCGGCCTTTATCTATATTCGAGCCTTGATCATTTATTTGAGTTTATAATTTATTTTGAGCCTTATCATATTTTTAGCCTTGTCATATATTCTAGCCTTGATCATATTTCTGAGCCTTGATCATTTATTTGAGCCTTGATCTTTTTTTGAGTTGATATTTATTTGAGTCTTGATCTTTTTTCTGAGCCCTTTACATTTATTCTGAGTCTTGATAATTTTTTTTGAGCTTGACAAAATTTTGAGCCTTTTATCATAATTTTGGCCTTGATCATTTTTCTGAGCCCTTTATCATTTTTCTGAGCCTTGATCATTTATTTGAGTCTTGATAATTTTCTGATCTTGATCTATTTCGAGCCGATCATTTATTCTGAGCTTTATAATTTTTTCTGATTTGATATTATTCTGGCCTTGATCATTATTTGAGCCTTATCATTTTTCTGAGTCTTGATAATTTTTTTCGATCTTGATCAATATTCTGGCCTTTATCATTTTTCTGGTCTTGTAATTTATTCTGAGTTTGATCATATATTCGAGCCTTGTCATTTTTGGCCTTGATCATAATTCTAGCCCGATATAAACCCGAGCTTTACATATATTTGAGCCTTGTATTTTTTCTAAGTCTTGATTTATATTCCCGAGCCTTGTTTATTTATTCGAGCCTTGATCATATTACTGAGCCCTTTATATTATTTGAGCCTTGATCATTTATTTTGAGTCTTTATAATTTATTTGAGTCTTGGGTTATATTCTGAGCCCTTTATAAATTTTTTTGGCCCTTGAAAATTTTTTCTGAGCCCTTTTCATAGTTCTGAGCCTTTCTTTATTCTGAGCCTTGATTTCCTTTTTGCTGCGCCTTGCCTTTTTTCTGCCCTTTATCCCCTTTAGCTGCCCCGAGTCAATGTGCTGCTGCTTAATTTTACGTAAAGTAAAAGAAGACACAAGTGCAAGTGTCACGCCGTTATGGCTTGATAAAGCTCCTGGAGAGCGAAACGTCGCCACAATAAAAATGTCACATTAGTTGCATTTGTGTCCTTTTACTTTACATATTGTCGGTAATTCTACCAACTATATGAAATGTCTTGATGCTTCACACCGCGACTTCATTATTATCGCTAATATCATCATCTCTGTCTATGTTAATTAACACAGTCGAGGGAGGTAAAAATATATTTTAATTAGCACTGATTATCAGCAAATCGTATACCCCCAAAGGTGATGAGGCTCGGTAAAGACATCGAGGTGTTCTCGTTCACTAAAGTCTTAATTGCCAGTTCAGACGTCCTGGCAGGCACAAATTTGTTGTGGAAACTCTGGTTGGAGGAGAAGGAACTCGAGGCGTGATCTGGACTCGAGCTAACAAGCGAGACACAAAGTTGGCCGTGCAGGTATTATAAGTTTGTCGGAGGGTAACTAGGGAGCAAATTTGTCAAGCAGAGCTAACTTTCGTCCACTCCTCCGCCAGGAAGAAGCACCAATCAAACTTTTCCACAAGTCGGCCAATTTACTTTCTGCAATCCAGTTCCAACTTTGCTGGTGCGGATTTCAGGGATTCCTATATTTTGCTTTAAAAATTAATTATATCTTCATATATATATATATATATATATATACATTGTACCCACGAAACTAGTAGTATTTATCAATAACAACACTGCACTAGCCAAGGAGTCGAACCCATGCTATTTTGGCCCACATCACAATAAGGGAAAACGCATGACGCTTTAGACCACTAGACCACACAATCCTTGGGTGTTCTAGTTTACGTTTAAAGATGCATTTTTTCATTAACGTTAACGTAAAAGTTAATAATTTTGTACCAACGGAACCTTAGAAAACATACCTAACGTTATTATAACAAGCGCAATTTAATTTAGCCTAATCAAGCTTAATATATTTTAGATAAGTTTACAATAATTTAATAATAAATAAACACAATAAAACATATATTTTCCGTTACGTTCAGAATGATTTTTGTGAAATTATTGCATACACAAATTATCGCTTGCCTTATTTGGCAAGAAAAAAGGACTTAACTTTAAATGAGTTTTTGCTAATTGCATCGATACCATGCCTAACCCTTCTAGGGCAGGGTAGGTGCCTGAGCCCGAGCCTTTAGCTCATAAGACTGTCATTCCCATTTGCCCCCTTGTGGCGGGGATGGCAGACCAGAGAGGCCTAGCTTGTGGCTAGGCCTGGGGACAGTTGGTCCCAAAGATGAGGAGGTACTTGTGCCTCCTCCCATGGGAGACTTAGGTCTCAGACACTCCCTAAAGAGGGAGCCAAGGCCGGGCCACCACTTGGAAAAGGCCCGGGCCGGGAGAATACCGGCTAATCTTTAACTAACTGCTAATTGCATCGAAACCATGCCCAGCCCTTCTAGGGTAGGGTAGGTGCCTGAGCCAGAGCTTGCAGCTCACAAGACTGCCATTCCCATTAGCCCCCTTGGGGCTGGGATGGCAGACCAGAGAGGCCTAGCTTGTGGCTAGGCCTGGGGACAGTTGGTCCTAAAGATGAGGAGGTACTTGTGCCTCCTCCCATGGGAGACTTAGGTCCCAGACACTTCCAAAAGAGGGAGCCAAGGCCGGGCCACCACTTGGAAAAGGCCCGGGCCGGGAGAATACCAGCGAATCTTTAATAATAATAATAAATTTTCTAATTGATCAATTTTACCTGTTCGGCACGACACACACACACACACACACATACACACACACACACACACACACACAGAATCTTCAGGAAGTGGAATAGTCTAACAAGTGCTGTAGTGGAGGCAGGAACCATACATGGGCTTTAAGACGAGGTATGAAAAAGCTCAGGGATCAGAAAGAGAAAGGAGCTAGTAGCGGTCAGTGAATAAGCGGGGCCAGGAGCTGAGTCTCGACCCCTGCAACCACAATTACGTTAGTACAATTAGGTGAGTACACACACACACACACACACACACACACACGAAAATCCTGTGTCACAAACCTACTGGAGTTCTATGACAGAGTGACAGCAGTAAGACAATAGAGAGAGGGGTAGGTAAATTGCATTTTCTTGGACTGTAAGAAGGTGTTTGACACAGTTCCACACAAGAGATTAGTGCAAAAGCTGGAGGACCAAGCAGGAATAACACGGAAGGCACTGAAATGGATCAGGGAATACCTGTCAGGAAGACAACAGCGAGTCATGGTATTTGGCTAGGTGTCAGAGTGGGCGCCTGTGACGAGTGGGGTTCCACAGGTGTCAGTCCTAGGACCGGTGCTGTTTCTGCTATTTGTGAACGACATGACGGAAGGAATAGACTCCGAAATGTCCCTGCTTGTATATGATGTGAAGTTGATGAGAAGAATTCAGTCGGACAAGGACCAGGTAGAACTACAAAGGGATCTGGACAGGCTGCAGGCCTGGACCAGCAATTGGCTCCTAGAGTTCAACCCCACCAAGTCCAAAGTCATGAAGATTGGGGAAGGGCGAAGAAGACTACAGACGGAGTACAATCTAGAGGGCCGGAGACTACAAACCTCACTCAAGGAAAAAGATCTTGGGGTGAGTATAACACCAGGCACATCTCCAGAGGCGCACATCAACCAAATAACTGCTGCAGCATATGGGCGCCTAACAAACCTAATAAGGTAGCCATCTTATTAAGGAATCGTTTAGGACCCTGTACACTGTGTACGTTAGGCCCATATTGGAGTATGCAGCACCAGTTTGGAACCCACACCTAGACAAGAACGTAAAGAAACTAGAGATTGTGCAAAGGTTTTCAGCAACACTAGTCCCAGAGATAAGGGGTATGTCCTACGAGGAAAGGTTAAGGGAAATCGACCTGACGACACTGGAGGACAGGAGAGATACGGAAGGGACGTGATAATGACATATAAAATACTGAGAGGCATTGACAAGGTGGAGACAGAATGTTCCAGAGATGGGACATAGCAACAAGGAGACACAGTTGGAGGGGATGTTAGTAAGTATTTCTTCAGTCACAGAGTAGTCAGGAAGTGGAATAGTTTGGGAAGCGATGTAGAGGAGGCAGGATCCATACACAGCTTAAAGCAGAGGTATGATAAAGCTAATGGTGCAGGGATAGTGACCCAGTAGCGGCCCGTGAAGAGGCGGGGCCAGGAGCTATGAATTGACCCCTGCAACCACAACTAGGTGAGTACATACACACACACACACAAACATATAATATATATATATATATATGTCGTGCCGAATAGGCAGAACTTGCGATCTTGGCTTAAATAGCAACGCTCATCTTGCCATATAGGACAAGCGAAAATTTGTGTATGCAATAATTTCGCCAAAATCATTCTGAACCTAACGAAAAAATATATTTCACTGTGTTTGTTTAGTATTAAATTATTGTAAACAAATCTAAAATATATTTAGTTGGGTTAGGCTAAAATAAATTGCTCTTGTTATAATAAGGTTAGGTAAGTTTTCTAAGATTCTTTTGGTGCAAAATTAAAATTTTTTATATCAACATTAATGAAAAAAATATATCTTTAAACGTATAAGAGAAAATTTTAGAAAGGACTTAATTTTAAATGAGTTCTTGCTAATTGACCAGTTTTACATATTCGGCACGACATATATATATATATATATATATATATATATATATATATATAAATATATATATATATATATATATATATAATATATATATATATATATACAGTGGAACCTCTACTTGCGAGTTTAAATCCGTTCCATGACCTTGCTCGCAACTGGATTTGCTAGTTTGCAGAGTCAATTTCCCTCATTTAAATTAATTGATATGTAATTAATCCGTTCCAGTGGAATTCTGTACTTCAATATTTTCGCTAATATCAACTCTACGGCTTATTTATCTATCTCACTTCATCTAGTATGACATAATAAATAATAAATAACATAGAAACGTGATATATGCTCTAAAATTAATAAAATATGTCATTCATGTGGTGGTATGGGCGGTGCCGGCGGTGGACGAGAGTTTGTCTGGAGACCGGGCAAAAATACTTCATGAATAATTTCGCTAATATCATGAATAATTTCGCTAATATCATCTATACTGCTTATTCATCTATCACAGTTCATCTAATATGACATAACAAACAATATAAATAGCATAGAAACATGATATATACTCTAGAATGAATAAAATATGCCATTATGTAACAGGTTAGGTTAGGTAAGGTTCGTCAGGAAACAGGACAAATGTTTCCTGACGCGGGTCTTAGTCAGATGATGACCCGCCTTTGGAGCTTTTGGTCATCTGACCGAGGCCTTCCGCTGGCTTACCGGTCCACCCCTTTAAAAATTATGGTCATTTATAACCATTGTTTATTTCTTATATATATGTAACAGGTGGAGGTGGCCACAACCCTTCCCTCTTTGTTGTGGTAAACACTGCCATCTAGTGACGGCTTTTTGAAGCCGTCTGTTATTATAATTATTATATGTAGTACATTATGTTATTTATTATTATTATTAAAGATTTGCCGGTATTCTCCCGGCCCGGGCCTTTTCCAAATGGTGGCCCGGCCTTGGCTCCCTCTTTAGGGAGTGTCTGAGACCTAAGTCTCCCATGGGAGGAGGCACAAGTACCTCCTCATCTTTGGGACCAACTGTCCCCAGGCCTAGCCACAAACTAGGCCTCTCTGGTCTGCCATCCCCGCCCCAAGGAGGTAAATGGGAATGACAGTCTTATGAGCTAAAGGCTCGGGCTCAGGCACCTACCCTGCCCTAGAAGGGTTAGGCATGGTGTCGATCGTACATTATGATTATATATGTATTATTATTACACATATATTATTATTATTATTATTGTATTATATTATTATACTATTATTATTATACGTGTTATTAATTACATAATAATAATAACAATAATAATAATAATAATAATAATAATAATAATAATAATAATAATAATAATAATAATAATAATAATAATAATATTATTATTATTATTATTATTATTATTATTATATAAATAATTTGTAATTTTTATTCACACAAAAAATATAAGATTTACTGTTATTCCTTATTGCAATAATTGTATAAATAATGTCAACCCATTCACGACTGTATATTGGTATGGACAGTGACGTCATTTGTTTACTCTGAAACAGCCAAGCAATGGACCATTTCTTCTAGGTTGAGCTCAATTTCAAGGTACTTTTCGTCATGAAAGCAATCAAAATCATATCTATTTCTGTAATATATCTTCCAATCTATCAACTGAGACCAAAAAAACTAAAATACAACTATAAAAACCATTTGAAATTACCACTAAGGTGTGGCTAATTGCTGAGAAGTGAACCCCATTATTTATGCTTAGATTTCTTTCATTTTTGGTGTACATTAAGAAGCATCTTTCCATCATACATTGCCCAAGTTTCAATAAGATAGTCCAACAAACAAATGAGATACAATTCCCGAGATCAAGAGCAAGAGCCCCTCACCAGTGTCAAGGAACCTGCCCTGAGGTCTGCTCGCTTGTGGAAATTTTGCTCGCGTATGTATATATGTCGTGCCGAATATGTAAAACTGGTCAGTTAGCAAGAACTCATTTAAAATTAAGTCCTTTCTGAAATTTTCTCTTATACGTTTAAAGATATATTTTTTTCATTAATGTTAAAGTAAAAAATTTTAATTTTGCACCAAAAGAGTCTTAGAAAACTTACCTAACCTTATTATAACAAGAACTATTTATTTTAGCCTAACCCAACTAAATATATTTTAGATTTGTTTACAATAATTTAATACATGTTAATTTTAAAACTTTTAAAGGAAGTGCACTCGTCAATGTAATTATTATTCCACTTTATGAGCCTGAACTGTCTGCCAAAATTTGGATCATTTCATGCATATTTAAAGGTTGCACATAATTTCATCTTTGGTTTCTCTCTATCGCAAATGGCATCTTCAGCACCGAGTACACGAACTGCATGGGAATAGTGGGTAGTAGGGTGTTCGATCGAGTTTTTCTGACTTGCCTGGCTTCCGACGCGGGGTAACGTACTTCGCATGTCACAATTCTTTCACCTGAAGCAGAAGCTACCTTTCCCAAAAAGCTTCAAGAAGTCCTTGCCATCTGGACGACGGCAAGGATCTCAACCTAGCGGTTAGATTCCTGCATGGGTATCATCTCGCATGTGTATCACCTCGCTTGCCAAGTGATACGCATGCCAGGATTTTCCAGGACTCCCTCGGCGACCTTTCAGACATCAGAGCCACTGATGCCCTGGCGCATATGACCATTGAAGAGGATCGCATGTTTTACCAAATGCAAAGCGAGGATGTCACCTCCTGCAGCATGTCTGGCCCTGTTCTCATGACAGCAGGAAGGAAGAGTTGGAAGTGACTTCGGGAAGAACAAGAGAAGGCGAGAAGGGCGAAGGCAGAGGCCGAGGCAGCTTCATCCTCGGTGGCCGCACCTCAGCTGCCTTCCACGTCCTTCTCCAGCCTTGAGTCTGATGGCCACAAAGATTTTGCTTCTACTCCCAGTTATTCAACAGCGCTTACGGCGTCCCCCAAACGACCGAAGAACATCTTCGCCTCTCCTGCTATAGCATCAGCCCTCGATCGAATCAACCTCCTAGACCGTGAAGCCGTGTTCGTTGTAAGAGCCATGGTAAGTCTTCACCCCCTAAGGTCCCCTTCTCCTGCACTGGGAGGTCAAGCTTCTCCCAGACTACACTGGGGATAGGGAAAGGGTGGACCATGTAACTATGCTCGTTACTGGCCCAGGCGGTTTCGAGAAGTTATTGGCTGTAATACAATTGGTAGAATTACCGACAATACGTAAAGTAAAAGGACACAAGTGCAACTAATGTGACATTTTATTGTGGCAACGTTTCGCTCTCCAGGAGCTTTATCAAGCCATTACAAACAATACATGAACACAGAAGGTATATATAGGCTCAGAGTGAGGTGCAATACTAGTGGTAGTAGTAGTAGTAGTATCATCATAATCAAGGGGGAAGCACTAAACCCATAGGATTATACAGTGCATGGGGGAGGGATGGAAGGTATTCAGGCTTAATTCAGGGAACTGTAGCACAGATCCAGTTCCCTAGATTAAGAGCCCCTCACCAGCATCAAGGAACCTTCCTTGAGGGGAGTAGTAGTAGTAGTGACACAAGTGGTAGTAATACAATATGGCAGAGCAATTAATTCGTACATGAGTAAAAGGATATAAAAGCTATTACTTGGGTAACATAAAAATAGGTTGGACAAATATAGACTGGATAGAGGCAGCTTGTTTCAGTGTTCACTCTTTGTAATGTGCTTTGTGTAGCATAACAGGAGAGACTATGTGATGGCAGGGTTTACTGTTTTCAGGACGATTCTTGCTAAGACTTCAGAGATGGTGAGGCTGCCGTTGTTTTGCTTAATTGTATTCGAAACAGCGATCAGTGCTGATTCGAGGCACTTGCATCTGCGGAAATTAGTTTCTTTGATCACTAATTGGGCGTCCCTGAATTTCATGAGATGATTGGTGGAATTTCGGTGTTGTACACAGGCGTTGTTCAAGTTATCGTTCCTACATGCGTAAATGTGTTCATTGAGGCGGGTGTCGAGGTTTCTTGCTGTTTCTCCTACGTAAATATTGTCACAGCCTCCACAGCGTATAGTGTAAACTCCTGCGTTGACTGGTTCGTGGTGCTTTGATTTTGTCCTGGTTAGATCCTTTATTGAAGTGCTAGAAGCGATGGCGACTCTGGCGTTAGCTTGTGAAAGTACTTTAGAAACGTTCAGTGCAACCTGGCTGTTGGGAAAAATTATAACTTTGTTGGGAGTGGTGTTGGTGCGTGGAGAATTAATGATCTGAAGAAATTAACACAGAGTTCAATCAAGTCAACAAAATCTCCAGGAGGTAGAGGAAGATTAAGGTCCTGATTGACTTTACGTCGTAGAACCTCGCTGGCTTTTGTGGTAGGTACTTTTGTGAAGAGGGAAGTCACGTCTAAACTGCTTAGTTTCTTGTTACAGATGGAGAGGTTTCGGATGCGGTTGAGAAGGTCGCCTGAAACCTCTCCATCCGTAAAAAGAAACTAAGCAGTTTGGACGTGACTTCCCTCTTCACAAAAGTACCTACCACAAAAGCCATCGAGGCTCTACGACGTAAAGTCAATCAGGACCTTAATCTTCCTCTACCTCCTGGAGATTTTGTTGACTTGATTGAACTCTGTGTTAATTTCAACTGTTTTTCTTTCAATAACAAGCTCTACAAACAAACCTACGGCATGGGAATGGGGGTCCCCCATCAGTGCCGTCCTAGCAAACTTATACATGGAACACCTAGAGTCCGAACACTTCGCCAACATCATCCCTTCAAGCGTCACTTGGTTACGTTACGTGGACGACGTCATCGTAAAAACTCCCAAACGTTTTGATGTACGGAATCTTCAGGCAAGGCTCAACGCAGTTGAACCGACGATCCAGTTTACACTAGAAGAAGAGTCCAATGACAAGGTACCTTTCCTCGACGTCCTCATTCACAAAGTAGACAACAACCTAAGATTTCAAGTTTATTGGAAACCGACCAATAAAAATGATCTCATACACTTCTATTCCAGTCAAGATACCAAGACCAAAAGAGGCATCATCATCGGGTTTTTCCTAAGAGCATACCGAATTTGTAGTCCTGAGTTTGTTGACGAGGAATATACATACATTCACCAAACATTCACTGAGTTACATTTTCCTTCCTTTTTCATCAAAGACTGCAAGAAAAGAGCTCTTCAGATCATTAATTCTCCACGCACCAACACCACTCCCAACAAAGTTATAATTCTTCCCAACAGCCAGGTTGCACTGAACGTTTCTAAAGTACTTTCACAAGCTAACGCCAGAGTCGCCATCGCTTCTAGCACTTCAATAAAGGATCTAACCAGGACAAAATCAAAGCACCACGAACCAGTCAACTATACCCTGTGGAGGCTGTGACAAGATTTACGTAGGAGAAACAGCAAGAAACCTCGACACCCGCCTCAATGAACACATTTACGCATGTAGGAACGATAACTTGAACAACGCCTGTGTACAACACCGAAATTCCACCAATCATCTCATGAAATTCAGGGACGCCCAATTAGTGATCAAAGAAACTAATTTCCACAGACGCAAGTGCCTCGAATCAGCACTGATCGCTGTTTCGAATACAATTAAGCAAAACAACGGCAGCCTCACCATCTCTGAAGTCTTAGCAAGAATCCTCCTGAAAACAGTAAACCCTGCCATCACATAGTCTCTCCTGTTATACTACACAAAGCACATTACAGAGAGTGAACACTGAACAGGCTGCCTCTATCCAGTCTATATTTGTCCAACCTATTTTTATGTTACCCAAGTAATAGCTTTCATATCCTTTTACTCATGTACGAATTAATTGCTCTACCATATTGTATTACTACCACTTGTGTCACTACTACTACTACTACTACTACTACTACTACTACCACTAGTATTGCACCTCACTCTGAGCCTATATATACCCTCTGTGTTCATGTATTGTTTGTAATGGCTTGATAAAGCTCCTGGAGAGCGAAACGTTGCCACAATAAAATGTCACATTAGTTGCACTTGTGTCCTTTTACTTTACAAGTTATTGGCTGTTCAAAAAACAGAAAAGGAAATAGGGGAGGCACAGGCGGAAGCATGCTTCGTGGCTCTTGACTCTTCATCTCTCTGTCCTCGTATTCAAGGCCTGGTCTTCGATACACCTGCCTCAAACACGAGTCTCCACCACGGAGCCTGTGTGCTGATCGAAGAAGGGCTTGGGAGGGAACTAGTGTGGACAGGTTGCCATCATCGTGTCTTCAAGATAGTCCTCTCCATTGTTATCAAGGTAGCCTTCGAGCCGACGGGAGGACCGGAAAATGGACTCTTCAAGAAGTTTCAGATAAAATGGCCCAACATCAACCAAGAGGTATACGTTGGTGCCCCCCGCGTGATGTTCTACGAACACAGATTAGAAGAATAGCTCATCAACATGGTTTCCTACATCAAGTAGGCTATGAAGGACCAGGACGGGTGAGCAGACTACGCCGAGTTCCTCTGCCTGAGGGAAGGGGGTGACAAACGGGCCAAGTTTCGGCCCCCAGGCCCGACGCATCATGCACAGTGGATGGGGAAGGGATTGTACATACTGAAGGTCTTTTTCTTCCGGAATCGGTTCATTCTCACTGCCAAGGAATCAGGTGCCATTGGATCACCCTCATTTTTCGTCGCCTTGATCTAGGTCCGGTTCTAGAACGAGGCTCCGAATGGTAGCAAGCCCCTCGCAATGACTTGGACTTCCTCCAAACCCTTCTAGCGTATCCGGACAATGAGATCGCAAATGCTACTGCTATCACCTAGTTGGATTGGCGTTCTTTGATGAGAAAGTGGACATTGCGACAAAGCGCATGATGGTGACTAACCTTGAGTGGGAAAAGAAACCAGGGTGCCCCTGTCTCTTGCAAGGTGTCCCAGAGATAGGAGTCGGACTGGAGGAGTTCGTGACTAACAGGACGCTGAAGATGTTTAGCGTCATTGCTGAGCAGAGGAAGGGGAAGGAAAAATCTTCCTTCTTGAATGAAGACTCTAATACGTGGGAGGCGAACACAACGTTCCTGGAAATGAAGAAGTCAGCGGGCTCTTTGAAGGTCGTGAACAATGCAGCAGAAAGAGCAGTTTCCCTCGTTCAAACCTTCAACGCGTTGCTAACTAAGGGCGAGGAGCTGAAACAGTACCTTCTCCTCATAGCGGATCACTGTTACTGCTTTCCTGCTTCGACCATGGAGAGACTAATGATGGACTGTGATTGCTGAATTTTCGTTGTTCAAGTAGGCAATAGGAAGCATTATTACGAGCGAGCAAGTGCAGCGAGTGGAGCGACGTCTTACTGGCAGCTGGTGTGACAAAGGAGCAACCCGACACGACCGGATGCGTTTGAGAGGCTAATAACTTTTCCCCATATAAGATAGAGACCTAATTTCTTTTGAATCTGATAGTCTAATGAAATAAATTATGTCATTAACCGTTTGTTTTGTTGAAATTCCGTGGAAACACCCAGAAAACCATGGTATTTGAGGGGATGTTTGACCAAATTTCAATGTTTGTTTAACTTGAGAAGCGAAGTGCATGAGATTTTCTGTTGTGACACTATGTTTTCTTTACTAAATTCGAAAGAGATGGGTGAATACGATTAAGAATTTACATTAACGTTTTTTCAACTTTTAATGGGAGAAATCAGCTGGGAAACCACCTACTTTTAGCGATTTTTCAGTTAAATACATAGCCCAGTGGTTGGCGAAGGTCGATCAAAACTGACGATTTCTCATCCAAGAATTCATGACAAACACGTTGCTTTATTTAAATCGAGTTGTACTTCCTCTTCAATGCCCATATAATCACTCTCTCGTTTGGTCCTCAACAAAGTGCTAAAACTGGTCATTGATTCAGTCATTCTGCTTTCAGAGAAAATTGGAGATATGCTATGTGAAAGAGGAACAAAAATGTAAATTCCTTGTGATTCTCTTCTGTCGGCGAGAGACGCCTTTTTTGCGCCACCTCTAAAAGTGAATGAATATTTCCTTTGGTTTATATAAATTAGATCCATTTATAATTAATAGAATTTGGGAAGAATTTAATAATACACTGGACAAATAAATAGCTTGGGGGTGAGTTTTGCAAAGAACCTATCCAAGTTGGCTCGCCGCGCGTCACGTGTTTAACCTTTGTGGGATCTGATAGTGAGGTGCTGGCCGGACCCCTTATATAGCTTCCTTGGATGCTTCACTTTCATAGTTCCTTGATAATGTGAGTAGTCACGAAAGCGCTTGGAATTTCTCTATTCTTTCAGAGTGGTTGTTTTGCATATTTTAAAATCACCTGTTTACTGTGATCTTATTGCATGTATATATATATATATATATAATATATATATATATATATATATATATATATATATATATATATATATATATATATATATATATATATATATATATATAATTCTGATTACAATTTGAATATAAGTTCTGGATTGCACAAAAGAAATTTATTTATAATACAAAGCTTTTGAGGATCCACACATACTATTCCCATTTAGCATCGTCTCAGTGCCGAGTGCAACCATTTTTCTCCACTGACTCAGCTAACTGTTAAGACTTACAAGATGAGAGACTGGGGGAAGGAGAGGGGAGGGGAACGCCGTCTCAAGGAGACCAGAGAAAGGATCTTTACTGCAGACATAGTAATGGCCAGCTGAATCGCAAAATCAAGGCACGTGAAAGGAGAGTGCCACTCTGCATCGGTTCTCCCCCACTTAAAATCCCGTGCAAGAGGCAGTTGGAGGTACTTGTGACCCTGGCACCCAACAAAGACTCGTCCGGCAGTCAATGGCCCTCCAGCCATGGGAGGGTAATGAGGCGCGCGCCTGAGTGCCGCTCTAAGTGGCACCTCAGGCGCTCAAACCAGTTGCCAGTGCACGCTCTATGGCACATTTTGCCAACCGGTTAATCTGGCACCCTGAGGGAACTGCTCAGAAGCGCTGTGATAGTGACAGTAAAAAAAAAACACTGTTTACTCTTCATCCACCTCGTTCCTGCAGCACAACGAGCAGATGAGAGAAAGAGACAGACTGTCAGACAAAGGCAGACAGACAAACAGACAGAGACCGAGAGAGTCATAGAAGGAAAGTTATAGAGAGAGAGAGTTAGAGGTGTATGTGTGTGTGTGTGTGTGTGTGTGTGTGTGTGTGTGCAAGTTTACTCACCTATTTGTGGTTGGAGGAGTCATGTCACAGCTCCTCTCCCAACCTCTTCACTGGTCGCTAGGTTCACTCTCTCCTTGCTCCTTGAGGCTTATCGTGCCTTTTCTTATAGCTATGTATGGAACCTGCCTCTACTCATTCACTCTACAGATTGTTTCAATTAATGACAACTCTAAGGCTTTAGTCGCTCAAGGGAGCTTCCTTAACGTTGGGGAGGGGCTTTTGATCTAGGGAATTGGATCTGTGCTCCAGTTCCCTGAATTGAGCCTGAATACCTTCCACATCCCCCCATACAGGCGCTGTATAATCCTACGGGTTTAGAGCTCCCCATGATAATAATAATAATAATCATAATCATAATAATCTAAGGCTTAAGAACTACTTCCTAACATCTATTTGACTCATTTGAGTCTTCAACTTACAAATGTGTCACCTTCTTGCTGTGTCGCATCTCTGAAACATTTTGTCCCTGTCCACCTTGTCAATTTCTCTAAGCGATTTATACGTCGTTATCATGTCCCCCTATCCTTCCTGTTCTCCAGTGTTGTCAGGTTGAATTCTCTTAACCTCTCCTCGTAGGACATACTCTTTAGCTCTGGGACAATTCTTGTTGCAAATCTTTTCACTTTCTTTAATTTCTTACATGCTTGACCAGGTGTGGGTTCCATACTGGTGCTGCATACTCCAGTATGGGCCTGACGTATATGGTGTACAGTGTCTTCAAAAACTTATTTCTCAGGTGTCGAAACGCAACTCTTAGGTTTGCCAGGCGCCCATATGATGCAGCAGTTTTTGGTTGAAGTGCGCTTCTGGAGATGTGCTCGGTATGATGCTCACCCCAAGATCTTTTTCCTTGAGTGATGTTTGTAGTCTTTGACCCCGTAACCTGTACTCCGTCTGCGGTCTTCTTTGACCTTTCCCTAAATTTCATGACTTTGCACTTTGTGTGTGTGTGCACTCACCTAGTTGTATTCACCTAGTTGAGGTTGCAGGGGTCGATTCACAGTTCCTGGCCCCTCCTCTTCACTGGTCGCTACTAGGTCACTCTTCCTGGTCCATGAGTTTTATCATACTTCTTCTTAAAGCTATGTGTGGCTCCTGCCTCCACTTCATCACTTCCCAGACTGTTCTATTTCCTGACAACTCTTTGAATGAAGAAATACTTCGTAACATCCCTGTGATTCATCTGTGTCTTCAACTTCCAATTGTGACCCCTTGTTACTGTGTCCCATCTCGGGAGCATCCTGTCTCTGTCCACCTTGTCAATTCCTCTCAGTATTTTGTATGTCATCATCATATCCCCCCTATGTCTCCTGTCCTCCAGTGTCGTCAGGTCGATTTCCCTTAACCTTTCCTCGTCGGACGTGACCCTTAGCTCCGGGACTAGTCTCGTTGCAAACCTTTGCACTTTCTCTAATTTCCATACATGCTTGGCTAGGTGTGGGTTCCAAACTGGTGCTGCATACTCCAATATAGGCCTGACATACACGGTGTACAGGGTCCTGAACGATTCCATATTGAGATGTCGGAATGCTGTTCTTAGGTTTGCTAGGCGCCCATATGATGCAGCAGTTATTTGGTTGATGTGCGCCTCAGATGTGCCCGGTATTATACTCACTAACCCCAAGATCCTTTTCTTTGAGTGAGGTTTGTAGTCTCTGGCCCCCTAAGCTGTACTCCGTCTGTGGTCTTCTTTGCTCTTCCCCAATCTTCATGACTTTGCACTTGGTAGGGTTGAAATCCAGGAGCCAGTTTCCGGACCTGGCCTACAGCCTATCCAGATCCCTTTGTACTTTCACCTGGTCCTCGTCCGTGTCTGTGTGTGTGTGTACTCACCTAATTGTACTCGCTTAATTGTGGTTGGAGGAGTTGAGACTCAGCTCCTAGCCCCTCCTCTTCATTGAGTGCTGCTAGGTCCTCTCTCTCCCTGCTCCATGAGCTTTATCATACCTCATCTTAAAGCTATGTATTGTTCCTGCCTCCACTATCTCATTTGCTAGGCTATTCCAATTCCTGACTACTCTATGATTGAAGAAATGCTTCCTAACATCCCTTTGACTCATCTGTATGTGTGTGTGTGTGTGTGTGTGTGTGTGTGTGTGTGTGTGTGTGTGTGTGTGTGTGTGTGTGTGCGTGAGAGAGAGATCCAACACTCCCCTTCTGCTCCTCCCACTTCCTTTCTTCTTTTTCCTTCTATTCTTTCACCCTCACGTCTTCCATCCTCTCTCTCTGTCTCTCTCCCTTCCCTCTCTTTTTCCCCCACCTTGTTCTCTCTTTCATCTTTTCACCTCCGTCCCTCCTTGCACCCGGTGCCTCCCTCTTGCCAGCTTCCCCTCCCTGCAGGAACACCTCACTTCAGATGGCCTGAAATCAATCTGTGGACTCTACACTACACGTGTTCACTCCACTCTCCCCTCTTCCGTCACCCTCCTCATCCCTCACCAAAAAGGGAGGTATTGTTCAGTACCTCAACCCCTCCCTCCCCTCCCATCTCTCTCTCTCTCTCTCTCTCTCTCTCTCTCTCTCTCTCTCTCTCTCTCTCTCTCTCTCTCTCTCTCTCTCTCTCTCTCTCTCTCTCTCTCTCTCTCTCTCCGTTTACAACATGTCAGACTTATTACAGAATTCGCATCACCAGCATTAAACCCACACCTGGTCACTAGTGACTGTATAAGCTACATAGAGTCTACCTGGAGGGTCTTCAAGGGGTCAACGCCCCAGCGGCCCGGTCCTCGACCAGGCCTCCTGATGGATTAGGGCCGCGCGCAATCTGACGAGCGAACCACAACCCGACTAATTGGGCACAACTTTAGGCATCTATCCTTATGTGTGATGGGAAGCTATTGAACAATCTTTGGCCCGGACACTTATTGTGTTATTTCTTAGTGTACTCATGACACACCTGCCTTTCATTAGGGGGAAGTTGCACTGTCTACCGAGTCTCTTGCATTCATAGGGAGGGATTTTTCTCTGCAAATTTGAGACCAGTCCCTCTAGGATTTTCCACGTGCAGATTATGGTGTATCTTTCTCGCCTGCGTTCCATGGAGTACAGGTCAAGCGATTTCTATTTTTTCCAGTAATTAAGGTGCTTGACTGAACTAATATGTGCAGTGTAGGTTTTGTGTAAATTCTCTAGATGTGCAGTTTTGCCTGCGTTGAATGATCCTGTTAGTATACAACAGTATTCCAGCCTAGAGAGAACAAGTGACTTGAAGAGGATCATCGTTGGCTTGACATCCCTTGTTTTGAAGGTTCCCATTATCCTTCCTATCATTTTCCTCGCAGTTGTGATAATGTCATTGTCGTGATCCTTGAAGTTGGGAATCCAAGTGCTTGACAGTCTTGCTTCTTTTAACCTTGTCAAACATATTTGTGATGTGGGACGTTAGTTCCTCACCAAACATATTTGCTGTTGCTTTTCTGCCACCTTTATGGAGTGGGGCTATTTAGTGGGACTGTACCCTGTGTCGTGGTTCCCTCTCCATAGCGTAGTTATAGCATGCGAAAGGTCTTTTTTTGCAGTTCTTGATGAACACGGAGTTCCACGAGTCTGGGCCTGAGGCAGAGTGCATGGGAATGTTGTCCATGGAAGTCGATCCCAGAACTGGTCAGGTGTATCAACCGCACGCGTCAAGAACCCACCTGGTCAACCTTATGGTAATGGAACGGGCGGCAGGTGTCATCAAGGACGTCTGAGTGGTAAGTAACCATTTTCCAGTAAACTTAAAAATAACACAGGAAAGTGTCCACATGCATACAATGTATGGAATGGCTGGTATCTAGCGTCGACTTGACCAACCAGGTGATTGACTGAGTGAATGGTGTCAGTCAGGTAAGACCCCTTTTTTCCGACACTAACACTCACAGAATGAGCTGTGGGTGCCACAACAAACTACCACTTGCAGGATGAGCTGAGGCAGCTCAATAAATTATTTGCCCAGGTTGCAATAATAAGCAGGATTTGTAGAGCAGATAAGTCTCTGTCAGATGTAAGTATGATAAATATGGTTCTGGTGAGCATTGAGTCTTGTAACACAGAGCTTCTCACGGGAGAGGTCTTCTGGTGAGCATTGAGTCTTGTAACACAGAGCTTCTCACGGGAGAGGTCTTCTGGTGAGCATTGAGTCTTGTAACACAGAGCTTCTCACGGGAGAGGTCTTCTGGTGAGCATTGAGTCTTGTAACACAGAGCTTCTCACGGGAGAGGTCTTCTGGTGAGCATTGAGTCTTGTAACACAGAGCTTCTCACGGGAGAGGTCTTCTGGTGAGCATTGAGTCTTGTAACACAGAGCTTCTCACGGGAGAGGTCTTCTGGTGAGCATTGAGTCTTGTAACACAGAGCTTCTCACTGGAGAGGTCTTCTGGTGAGCATTGAGTCTTGTAACACAGAGCTTCTCACGGGAGAGGTCTTCTGGTGAGCATTGAGTCTTGTAACACAGAGCTTCTCACGGGAGAGGTCTTCTGGTGAGCATTGAGTCTTGTAACACAGAGCTTCTCACGGGAGAGGTCTTCTGGTGAGCATTGAGTCTTGTAACACAGAGCTTCTCACGGGAGAGGTCTTCTGGTGAGCATTGAGTCTTGTAACACAGAGCTTCTCACGGGAGAGGTCTTCTGGTGAGCATTGAGTCTTGTAACACAGAGCTTCTCACTGGAGAGGTCTTCTGGTGAGCATTGAGTCTTGTAACACAGAGCTTCTCACGGGAGAGGTCTTCTGGTGAGCATTGAGTCTTGTAACACAGAGCTTCTCACGGGAGAGGTCTTCTGGTGAGCATTGAGTCTTGTAACACAGAGCTTCTCACGGGAGAGGTCTTCTGGTGAGCATTGAGTCTTGTAACACAGAGCTTCTCACGGGAGAGGTCTTCTGGTGAGCATTGAGTCTTGTAACACAGAGCTTCTCACGGGAGAGGTCTTCTGGTGAGCATTGAGTCTTGTAACACAGAGCTTCTCACGGGAGAGGTCTTCTGGTGAGCATTGAGTCTTGTAACACAGAGCTTCTCACGGGAGAGGTCTTCTGGTGAGCATTGAGTCTTGTAACACAGAGCTTCTCACGGGAGAGGTCTTCTGGTGAGCATTGAGTCTTGTAACACAGAGCTTCTCACGGGAGAGGTCTTCTGGTGAGCATTGAGTCTTGTAACACAGAGCTTCTCACGGAGAGGTCTTCTGGTGAGCATTGAGTCTTGTAACACAGAGCTTCTCACGGGAGAGGTCTTCTGGTGAGCATTGAGTCTTGTAACACAGAGCTTCTCACGGGAGAGGTCTTCTGGTGAGCATTGAGTCTTGTAACACAGAGCTTCTCACGGGAGAGGTCTTCTGGTGAGCATTGAGTCTTGTAACACAGAGCTTCTCACGGGAGAGGTCTTCTGGTGAGCATTGAGTCTTGTAACACAGAGCTTCTCACGGGAGAGGTCTTCTGGTGAGCATTGAGTCTTGTAACACAGAGCTTCTCACGGGAGAGGTCTTCTGGTGAGCATTGAGTCTTGTAACACAGAGCTTCTCACGGGAGAGGTCTTCTGGTGAGCATTGAGTCTTGTAACACAGAGCTTCTCACGGGAGAGGTCTTCTGGTGAGCATTGAGTCTTGTAACACAGAGCTTCTCACGGGAGAGGTCTTCTGGTGAGCATTGAGTCTTGTAACACAGAGCTTCTCACGGGAGAGGTCTTCTGGTGAGCATTGAGTCTTGTAACACAGAGCTTCTCACGGGAGAGGTCTTCTGGTGAGCATTGAGTCTTGTAACACAGAGCTTCTCACGGGAGAGGTCTTCTGGTGAGCATTGAGTCTTGTAACACAGAGCTTCTCACGGGAGAGGTCTTCTGGTGAGCATTGAGTCTTGTAACACAGAGCTTCTCACGGGAGAGGTCTTCTGGTGAGCATTGAGTCTTGTAACACAGAGCTTCTCACGGGAGAGGTCTTCTGGTGAGCATTGAGTCTTGTAACACAGAGCTTCTCACGGGAGAGGTCTTCTGGTGAGCATTGAGTCTTGTAACACAGAGCTTCTCACGGGAGAGGTCTTCTGGTGAGCATTGAGTCTTGTAACACAGAGCTTCTCACGGAGAGGTCTTCTGGTGAGCATTGAGTCTTGTAACACAGAGCTTCTCACGGGAGAGGTCTTCTGGTGAGCATTGAGTCTTGTAACACAGAGCTTCTCACGGGAGAGGTCTTCTGGTGAGCATTGAGTCTTGTAACACAGAGCTTCTCACGGGAGAGGTCTTCTGGTGAGCATTGAGTCTTGTAACACAGAGCTTCTCACGGGAGAGGTCTTCTGGTGAGCATTGAGTCTTGTAACACAGAGCTTCTCACGGGAGAGGTCTTCTGGTGAGCATTGAGTCTTGTAACACAGAGCTTCTCACGGGAGAGGTCTTCTGGTGAGCATTGAGTCTTGTAACACAGAGCTTCTCACGGGAGAGGTCTTCTGGTGAGCATTGAGTCTTGTAACACAGAGCTTCTCACGGGAGAGGTCTTCTGGTGAGCATTGAGTCTTGTAACACAGAGCTTCTCACGGGAGAGGTCTTCTGGTGAGCATTGAGTCTTGTAACACAGAGCTTCTCACGGGAGAGGTCTTCTGGTGAGCATTGAGTCTTGTAACACAGAGCTTCTCACGGGAGAGGTCTTCTGGTGAGCATTGAGTCTTGTAACACAGAGCTTCTCACGGGAGAGGTCTTCTGGTGAGCATTGAGTCTTGTAACACAGAGCTTCTCACGGGAGAGGTCTTCTGGTGAGCATTGAGTCTTGTAACACAGAGCTTCTCACGGGAGAGGTCTTCTGGTGAGCATTGAGTCTTGTAACACAGAGCTTCTCACGGGAGAGGTCTTCTGGTGAGCATTGAGTCTTGTAACACAGAGCTTCTCACGGGAGAGGTCTTCTGGTGAGCATTGAGTCTTGTAACACAGAGCTTCTCACGGGAGAGGTCTTCTGGTGAGCATTGAGTCTTGTAACACAGAGCTTCTCACGGGAGAGGTCTTCTGGTGAGCATTGAGTCTTGTAACACAGAGCTTCTCACGGGAGAGGTCTTCTGGTGAGCATTGAGTCTTGTAACACAGAGCTTCTCACGGGAGAGGTCTTCTGGTGAGCATTGAGTCTTGTAACACAGAGCTTCTCACGGGAGAGGTCTTCTGGTGAGCATTGAGTCTTGTAACACAGAGCTTCTCACGGGAGAGGTCTTCTGGTGAGCATTGAGTCTTGTAACACAGAGCTTCTCACGGGAGAGGTCTTCTGGTGAGCATTGAGTCTTGTAACACAGAGCTTCTCACGGGAGAGGTCTTCTGGTGAGCATTGAGTCTTGTAACACAGAGCTTCTCACTGGAGAGGTCTTCTGGTGAGCATTGAGTCTTGTAACACAGAGCTTCTCACGGGAGAGGTCTTCTGGTGAGCATTGAGTCTTGTAACACAGAGCTTCTCACGGGAGAGGTCTTCTGGTGAGCATTGAGTCTTGTAACACAGAGCTTCTCACGGCAGAGGTATACGATTTCACTCTTTTGATGATTACTCTTAGAACTTTGAAGACTCATATGCAGGTTTGATCAACAATTATATTTAATGCATTTTATTCGTTATTACGTTATTACAACAGTGCCACAGTTGTCGCGAAGTGTGTAAGTCTTCCATCAACGTGATGTAGATAGTTTAGAAACCCGACGAGTCCGACGAGTTTAAGAATGAGATACTTATTCAACAATTTAGAATCCTTTCGTGGAAACGTTTCGCCAATCAGTGGCTTCTCCAGTCCATTATAGAGAAGAACGGTGGAAGATGTGGAGTAGTTTGAGGTAATCAGTCCCTCAGCCATCAGTCTGAACACATGGACTCCAAGTTGAGGGACTGATTGTCTTAATCTCCACCTTTCTTCTCTGTACTGGACTGAAGAAGCTACTGACTGGCGAAACGTTTTCACTATAAAAATTCCAACTATTGCATAAGTGTCTCATTGTTCACCTTCCATCAGCGTTGATGTCTCCAGGAGAGTTATTCATCAGTATTCGACTGATGAACCTGCAACTCATGTCTTACTCACGAACTTGTCGGTGCTGCACAGTATTTATAAATATGAGGTCGGTGTTTCGCTTGTCTTCCCTTGCAGATAATGTGTGTGCTGGTGGTCATGCACGTGCTGGTGGTCATGCACGTGCTGGTGGTCATGCACGTGCTGGTGGTCATGCACGTGCTGGTGGTCATGCACGTGCTGGTGGTCATGCACGTGCTGGTGGTCATGCACGTGCTGGTGGTCATGCACGTGCTGGTGGTCATGCACGTGCTGGTGGTCATGCACGTGCTGGAGGCGGGAGCCACTTACCCTAAGCCAAATTTGTCCGATATTTTTAAAACATTTTGATCTCCATGTTTTACACTCATATTTCTATTATTATGTCTAAATGTTAACATTAGCATTCTATTTTTGTGCGATTCTTTTACGACTTCCTTTATAAAGTGGAGGTAGATCAGTGTTTTCTTCGGAATTTCAGAGGGTAGCGCCTGCATGTAGGCTCAATCTCCATAGGTTTTTAAGGCCTGTGATAATTTGAATATTTTTCAAGGTGTAATTTATTTCAATATGGAGTTGGATAAGTCTTATCTCAGGGCAGACTGGACTGTCATGGTAACAATGAGTTACCACTCAACGCCCTCCCCATCATGCTAATGACTGATTACCAACAGACCATTGGCTGTCTTCAAGAGGTTATCCGACGGATTCCTCAAAACAGTGCCTGATAAACTAGGATGTGGGTGACAGGCATTAACAGCTACAGCGATCAGACCAGCATCCTGGAAGCCTGGTCTGGGACCGGGCTGCAGGGTCCGTCACCTCAGGAAGCAACTTCAAGTGAACACCAAGTAGCCAGACTGTTAGGTTAGGTTAGGTAAGGTTCGTCAGGAAACAGGACAAATGTTTCCTGACGCGGGTCTTAGTCAGATGATGACCCGCCTTTGGAGCTTTTGGTCATCTGACCGAGGCTTTCCGCTGGCTTAACGGTCCACCCCTTTCAAAATTATGGTCATTTATAACCATTGTTACTATGTAGCCAGACTGTGATGTCATGTTCACAGAAAGCATCATTTCAGTGTCAAATTTGAGCATGTTTAATGGCCTGAACCCCGAGTTCTGCCCTGTCATCGGTATTCTATCTTTTCATTATTGTCATAAGAGAAAGCTCTATCTCTCTTCAGGAAGATTATATTACGAAAAGCATATTAAGAATTTTGCACAGTGACCGTCAACAAGTCCGGTCAATCTAAGTATGCAAAATTGTTAACCTAGAACTAACTGCAAAGAATTTAGCTGATGCATACTTTTGGAATTTTTAGCTCTTTTAGAGCAAAATAAGTTGGTCTAACATAAGCCAAACGAACTTTAAGCACATGTACACCGTCTGCACTTTTATCTGAGATTTTATGGTATATGAATTCTTTGGTAAGAATTTCGATGCTAATTCTTGCAAAATTCTCTTCAGAACATGCGCCGGAAAAAAGCGATTAATGAGTGTGTAGGAAAGATTAAATACTGATGCTTGGCACATGCAGTGACACTAGATAATGTAAATGACCAAACTATAAGCATAACCAGAATAGTGCCATGCATTTTAAACCCACGTTAAATTAATATGTACAGTAAACAACAATTAGAAAAACAGTTCTTCATTCAATATCTTGTTCCGAAGCCAAGTCTGGCTTTTACTTGCGTCTGGACACCCTCAGTAGAGCTTCTGGTGTGGTGGTAAATCTATTATTTATGGTTCGAGCAATATCCATCCATAATCTCCTGGAACCAGGATCATGCCCATCCGCTGCCGAACTTAGATATAAACAATGGCGCTGTGATATCGTGCTTCTGCAGCTGTTAGTGGCAGAGTGAACTTGCGCAGAAGAGGTACTTACATAAACTTTCTCACCAAATCGTCGGTAACGCAGTATATCCAGTTCTTCACCTGAAGCAGCATCGTAGAGAAAGACAAACTCCTGATGAATGAGACACTTGTGCAACACTTAGGTATCATTATTGTGGAAATGTTTCCACAGTAAAGCGATCCAAGTGTTGCACAAGTGTTTCATTTCATCAACTTGTAGGTTTTCTGAACCATTTATCTAAACAAACTTCTCTTCTTCAGCTGAGGTCATGTCTTATGTGTTTGCTACTCGGCACAACACCTCCACCCGCTTCTTGAAATAAGTGTTAGCCTTCAGTTTCATCAAAGCAACTTCTTTCTAAATGCCAAACAGACGAAACATTGTATCGTAGCGATAGTTTTCATTCACAAATGGAAGCATCTTACACGTCTGTGTACCCAGAGTATCCTGCACACTGTAAATGTTCTAATTCTTCCTAGTCATGTTGGATATTTTTTTTGACTAACCTGAGCGGATCGAAAGAAGTGAAATCAACAAGAAAGCAAAGCAATATCAAGGGTTTTATATCGTATCCAGTGATAGTTGTCAGGACAATTAACAATGAACAGTCTTGCATTCACTTTCTCGCAGTTTCTCACCCAGCATGATATTCAACCTCTGTTCTGTTGGCCAGGAAATATCCATTCTTTATTTAGCTGGGTATTTTCCCCACAAAAATCATTCCAAAAGCAAACGCGTAGTACTTTTTATCCGACACTGATGTGCCACATCCCTCGTGGATGGCCCGTCTCCATATACATCAAATATATCTAAGGAATAATTGTACGCTCTAGTAACATAGTTAAAATACATCTTGTAGACAGAGTCGAATGTAGTATCACGTGGCCATGGCTGTCTGCCATCAACCACGTATTTCACGTCTGCCTCGGATGGCAGGGGGATTCAGCTTCTCTATGTGTTGTCCAGATTGTGTCAACCTCTCGGAGAAGTCACCATGACACAAATAAATCTGAGGAGTGGCAGCAGAGTTTTTTATTCGAACATTTGTACTCCACTATGAGTGGCTTCAGCAGCCAGCTGCTGCCAAAAGCTGAAATAGTAACTTTGGGTCCTAGTTGATGGGATCATCATTGATGTTGACAGACATTTTAGTGTCCATTACGACGACATGTCATTTATTTAGATCAAAGGTTTATACTACCGTCAGGTTGATGGATCTTGGATTTCCACCGCCAGAGTCTACACAATCCCAGGTGGCCATCGCGAAAAATAAAATACATTGGGGAAACAGATGGAAGTCTGCTTATAAGGGAAAGTGAGCACAAAAACGCTTGTAAAGAAGATGTATAAATACATGTGGGATCCAGAGGAACGCGGAGAGACACTGAGCATTGGACCTGTGCGCAGATGATCTTCATGGAACAAGGATCTCAGCAGAAGCCAATTCTTTTAAAAGCCAGTCTCAGTGCTGTGACAAACACCGTCACATAAAGAGCAGGAAGTTAACAGTATTGCCACCACACTAGCACGTGTGATAATTTTACTAACAACCCCCACCCACCACCAGACGGCCGTCTGCAGTGATGCCGCAACAGGTAGCCTGCTGGCCTACACTAGACAGGTCCTTAGTTTCAATCCTCTTCGATCATATATTTATCAAGCCAGTTTCATAGCTAACCAAGAACTTACAGTCACCAAACTTCACTGTCATTCAAATGTTCTGTTGACTTAATAACCTCCTGTTTATCTATCCATATCACATTTGGAGTAACCAAGGTTCCAGGACAGAAACTTTTTCAGTAAAATGTGTAAGCGTCGCATAATGCCATTTTCCAGCAGCTTAAGACACATGAGAATGGAGTTTCTTATTGTAGCTTTAGCAATCAAGTTGGAGAAACATCGTCTTGTTTCCTACAAGGAAGCTAGTGGTATAGTAGGGAAGCCAGTGGAAGAAGTAGAGCGGTATAGCTATGGTAGACGGTATCACATATAAGCGGAGCCCATAAGTGGAAGCAGGTCATGCCCTAAGGTGGGCCAGAGCTTTAGCACGCGAGGTGAAGAGTTGTTGTGTAGGGGGGGGGGGGGGGGGGAGGTAGCGTGGGAGGTTCAATATTAATTGTGTGGGAGTGAGAAGGGACAGACTCTTTCCGGAACTGTGGGGGAGTGGGGGTCAGACTCCTCCCAGCGTTTTGTGTGTGGGGGGAAAGTGTGAGGGTGTGTGGGGGTGTGGGGAAGTGTGCGAGTGTGTGGGAAGTGTGGGGGTGCGTGGTAAGTGTAAGGGGTGTGGGAAGTTTGGGGGTGTGTGTGTGGGAAGTGTAGGAAGGGCTGGGGTGTGAGAAATGTGGGGGTGTGGGAAGTGCGGTGTGTGTGTGTGTGTGTGTGTATGCGGAGTGTGTGTAGGCAGTGTGGGGATGTGGAAAGTGTGGGAGTGTGGGAAGTGCAGGGGTGTGTGGAAAGTGTTGGGGGGCAGTGTAAGGGTGTGTGGAAAGTGTGGGAGTGTGCGGAAGTGTGTGTTTGTGTGTGTGTGAGGTGCGGGTGTGGAAAGTGCAGTGGTATGTGTAAGAAGTGTGGAGGGTGTGGGAAGTGTGGTGGGAGGGGGGACAGACTCCTCAACTGTCACAAATTTTCCTTTTGATCATGTTGGTGGTGGTGACTGTTATATTCCGTGCGAGTGCATGTGTGAGTTTTTGGGAGGGAGCGTGCGACAGTGTGAGGGAGGGAGGGAGGGGGAGAGGAAGGGGGAGAGGGAGGGGAGAGAGCGGGGAGAGGGAGGAGATAGGGAAGGGAGAGGGAGGGGAGAGGGAGTGAGGGAATCCTACATAGCGTTGGCCGCTTCATTAAAACTTTGGTCGAACTGACTGTCAGAAAAAAATGTTTTCGGATTTGTTCCCTTAGTGTGTGTGTGTTTTTTGTTTCATAACTAAGCAAATCAAACAAAGATTTATTTAAATGTATAAACATATTGGTGTGCATGTGTGTGTGTGTGTGTGTGTGTGTGTGTGTGTGTGTGTGTGTGTGTGTGTGTGTGTGTGTGTGTGTGTGTGTATGTGTGTGTGTGTTTGTGTGTGTATGTGTGTGTGTGTGTGTGTGTGTGTGTGTGTGTGTGTGTGTGTGTGTGTGTGTGTGTGTATGTGTGTGTGTGTGAGTGTTTGTGTGTGTATGTGTGTGTGTGTGTGTGTGTGTGTATGTGTGTGTGTGTGTGTGCGTGTGTGTATGTGTGTGTGTGTGTGTCTGTGTGTCTGTGTTCACGTGTAAGTGTCTGTATATATGCATGAGACGTTCATGTTATTAATACATAAATACACTATACTTAACCATATGCTCACACACACACATATGTATGTATATATATATATATATATATATATATATATATATATATATATATATATATATATATATATATATATATATATATATATATATAATATATATATATATATATATATATATATATATATATATATATATATATATATATATATATATATATATATATATATTATATATATATATATATATATATATATATATATATATATATATATTATATATATATATATGTATGTATGTATATCCCAGAATGCTGCAGGCATCTTCCCTCTGGATCGCAACACTGAGTGTCTAAAAGAGGAAACTGGTCACTTGGTTTCCCTGACGAGCTTTTCACCTCTTTGAGGAATCTTAGAGCAAACGTGTCCCATGCTCTGAGGGCCACCGACCCTACTTGGACGAAGTTTTAGGATGGTGGCAGCTCTCTGTATTTGTTGATCTTTGGGTCTCCCTGAAACTGGCGGCCCGACCCATCACTTTCAGAGTATGGCAAATAGGTGTCAGCCAGCGTAGAAGCACAGGTGTAGTCCAATGCAATCTGCTTACCATCCTTCCAGGGTAGCATAGTGACTCCATCTGGACACTTGGCTTCCCTCAGATCTCAGTGCTTGGGGTTCCCGTTCAGCTGGCAACGGGCTGTGGCGAGACTTCTTTTGATGATGTCGTTGACCCTGTCATGTCTGGCATACTTCCCTTCTTAGGTTTGACAGTCGAGACCATGTACCCCAAATTGATCAAGAGACGCTCTTGCCACAAATGCATATATATTCGGTGAGTGTGGGGGTGGATAGGTGAGGAGCTACACCAATCCGAATGTCTTGTGGGTCTAGCAGAGTGCCCGGGGAGGAATTAGGGACAGCTCAAAGGAAATCTCTTGAATGTGGTGCTTCACCCCTAGGAGACGTGCTTTGTCCTTTCCTGAGGCATTAACGATCTTGTAAGGGCGATTTTCTCCACTAGTGGTTTGTCCCAGTGGAACTGTTTGTGATTTCTATGAGGTACTGTGACAGCAGCCAGGTGGCTGTGACATTAGACAGGTGGCTGTGACAGCAGCCAGGTGGCTGTGACAATAGCCATGTGGCTGAATCATCTGAATACTCACACTGAAACTATTAATAAACATCAACTTTGAGAGGTGGATAACAACACTGGGAAGGGAATTTAATACCACAAACATTTCAGATATTCCCTCCCCCTGCCCTTTTACCCCTTTACCTCCCCCCCCCATCCTCCTCATCTCCCACACTGAAAAAGTTGCTATAATTGAATACGGCAGCAAAGGTGATTGTGGCGGGTGGTGTGTGATGCAGAGGTGAGGACGTACTCAGCTGGCTGAGGCGGCTGTGGGACTCGACTCTCGGTTCCTGGGGGGTAGGCTCGTTCCTGGGGGTCGACTCTCGTACCTGGGGGCTGACTCTGGGGTCTTGGGGGTCGATTCAACTTCCATTTGCACATTTGTTCCAGATTCTCTATCCGTCAACATCAAGTCATCTGAATATCTTTTAAGACGTTATCATGTCTTATTTAGTCTTTTCAGTTGCTAAGGTCATTACATACAGTTCTTTGTTGCAGTGTAGTTAGTTCGAGGACACGTTGTTGCATATTTTATGACAGTCATTGTTTATGGTAGTAGTAGTGGTAGTAGTAGTGATAGTAAAAATAGTAGTAGTAGGTGTAGTAGCATTAATGGTAGTAATTGTAGTAACAGTAATTGTAGTAGTAGTATTAGTAGTAGTAGTAGTAGTAGTAGTAGTAGTAATAGTAGTAGTAGTAATAGTAGTAGTAGTAGTAGTAGTAGTAGTGATAGCAGTAGTAGTAGCAGTAGTAATAGTAGTAGTAGTAGTAGTAGTAGTAGTAGTAGTAGTAGTAGTAGTAGTAGTAGTAGTAGTAGCATGGTAGTAGTAGTAGCATGGTAGTAGTAGTAGCATGGTAGTAGTAGTCATAATAGCTAGGTAGCAGTAGTAGCAACACCAGTAGTCACAGTAATGTGGTAGCAGTAGTTTAGAACGTATTCTTGGCAGCACTTCTAACACTATTACACAGAACCAGGGCACATTCCTGTTGGTATATCCTTGATCTTCACCAGACTTGCAACCTTACCCAGGAAGTCTCTCACCTGGAGGAGGAGAGAGGCGCCATGCACCTCACTCTTCTGTCTGCACCTATGTACGATTATTCACGCTTTCTAGAGTATTTTCTACTGGCTATATAAAGCCTAGTGTGAAACGTTGTCGTTATTAAAGGTATCAAGAAATGCATCAGTCATTTACTCTTGGGGTTCGTGTATACTGTTTCTCTCTTCTTCAAGCCGTGACTCTCTCCTCCGGCTCCTTCAACTTTATCCTAAATTATCATCTCATTTCCTGTCTTCCTCTCAGTTCTTATTCTTATTGTACTATTTTTAGGAACTCTCTCATCCTTGCATAGTCTCATTTTCTGCAGTGTGTGTGTGTGTGTGTGTGTGTGTGATAAGTTACCTAGATGAGTTTTAATGTTATGAGTGCAAACTTTGGAACTATCGTAGTGTAGGTAGGTACGTTACACAACGTCGTTGTCCAGGATTCACCACAGCGTGTTTTCAATGAGTCTTTAGCACTCGTGAAAAATTCTGAATGTGAGAATAAAATTCCTACAATTTTTACAGCTTCGTACTCTCCCGTTATAGTTGTGTAACTGCCCGTACCATCTGCACAGCTTCGTACTTTTCCGTGATAAGTCTGTGACTACCTATCATATTCACAGCTTCGTACTCTTCCGTGATAGTTGTGTAACTGCCTGTAGCTTAAGGAACGCCTCATAACATGCTGAGGGAGAGTTACGGATAGTCGCCTCGCACGGCAACTCTTGAGTGCGAGACGCAATAAGGTCGTCACACTCTCGTATTTTTTATCGCTTTATGTTAAAAGTATAGTTATTTTACCCCCTTCTACCCCCCATAAAAACAGTCCTTAGGAGGGAAATCTTATGGCTACGTTTCGGTCCATCCTAGACTGTCATCATAACGTTGGTTCCCCTCGAGAGTGAGGCTTTTGTTTATGGTGAATTGTTCCAGCTACTATATTGGGAGTTGTGAATTGTTCCAGCTACTATATTGGGAGTTGTGAATTGGTCCAGCTACTATATTGGGAGTTGTGAATTGGTCCAGCTACTATATTGGGAGTTGTGAATTGGTCCAGCTACTGTAGTTGGAGTTATGAACTGTTCCAGCTACTATAGTGGGAGTTGTGAATTGTTCCAGCTACTATAGTGGGAGTTATGAATTGTTCCAGCTTCTATAGTGGAAGTTGTGAATTGTTCCAGCAACTATATTGGGAGTTGTAAATTGTTCCAGCTACTATATTGGGAGTTGTGAATTGTTCCAGCTACTATATTGGGAGTTGTGAATTGTTCCAGCTACTATATTGGGAGTTGTGAACTGTTCCAGCTACTTTATTGGGAGTTGTGAATTGTTCCAGCTACTATAGTGGGAGCTGTGAATTGTTCCAGCTACTATAGTGGGAGTTGTGAATTGCTCCAGCTACTATATTGGGAGTTGTGAATTGTTCCAGCTACTATAGTGGGAGTTGTGAATTGTTCCAGCTACTATAGTGGGAGTTGTGAATTGTTCCAGCTACTATAGTAGGAGTTGTGAATTGTTCCAGCTACTATAGTGGGAGTTGTGAATTGTTCCAGCTACTATATTGGGAGTTGTGAATTGTTCCAGCTACTATAGTGATTGTTGTGAATTGTTCCAGTTACTATAGTGGGAGTTGTGAATTGTTCCAGCTACTATAGTGGGAGTTATGAACTGTTCCAGCTACTATATTGGGAGTTGTGAATTGTTCCAGCTACTATAGTGGGAGTTATGAATTGTTCCAGCTACTATACTGGGAGTTGTGAATTGTTCCAGCTACTATAGTGAGATATGTGAATTGTTCCAGCTACTATAGTGGGAGTTGTGAATTGTTCCAGCTACTGTATTGGGAGTTGTGAATTGTTCCAGCTACTATAGTGGGATATGTGAATTGTTCCAGCTGCTATAGTGGGAGTTGTGAATTATTCCAGCTACTATAGTGGGAGTTGTGAATTGTTCCAGCTACGATACTGGGAGTTGTGAATTGTTCCAGTTACGGTAGTGTGAGTTGTGAATTGTTCCAGCTACGGTAGTGGGAGCTTTGAATTGTTCCAGCTACTATAGTGGGAGTTGTGAATTGTTCCAGCTACAGTAGTGGAAACTTTGAATTGTTCCAGCTACTATAGTGGGAGTTGTGAATTATTCCAGCTACAGTAATGGGAACTGTGAATTGTTCCAACTACTATAGTGGGAGTTGCGAATTGTTTCAGCTACTATAGTGGGAGTTGTCAAATGTTTCAGCTGCTATAGTGGGAGTTGTGAATTGTTCCAACTACTGTAGTGGGAGTTATGAATTGTTCCAGCTACTGTAGTGGGAGTTGTGAATTGTTCCAGCTACTATATTGGGAGTTGTGATTTGTTCCAGCTACGGTGCTAGGAATTGTGAATAGTTGGAATCATGGTAATAAGACTATTTCTATATGGACGCCACCACACCAGCCTCAGCAAACCTACCTCTCGTACATAACTCTGCTTACGTAAGTGGAGTTATATACGAGAGGTACGTGTAGTACGTACAGCACTCAGCCCAAGAGCGTGTCTGCTGTGTATACACCTCTCTACATGACTTACGTCTGGCTAGTCATAGATAATGCACCCAGGGCTACCAAAGTTGGTATGTTCGTATACAAAACTGGTACTATCTATTGTACGTTTTGTACGACTCCCGATATTTTTGGTACGTTTTAAGAATTTTGTGATAATATTTAAAGTTTTTGCTTAGAAGCCTCTTAAGTTATAATTTTATGATCTACGATCATTTTTAAAACGTTAACATTTTCACGTATGATACATGTTCATTTATATGTTTTCGGTTTATTACGCAAATGGTACATTAGAAGATGGTATTCCCAGGATTTCAAGAATCCAGGAAAATATTGCAAGAACTTCGAGTAAAATTTAAAAAATTTTATGTTTGCCTTCCAAAGCAGATGTTTCAGCGCTTTTTATCTTGCGAGTTCTTAGCAAAATTGAAGTTGCTTGAGGCGTTGGACCCAGTTAATGTTACTGAGTGAAGAACTAAATCATTTATGTCATTATTTTCTAACCTAGTTGTTGAAGAACATTATGAACAAATAAATAAAGAACGGAGGAAGCTGGCAATAAAAGATCAACCTCCTAATGCTGATAATATTCCTGAAAAATGCTGGTATAATATATCTCAAGAAAAATGCGGTGACGAATATCGCTTCTCTCTGTTGTCAAAGTTTCTGATCAGTCTTCCTTCACTGCCTCAGTCTTCACCAGCTGCTGATAACGTTTTCTCCTTTACTCAACAACATTAAAGATAAAAATTGCACATCACTGAAAATGTCCACCTTAAATGTGTGAAATATAATCTAAATCTTTGTTTCAAGACATCAGCTGCACGACGTGGAATACAAGACATCAACTGCACGACGTGGAATACAAGACATCAACTGCACGACGTGGAATACAAGACATCAACTGCACGACGTGGAATACAAGACATCAACTGCACGACGTGGAATACAAGACATCAACTGCACGACGTGGAATACAAGACATCAACTGCACGACGTGGAATACAAGACATCAACTGCACGACGTGGAATACAAGACATCAACTGCACGACGTGGAATACAAGACATCAACTGCACGACGTGGAATACAAGACATCAGCTGCACGACGTGGAATACAAGACATCAGCTGCACGACGTGGAATACAAGACATCAGCTGCACGACGTGGAATACAAGACATCAACTGCACGACGTGGAATACAAGACATCAACTGCACGACGTGGAATACAAGACATCAACTGCACGACGTGGAATACAAGACATCAACTGCACGACGTGGAATACAAGACATCAACTGCACGACGTGGAATACAAGACATCAACTGCACGACGTGGAATACAAGACATCAACTGCACGATGTGGAATACAAGACATCAACTGCACGACGTGGAATACAAGACATCAGCTGCACGACGTGGAATACAAGACATCAACTGCACGACGTGGAATACAAGACATCAGCTGCACGACGTGGAATACAAGATATCAGCTGCACGACGTGGAATACATGACATCAGCTGCACGACGTGGAATACAAGACATCAACTGCACGACGTGGAATACAAGACATCAACTGCACGACGTGGAATACAATACATCAGCTGCACGACGTGGAATACATGACATCAGCTGCACGACGTGGAATACATGACATCAGCTGCACGACGTGGAATACAAGACATCAACTGCACGACGTGGAATACAAGACATCAACTGCACGACGTGGAATACAAGACATCAACTGCACGACGTGGAATACAAGACATCAGCTGCACGACGTGGAATACAAGATATCAGCTGCACGACGTGGAATACATGACATCAGCTGCAAGACGTGGAATACAAGACATCAACTGCACGACGTGGAATACAAGACATCAACTGCACGACGTGGAATACAAGACATCAACTGCACGACGTGGAATACAAGACATCAACTGCACGACGTGGAATACAAGACATCAACTGCACGACGTGGAATACAAGACATCAGCTGCACGACGTGGAATACAAGACATCAACTGCACGACGTGGAATACAAGACATCAGCTGCACGACGTGGAATACAAGACATCAACTGCACGACGTGGAATACAAGACATCAACTGCACGACGTGGAATACAAGACATCAGCTGCACTACGTGGAATACAAGACATCAACTGCACGACGTGGAATACAAGACATCAACTGCACGACGTGGAATACAAGACATCAACTGCACGACGTGGAATACAAGACATCAGCTGCACGACGTGGAATACAAGACATCAGCTGCACGACGTGGAATACAAGACATCAACTGCACGACGTGGAATACAAGACATCAACTGCACGACGTGGAATACAAGACATCAACTGCACGACGTGGAATACAAGACATCAACTGCACGACGTGGAATACAAGACATCAACTGCACGTCGTGGAATACAAGACATCAGCTGCACGACGTGCAATACAAGACATCAGCTGCACGACGTGGAATACAAGACATCAACTGCACGACGTGGAATACAAGACATCAACTGCACGACGTGGAATACAAGACATCAACTGCACGACGTGGAATACAAGACATCAACTGCACGACGTGGAATACAAGACATCAACTGCACGACGTGGAATACAAGACATCAACTGCACGACGTGGAATACAAGACATCAACTGCACGACGTGGAATACAAGACATCAACTGCACGACGTGGAATACAAGACATCAGCTGCACGACGTGGAATACATGACATCAGCTGCACGACGTGGAATACAAGACATCAACTGCACGACGTGGAATACAAGACATCAACTGCACGACGTGGAATACAAGACATCAGCTGCACGACGTGGAATACATGACATCAGCTGCACGACGTGGAATACAAGACATCAACTGCACGACGTGGAATACAAGACATCAACTCCACGACGTGGAATACAAGACATCAACTGCACGACGTGGAATACAAGACATCAACTGCACGACGTGGAATACAAGACATCAGCTGCACGACGTGGAATACAAGACATCAACTGCACGACGTGGAATACAAGACATCAACTGCACGACGTGGAATACAAGACATCAGCTGCACGACGTGGAATACATGACATCAGCTGCACGACGTGGAATACAAGACATCAACTGCACGACGTGGAATACAAGACATCACTGCACGACGTGGAATACAAGACATCAACTGCACGACGTGGAATACAAGACATCAACTGCACGACGTGGAATACAAGACATCAGCTGCACGACGTGGAATACATGACATCAGCTGCACGACGTGGAATACAAGACATCAACTGCACGACGTGGAATACAAGACATCAACTGCACGACGTGGAATACAAGACATCAACTGCACGACGTGGAATACAAGACATCAGCTGCACGACGTGGAATACAAGACATCAACTGCACGACGTGGAATACAAGACATCAACTGCACGACGTGGAATACAAGACATCAGCTGCACGACGTGGAATACAACAAGAGCTGCGTGAGAGAATATAACAACATAGACATGTTACAGTAATGAAACAGTTGAAGGAAAACTTCTCTTTCAACAAACTATAAGATAAGTTGACTATATTTCCTCCATTTCGATGTTTCAGAAAGATGTAATGTAATTTATATGTATATATTTTTTCCTGTCTAAGATGTTTTATAAGGTTTATATATTGATGCTCAAAATTTGGTACGATTTCTTTTGGCACCTTTTCATGAAAAGTTTGGTGCTATTGCAAAATAAATTTTTGCAGCTTTAACTGCAGCTTTAGCTCACACCTGAGCATGCAGGACCAGTAGCTAGAAATATTTCCCCGATTTGCAACCAGACCGGAACCGGAAATTAAGAGTCCTGACCCAATAGATCGGACTAAAAGAACTCCAACTAACGACCTTAAGGGATAAAACGATTAAGAAAGACACGGTAACGATGGACAAGATTTTTAGAACACCTGATAGTGCAGAGATAAACTGCTGGAAAAGGAAGGATCGAGGACGTGGCGGCATAGAAGCTCGTTAAAAATGTTATTGGGTCGATGTGTCGTGGAAAAATATTCCTTCATCCTTAGGGTGGTGAGGAAATGGAGTGACCTAGAGCGGGATTCTGGGGATAAATCATGCTCCATGCGCAGTTTTATGGATAGGTGTGACAGGGCCCGCGGAGCAGGGAACTGACAGGAGCTGAGGAGCCGAGAGTCAACCAGTAGTAAAAAATAACAAGGCGAGTGCAAACACGTACGTACAAACATGTATTTAAGCACACACACACACACACACACACACACACACACACACACACACACACACACACACACACACACGCACACACACACACACACACACACGCACACACACACACATACACACACACACACGCGCACGCACACACACACACACACACACACACACACGCGCACGCACACACACACACACACACACCCACACACACACACACACACACACACACACACACACACACACACACACACACACACATACACACACACACACCGCACGCACACACACACACACACACACACACACACACGCGCACGCACACACACACACACACACACACACACACACACCACACACACACACACACACACACACACAACACACACACACACACACTACACACACGCACACACACAACACACACACACACACACACACACACACACACACACACACACACACACGCACACACACACACACGCGCACACACACACACACACACACACACACACACACACACACACACACACACAACACACACACACACACACACACGCATATAAACATATATAAACACGTATAAACATCTTGTCCAAGTATGAGAGTTAGAAATCCAGTAGCCCAGGAGAGAGGAATGTCTGGCCAGGAGGCTGCTATACATCACCTTGATTAACGTCTTCCTGGGAGAGTGTCTTGACTGGACTCCAGTGGAGATGGATAACTACATGCATGGGCGAGTCCGTGTATGGATGGATGGATGAATGCATGGATGAAACCATGTACAGATGGATGAACGCATGCAAGGACGAGACCGTGTATAAATTGTTGGATGTAGGCACACACGGATGTGTGATCAGAAAAACTGCATGGTTAGAGTAAGGGCGAAGTGATGGATGCATTTGTAGGTGGCTGGGAAAATGCTGGTGTGAATTTATGAACAGTTGGATGAAAGGGAGGATGATGAGTGAGGGGATGGCTAGATGTAGCACTAACAGGTATATCACAGGTATATCACGGGTAACTGTTATTGTTATGGCTTGTAATTCGATGGTCAGGTGTAGTATGGGAGAGAGGGTGTGTGGGAGGGGAAGAGGGTGTGTGGGAGGGGCAGATGATGTGTGGTAGGGGGGATGTAGGACGGCAGGAGGTGTAGGGGATTAAAGTGTGAGAGAAAAGTGCGTTTTGGGGATAAGGGTGAAGAGAAAAAAGTGAGTGGAGGGAAGGGATTAAGTAGTGGTGGGGTGGGGGAGGGAACGAAGAGCACTGTACTCACTTATTTGTGGTTGCAAGGGTTGAGTACCAACTCCTGGCCCCGCCCCTCCACTGGTCGCTACTGGGTTTCACTTCTTGCTGCCTGAACCTCATTCTTAAAACTACGTCGTCGAAGTTCATGACCACTCGAAGGCCAAAGAAGTATTACCTAACATCTCTCTCTAGATCTCTCTCTAGATCTGCTTCCTACCTGAGGAGCACCTCTCTCTAGATCTGCTTCCTGCCTGAGGAGCACCTCTCTCTAGATCTGCTTCCTGCCTGAGGAGCGCCTCTCTCTAGATCTGTTTCCTGCCTGAGAAGAACTTCACCAGATCTCTCGTCTCTGGCTGTTTGTTCGCGATTTAAACTCTGTTTTTGGTACAGTATGATTTCGTTGATGAGTCGAAACATACTTCTATTAACTCTGTAACTGTGTTTACAAAGCATTTTTCAGACTTAGTGATTTTTGACGTTCAGCCGAGGTTGTGTCGCGGAGACACTCGATTGTTCCTTGGTCCCAAGCTGAAGCTTCTCACCTTCTTTGTGGCATCTACGCATTGTCGTAGTTGGGGATTTGGTTATACTGAACTTAGATTCAGTATTAAGGGAGATTTATGCCTTTTATGGAGGATTTGCTGATGGTCCCCAGTTATTATTTTGTCTCCTTGTTCCTGGCGCTGTGATGCTGCTTGTTACATTATTGTTGTTAGGCGAATCTTTCGTCTTATTGTTCAAGCAAGCTGTTTTGATTGCCTTGTTGGTCAAGAAGGTAGATTATTTGAGGATGTTTAGTCAGTCACTGTTTAAGTCTACGTCGAGTCTTACTGAGACATGACGAGCACTTTTGAGCATATTCTCACACTTGTACATTATATTTATCATTTGAGTATATCTCAACATAGCTACGTACCACACAGTACTTGTGAGTCGTACTGATATGAAATGTGCTCTCAGCACTATAGTACTATATGAACAGTTTAACATCGCACGTAATGTACAGACAAGTAATATCTAGGATAATGTCTACCTGGACGCTTTTTTATATTATCGTTTAGTTGCGATCCCAAAACACTATTAACATTTTTATCAATTCAAGGGATAACTGGACTTGATCCACCAGAAACAAGCTATTTGCTAGAAAGGGATCAATTAGTTGACCTTCTAGTATTCTCTGGAGATATCTGTACTTTATGGATATCGCATTTTGTAACATTTTATAAGACGTGGGATCCATACTGGCGCAGCATACTCCAAGACGAACCAGACATATGTCATGCACAGGGTCGTGAATGTCTCTTTGTTGATGTTACTGAAAGTTACCTTTATATTTGCCATTCTCGCGTTTGTTACTGTCGTAATTCGATTGATGTGTGTCTCGGGTGCAGTGCTGGGAACAATGCTTACCCTGAGGTCATTGTCTTTCAGAGAGGTTTACAACCTGTCGTTTTTCCACTTACCCAGTTTTTATAACTTTGCATTTTCTTGGATTAAGCTCTAATAGCCACTTCTCAGACCAATCCTGGGACTCGTCTAAATCTTGGAGTTGCACAAGGATCAAGTACTAGGATAACTACTGTATTTAATGTACATGAATGACTTAACAGAGGGGATTGAGTCCACTGTATCACTGTTTGCAGATGGTATAAAACTGAGAAAAATAAGAGCAGGAGAGAACAGTGATAAGCTCCAGGGAGACTTCGATAAGCTGCAAATAAGTTCAAACAAGTGGTGTGTCAAGCTCAGTCCGAGCAAATACAAGGTCATGCGAATTAGAGAAGGTGAGGGCAGACTGGACACAGAGTTCGTCATGAGAGGAGAGAAGAAGCAAATATAAGAGTGAAAATAACCTGGTGGTGAATATAACACGAATTATTTCGCCTTAAAAATTATACACCGTATAGTTTCATCATCATATAAAAGATGAAAAAGCATCAGAATAGCATTCAGGAATTTGAACGAAGAACCCTTCATATATGTTAAGCCAGTCACTGAGGTCGCGGCCCCAGCATGGAGCCCACACCTGGTCAAGCACGTGAAGAAACTCGGAATGGTCCAAAGATTTCAACCAAGCTAGTACCTGAACTGAGATGAATGCAGTATGAGTATAGGTTGAAGGAACGTAACCTGACTACCTTAAAGTAACTGACAGTGGTGACAGAGACAGTTTCAGTTAGGAGGACCATGATTAAGGGGACACCGATGGAAGCTGAAAACGCAGATTAGCCAGTCTAAGGCTGGTTGAAAAGTGAAATGACTTGGATGAGGCAGTGCTAGAGTCAAACTCAATACACCGTTTCAAGAGTAGATGTGGTGAGACCCAAGAGTCCAATAGTGTCAGCGAAGCAGATCAATGTATTTTTTTTTTTAACAAAACTGGATACACACACAGTGTGCTGCTACCCTAATCTATATGATAATTACACAGAGGGAGCGAAAGTAAGCTACGCTACATTTCCCTGTCATATTCTATTACACTGGATGGGGCTCATACAAGGTGTTGATATTTGTCAACCCGTGCTGGGAGACTTCAGTGAGGCTATCACCAGCATTCCAGCAGAGATTCATCAGCTACGACAGTTTAAAAGGCATACCTAGAGATACTATCACTTGGGGTAAAGTAGTCTAGGAGGCAGGAAAAGGAGCTAAGTCTCGACTCCGGCAAACATAACTCGGTGAGTACAAACGCGAACACACGATAAGCCTCTTGGAGTCGAGAGAGAGTGAATCTAATAGCGATCAGAAGAGGGGCCAGAAGCTGTGAATCGACCCCCAGCGACCAAACATTTGTGACTGGAGTTTGGAGAAAGTCAAAGAAGACCGCAGACAGAGTACAGTCCAGGGAAGAGGGGCAAAACTGCAAACCTCACTGAAGTAAACGGATTTTGGGTGAGTATAATACCGAGCACATCTCCTGAGGTGAACATCAATCATATAACTGCTGCAGTATATGGGAGCCTGGTAAATCTAAGAAGAGAGTCATATGGCGTCATGATAACATTTAAAACACTGAGAGGGATTGTCAAGGTGGATAGGAACAGGGTGTTCCAGAGATAGGACACAACAACAAGGGGTCACAACTGGAAGTTGAAAACAGATAAGTCACAAGGAAGTTAGGAAGTATTTCTTCAGTCAGAGTTATCAGGAAGAGGAGGAATGTGGAGAGTGTTGTAGTGGAGGCAGGATCCATACATAGTTTTAAGAGACCCGATAAAGCTCATGGAGGAGAGAGAAAGTGGACCTACTAACGACCAGCGAAGAGGCGGGGCTAGGAGCTGGGAATCGACCCTGCAACCACAAATAGGTGAGTACACACAAAAAACACCACCCACGCCATGTGTCTATCGGCAAGTGCCTTTGACAACCAGTATATACACACACACATACACACACACACACACACTCACACACACACACACACACACACACACACACACACACACACACACACATACACACACACACAGACACACACACACACACACACACACACACACGCACGCACACACACACACACACACACACACACACACACACGAAGCTGTTGTACAGCCACATCAGGAGGAAAAGAACAGTCAAGGACCAGATAATCAGGCTAAGGAAGAAAGGAGAATAGATCACAAGAAGCGACCACGAAGTATGTGAGGAACTCAACGTGAGATTCAAAGAAGTGTTCACAGAAGAGACAGCAGGGACTCCAGAAAGACGGAGAGGTGGGGAACATCATCAAGTGTTGGACACAATACATACAACCGAGGAAGAAGTGAAGAGGCTGCTGAGTGAGCTAGATACTTCAAAGGGGATGGGGCCGGATAACATCTCTCCATGGGTCCTGAGAGAGGGAACAGAGGCGCTATGTGTACCCCTAACAACAATATTCAACGCATCTATCCAAACAGGGCGACTACCTGAGGTATGGAAGACAGAAAATGTAGTCCCAGTTTTTAAAAAAGGAGACAGGCACGAAGAATTAAACTACAGACCAGTGTCACTGACATGTATAGTATGCAAAGTCATAGAGAAGATTATCAGGAGAAGAGTGGTGGAACACCTAGAAATAAATGAGCCTATCAACGACAGCCAACACGGTTTCAGGGATGGGAAACCCTGTGTCACAAACCTACTGGAGTTCTATGACAGGGTGACCTCAGTAAGACAAAAGAGAGAGGGGTACGTAGACTGTATTTTCTTGGACTGTATGAAGACGTTTGACACAGTTCCACGCAGGAGATTAGTGCAAAAGCTGGAGGACCAGGCAGGGATAACAGGGAAGCCATTGCAGTGGATCAAGGAATACCTGTCAGGAAGACAACAGCGAGTCATGGTACGTGGTGAGGTGTCAGAGTGGGCGCCAGTGACAAGAGAAATTCCTTAGGGGTCAGTCCTGGGACCGGCGCTGTTTCTGGTATTTGTGAACAACATGACGGAAGGAGTAGACTTCGAAGTGTCCCTGTTTGCAGATGATGTGAAGCTGATGAGAAGAATTCAGTCGGACGGGGACCAGGTAGAACTACAAAGGGATCTGGGCAGGCTGCAGGCCTGGTCTAGCAACTGGCTCCTGGAGTTCAACCCCAAGGCCGCAGACGGACTACAGTCTAGGGGGCCAGAGACTACAAACCTCACTCAAGGAAAGAGATCTTGGGGTGAGTATAACATCAGGCACATCTGAGGCGCACATCAACCAAATAGCTGCTGCAGCATGTGGGCGACTAGCAAACCTAAGAACAGCATTCCGATATCTTAATAAGGATTCGTTCAGGACCCTGTACACTGTGTATGTTAGGCCCATAGAGGAGTATGCAGCACGAATTTCGAATCCACACCTAGCCAAGCACGTAAAGAAAATAGAGAAAGTGCAAAGGTTTGCAACAAGACTAGTCCCAGAGCTAAGAGGTATGGAAATAAATGGTATAAAATACCGACACAATGGAAATATAAACACATATGCAGTATAATGTGATCCTTTATTGACTACGTTTCGCCCACACAGTGGGCTTTTTCAAGTCACAAACAGAACTACCTGGGGTGGAAGGAACGCGAGTATTTATAGTCAGGTTCAGAATGCTGAGGTCAGGTGGAGAACGCTGCATCTGATGATGTACCGAGTGAGGTTATAGAGTCTAAAATCTTGGGTAGCTTGGAAAGGAGATTGGATAAGTTTGTGAGCAGACCTTGTACAGTGTTCTTATGTGGGATATCGATGAAGAAGTTTCTTGGCAAGTGGTTCAGCTATGTTATAGAAGCCACTATTCTGGTTGAAGTTGTCGGATATAGAAATAAGTGATGATTCCAGGATTCTTCGGTATTGAGTGTTGTCTTCTGTGACGATAAGTCTTGAGTTTCTGTAGTTTATCAAGTGGTTGTGTGAATTACGATGTTGTACGCAGGCATTCCTTGTGTCGTCAGACCTGCTTGCGTATTGGTGTTCTGAAATACGTGTTTGGAGGTCCCTTGATGTTTCGCCCACGTATAACTTGTTGCAGTCATTACAAGGGATTATGTATACCCCTGCAGATGGTGGAAGCTTGTCCTGTCTATCACTGGTAATGTCCTTGATGGTCGTGGTTGTGGAGGTAGATACTTGAAATGAGGTATTGGAAAAGTTGTTGGAAACGTGTTTGGCAATGGAGTTGGTGGGGAGGACTATGTATCTCTTCTCGGCAGTGTCTTCTCTGGGTGTGTTGAAGATGTTTAATGCCCGTCGTCTGCAGTCTCTGATGAAGTGACGAGGATAGTGGAGTTTAGAAAATACTTGTTCAATTATCGTGCATTCTTCTTCACAAACTCATTGCTGCAGATTCTGAGTGCACGCAGGAAGAAGCCTATAATTACACCACGTTTGGTTTTGGTGTCGTGGTGAGAGTAAAAGAGGAGAAGATCGTTTTGGTTGGTGGGTTTTCGATAGACTTTAAAATGAAGTTCGTGGTCAGCTTTGCAAAGCAGAACATCAAGGAAAGAAAGAGTGTTGTCGACTTCTTCAAGTGTGAACTGGATTGAAGGCTCGACTTGGTTGAGCTTGTCTTGGAGAGCTTTAACATTGAAGCGTTTAGGAGTTATGAGGAGAATGTCGTCAACATAACGGAGCCAGGTGACAGACGAAGGAATAAGTACCTACTACACAAGCCATCGATCTCTTACGCAGGAAAATAGACGATTCACTTGATGAACATTAAAATGGTATAAAATACCGAGAGATTGTTAGGAAAGACACATATGCAACAGTTAGGTATCTTTATTTCGAAACGTTTCGCCTACACAGTAGGCTTCTTCAGTCGAGTACAGAAAAGTTGATAGAAGCAGAAGATACTTGAAGACGATGTAATCAGTCCATCACCCTTAAAGTTTTGAGGTGGTCAGTCCCTCAGTCTGGAGAAGAGCATTGTTCCGTTGTCTGAAACAATATTGTTTCAGACAATATTGTTTCAGACAACGGAACAATGCTCTTCTCCAGACTGAGGGACTGACCACCTCAAAACTTTAAGGGTGATGGACTGATTACATCGTCTTCAAGTATCTTCTGCTTCTATCAACTTTTCTGTACTCGACTGAAGAAGCCTACTGTGTAGGCGAAACGTTTCGAAATAAAGATACCTAACTGTTGCATATGTGTCTTTCCTAACGATTCACTTGATCTTCCCATTCCAGCCAGCGATTTCATCGACCTTGTTGAACTATGTGTTGGCTTTACGTGTTTCTCTTTCGAAAATCACCTCTTTCAGCAGACTTTTGGACTACCCATGGGTTCGCCACTCAGTGCGGTCCTGGCGAACCTATACATGGAACATCTAGAAGCCGAACGTTTCTCCACCATTATTCCTTCGTCTGTCACCTGGCTCCGTTATGTTGACGACATTCTCCTCATAACTCCTAAACGCTTCAATGTTAAAGCTCTCCAAGACAAGCTCAACCAGGTCGAGCCTTCAATCCAGTTCACACTTGAAGAAGTCGACAACACTCTTCCTTTCCTTGATGTTCTGCTTTGCAAAGCTGACCACGAACTTCGTTTTAAAGTCTATCGAAAACCCACCAACCAAACCAATCTTCTCCACTTTTACTCTCACCACGACACCAAAACCAACGTGGTGTAATTATAGGCTTCTTCCTGCGTGCACTCAGAATCTGTAGCAATGAGTTTCTTGAAGAAGAATGCACGATGATTGAACAAGTATTTTCTAAACTCCACTATCCTCGTCACTTCATCAGAGACTGCAGACGACGGGCATTAAACATCTTCAACACACCCAGAGAAGACACTGCCGAGAAGAGATACATAGTCCTCCCCACCAACTCCATTGCCAAACACGTTTCCAACATCTTTTCCAATACCTCATTTCAAGTATCTACCTCAACAACCACGACCATCAAGGACATTACCAGTGATAGACAGGACAAGCCTCCACCCTCTGCAGGGGTATACATAATCCCTTGTAATGACTGCAACAAGTTATACGTGGGAGAAACATCAAGGGACCTCCAAACACGTATTTCAGAACACCAATACGCAAGCAGGTCTGACGACACAAGGAATGCCTGCGTACAACACCGTAATTCACACAACCACTTGATAAACTACAGAAACTCAAGACTTATCGCCACAAAAGACAACACTCAATACCGAAGAATCCTGGAATCATCACTTATTTCTATATCCGACAACTTCAACCAGAATAGTGGCTTCTATAACATAGCTGAACCACTTGCCAAGAAACTTCTTCATCGATATCCCACATAAGAACACTGTACAAGGTCTGCTCACAAACTTATCCAATCTCCTTTCCAAGCTACCCAAGATTTTAGACTCTATAACCCCACTCGGTACATCATCAGATGCAGCATTCTCCACCTGACCTCAGCATTCTGAACCTGACTATAAATATTCGCGTTCCTTCCACCCCAGGTGACTTGAAAAAGCCCACTGTGTGGGCGAAACGTAGTCAATAAAGGATCACATTATACTGCATATGTGTTTATATTTCCAGCTAAGAGGTATGTCCTACGAGGAGAGGTTAAGGGAAATCAACCTGACGACACTGGAGGACAGGAGAGATAGGGGGGACATGATAACGACATACAAAATACTGAGAGGAATTGACAAGGTGGACAAAGACAAGATGTTCCAGAGATGGGACACAACCACAAGGGGACACAGTTGGAAGTTGAAGACACAGATGAATGACAGGGATGTTAGGAAGTACTTCTTCAGCAGTAGTAAGGAAGTGGAATAGTTTGGGAAGCGATGTAGTGGAGGCAGGATCCATACATAGCTTTAAGGAGAGGTATGATAAAGCTCACGGTTCAGGGAGAGTGACCTAGTAGCGACCAGTGAAGAGGCGGGGCCAGGAGCTCGGACTCGACCCCTGCACCCTCAACTAGGTGAGTACACACACACACACACACACACACACACACACACACACACACACACACACACCACGCACACACACACACACACACACACACACACACACACACACACACACACACACACACAAACACACACACACACACACACAGACACACACACACACACACACACACACACACACACACACACACACACACACACACACAAGCTTAAGTCTTGTGTCTCATCTCAGTGAGAGAGGAGCACTGGCCAGGAAAAAATCACATTCCACTTCTCACTCACGCATTTCAGAGGTAATTTAGCCGAAAATTAATGCTAATATAATTAAAAGAGAAGCCGGGAAAAAGCTTTTCAGGCTTTGTGCCGTCAGTGTCTCCAGAGCCGTGACTAGCGCTCGCAAAACTTGACTACTGTGAAACTTTTCTGGAGTAGTTAAAAGTTCCTCATAGCAGAGTGAAGGAAGACGAGGAATGACGCATTCAAAAGACATTGAAGGAAGACGAGGAATGACGCTTTCACAAGACAGTGAAGGAAGACGAGGAATAACGCTTTCACAAGACAGTGAAGGAAGGCGAGGAATGACGCATTCACAAGACAGTGAAGGAAGAAGGAGGAATGAAGCATACTCTCATTACACACTCTTCTTAGTTTTCTTTCCTGCATCTATACTTAAGAATAAGACACATGAGCAACACTTGGGTATTCTTGATTCCCGAAACATTTCGCTTCCGTAGTCGGGCTTTTTCAGTCGATTGCAAAAGATTACTGACTGATCACCTTAACACTACTTTTACTACTTCTGGCACTGTATTCGACAGAAGAAGCCTGTTGTTAGGTAAGACACATATGCAACAGTTTTTATACCATTTTATACCATTTTATACCATTTTATTATTCAGAAGAAGCCTGTTGTTGAGGTTAAACGTTTCTGTAATACAAGAAACCCAGATGTTGCACACGCGTCTCATTCTTCAGCTTCTCGGCATTGTGTACCATCAGCAATATATTTGATCTAAGGAGGCCTGGTCACAGACCGGGCCGCGGGGGCGTTGACCCCCGAAACTCTCTCCAGGTAAAGGGGAAACTACCCCCTCCCTTCCTTTGTCGGTTCAAACATGATTGCTTTCCAGTTCACAGGTGCTGTGAGGCCCTAACGAGTTTAGCGTTCGTCCATGTTAGCAATAGAGTTGGAGAAGATTTCCATTGTTCCTGGTTACCATAATAACATCTTTATTTACTACAAGTACACGTACAAGGTATATAGGCCTAGCTGACATCAATGACATACTACTATTTACAAAGCCGCTTGATATGCAGAGCATTTCGGGCAAATTATGTCAATTTTGTCCCAGGATGCGACCCACACCCGTCAACTAACACCCAGGTACCTATTTTACTGATGGATGAACATAGACAACAGGTGTCAGGAAATACGTCCATCGTCGTATCGATATCGTCATATGATACAGTAGTATGATATCGATATCGTCGTATGAGAATATCGTAGCAAGAAGATATCGTAGTATTAGAATAATGTAGCATGAAGGTATCGTAGTATGAGAATGACGTAACATGAAGGTATCGTAGTATGAGAATGACGTAACATGAAGGTATCGTAGTATAGATATAGCGTCGCCTCAATATATCATTTTATCAAAGACATCGTATCAATAACGATGTAGATATGGACACGTAATAACACTGGGTCGTATTAACAGTTAGTCGTATTAACACGGAGTCGTTTCAATCGGGGTCGGGTTTACACGCGCCGTTTTGGCAAGGAGTCGTGTTGACCAGGGGTCGTATTGACTAAGGGTCGTATTAACTAGTGGTCATATTGACGCGGGGGTCGTATTAATATGGGGTCAAACAGAAACCTGAGCAAGGTAGTGCCTGTGTGAGGCAGGTCCCGTGATGTATTGTGTTGGCACAGGCGTCTTTGTGTGTGTGTGTGTGTGTGTGTGTGTGTGTGTGTGTGTGTGTGTGTGTGTGTGTGTGTGTGTGTGTGTGTGTACTCACCTATTTGTGGTTGTTGGAGTCGAGTCACAGCTCTTAGCCCCGCCTCTTCGCTGATCGATACTAAGTCCAATCTCTCCCTGCTCCGTGAGATTAATCGTACCTCTTCATAAAGCTATGTATGGATCTTGCCTCCACTACATCACTCTATAGGTTGTTCCACTTCCTGACAACTCTAAGACTGAAGAAATACTTCATAACATCATAGTGACTCGTCTGAGTTTTCAACTTCCATTTGTGACCCCTTGTTGCTGTGTCCCGTCTCTGGAACATTCTGTTCCTATCCACCTTCTCAGTTCCTCTCAGTATTTTATATGTCGTTATTATCATTTCTCCCCCTATCCCTCCTGTCCTACACTGTTATCAGATTGATTTCCTTTAACCTATCCTCGTAGGACATATCCCTTAGTTCTGGGACTAGTTTTGTTGCAAATCTTTGCATCTTCTCTATTTTTTCTACGTGTTTGACCAGGTGTGGGTTCCATACTAGTGCTGCATACTCCAGTGTGGGTCTGACGTGCATGGTGTACAGAGTCTTAAATGACTCCTTACTTAGATGTCGAAACGCTATTCATAGTTTTGCCAGGCGTCCATATGCTGCAGCAGTTATTTGGCTGATGTGCGCCTCACGAGATGTGATCGGTATGATACTCACCTCAAGATCCTTTTTCTTGAGTGAGGTTTGCAAAAGCCAGTTGTTGGACCAGATTTACAGCCTGTCTGGATCCCTCTGATCCCTCTTGATTCCGTTATGTCATTCACATTTACCAGAAACCGCACCGGCACTAGGAGCCTACTCTGACACCTCATTAAGTACCATCACTCGTTTCCTTCCTGTCAGGTATTCTCAGATCCAATGTAGTGTCTTTTCTGTTATTCCGGTCTGATCCTCAAGCTTTTGCACTAATCTCATGTAAGATACTTCTTACAGTCCAAGAAAATGCATTTTACCCACCTCTCTCTCTCTTGTCTTACTTTTGTCACATTGCCGTAAAATACCAATAGGTTTGTGACACAGGATTTCCCTTCCTTGAAACCGTGCTGGTTATATATATATATATATATATATATATATATATATATATATATATATATATATATATATATATATATATATATATATATATATATATACATATATAGTGGAACCTCAAATATCGAACTTAATCCGTTCCAGGAGTTAGTTCTAAATTCGAAAAGTCCGAAAACGAAGCAATATTTCCCATAAGAAATAATTAATAGAGATTAATTATAGTTTTACATACACACAACAAATATAGTGTTCAGTTATGTATTAATAAATTTAAATAAACATATAAAATAACATTTTACTAACCTTTATTGAAGACTGGTGATGACATCTGGAAGATAGGGAGGAGGAGAGAGGGAGTTGGAGTTAGTGTTTGGAAGGAGAATCCCCCTCCATGAAGACTTAAGGTATCAAAGACCTCTCTGGGGTTACCTCCCTTCTCTGTATTTTAATGCCACTACGACCAGCTTGAGAGTCACTGGACTCCTGTCTCACAAAATAACTGTCCACAGTCCTCTGTTTCTGGTGCCTCTTTAAGATTTCCCTAAAATGGGACATGGTTCTGTCACTGAACTTGTTGCAAAGATGGCTTGTTTCAGCTTGCTCAGGGTGGTACTTCTCCACAAACATTTGGACATCATTCCACTTCCGTATTATTTCCTTCACATCTATGGTGTTTCTCACTTTCTTTACCACAGGGGTACCACAAGCAAGTTTCTCTGGGCCCATTTCAGCTTATTTCACAGTCCCACAAGCACTAAACACAATGAAATAATCGTTAAATGTTTGAATGAGAGCGCAGGTTAGTGTTCACTCAAGCATCAACAAAACCAGACTGGCTCACGGTGCCTGTAAGGGGATGTGAACAGAGCGGGTTGCCGGACAGGTCCAGTACCCGGCGGTTCGAAAGTAGGGGCGAGTTTGATAATAGGGACAAAGTTGGTTCGAAAAAAGGGTTGGTTCTATTTTCGAAGAGTTTGATAAGCGATACGTTCGAAATTTGAGGTTCCACTGTATATATATATATATATATATATATATATATATATATATATATATATATATATATATATATATATATATATATATATATATATATATATATATATATATATGCAATAAGATCACAGTAAACAGGTGATTTCAAAATATGCAAAACAACCAATCTGAAAGAATAGAGAAATTCCAAGCGCTTTCGTGACTACTCACATTATCAAGGAACTATGAAAGTGAAGCATCCAAGGAAGCTATATAAGGGGTCCGGCCAGCACCTCACTATCAGATCCCACAACGGTTAAACACGTGACGCGCGGCGAGCCAACTTGGATAGGTCCTTTGCACAACTCACCCCCAAGCTATTCTACCCAAGAAAATTTAAAAATTATTTGTCCAGTGTATTATTAAATTCTTCCCAAATTCTATTAATTATAAATGGATCTAATTTATATAAACCAAAGGAAATATTCATATTATTGTCAAGACTGCTTTTTATGAAACAAGATTCAATTATATTCCTGTCGACCATGGACTTGCTTGATACTATTTTCTCAACTTTTTGAAAATCAATTGGATGGTTAAAATCTCTTACATGAATAAATAGAGCATTGGAATCTTGTCCAGTTCTAATGCTATATTTATGTTGTTTTAATCTTAGTTCGAGATTTTTACCAGTTTGACCGTAATAAACTTTATCGCAAATTTTACAAGGAATCTTATAGACACATCCATCAGCATTTTGGGGGGAATTCTTTATCAAAAGTTTTTTTACTGTATCAAGATTTTTGAATACAACTTTAATATTAAAAGTCTTAAGAAGAGAAGGCATATCAACCAAGTTTTCATGGTAAGGGAGAACCAACATATTTTTAGTTGAATAAGGCTGGTTGCCCCTTTTTGGATTATAAAAAGTGTTTCTAGCAACTTTAAAAGATTTATCAATTACATTTCTTGGGTATTTTAAATCATTACCTATTTCATAAATTTTGGATATTTCCTCATCTATGAACTCAGGACTACAAATTCGTAAAGCTCTCAAAAACACTGATGAGAAAACAGACAGTTTGACTCTATCTTGATGCGAGGAATAATAGTGGACATAGGAACAGTTATTTGTAGGTTTTCTGTAAATTTTAAATTTGAATTCATTAATACCCTTAATAATTAAAACATCTAGAAATAACATCTAAAATAACTCATTGCCTTTTCTAGATGTTTTAATTATTAAGGGTATTAATGAATTCAAATTTAAAATTTACAGAAAACCTACAATACCTGACAATAATATGAATATTTCCTTTGGTTTATATAAATTAGATCCATTTATAATTAATAGAATTTGGGAAGAATTTAATAATACACTGGATAAATAATTTTTAAATTTTCTTGGGTAGAATAGCTTGGGGGTGAGTTGTGCAAAGGACCTATCCAAGTTGGCTCGCCGCGCGTCACGTGTTTAACCGTTGTGGGATCTGATAGTGAGGTGCTGGCCGGACCCCTTATATAGCTTCCTTGGATGCTTCACTTTCATAGTTCCTTGATAATGTGAGTAGTCACGAAAGCGCTTGGAATTTCTCTATTCTTTCAGAGTGGTTGTTTTGCATATATATATATATATATATATATATATATATATATATATATATATATATATATATATATATATATATAATATATATATATATATATATATATATATATATATATATATATATATTATATATATATATATATATATATATATATATAATATATTATATATATATATATATATAATATATATATATATATATATATATATATTCATATATTATATATATATATATATATATATATATATATATATATATATATTATATATATATGTATATATATGTATATATATGTATATATATATATATAATATATATATATATATATATATATATATATATATATATATATATATAATATATATATGCATAATATAGTATATACATATATATATATAATATATATATAATATATATATATATATATATATATAATATATATATATAAAAGTGGTATTAATGTCGTGGAGAATAGGTAAAACTGGTCAGTTAGAAAGAACTTATATAAAATTAAGTCCTATCTAAAATTTTCTCATATACGTTTAATGATATTTAAATTTATGTTAACGTAAACATTAATAATTTTGTACCAAAAGAATCTTAGAAAACTTTCCTAACGTTATAATAAGCGTAATTTAATAAAGCCTAATCCAACTAAATATATTTTAGATAAGTTTACAATAATTTAATAATAAACAAACACAAAGAAATATATTATTTCGTTAGGTTCAGAATGATTTTTGCGAAATTATTACATCCACAAATTTTTGCTTGCCTTATTCGGCATTGAAAATATAGATAAATACCAGTGAAAATAGAAAAAAAAAACCTAGTGCTTTCGTGTGTTTACACACATCTTCAGAGGAATGAGACGACTCAAGATAGGCACAATTTGTATGTCAGTACCTGACCAGCCGGGCTGTGATTCTTATGTCAGCTTGCGTGCGGCCAGCAGTAGCAGCCTAGTTGATCAGACCCTGATCCACCACGAGGCCAGGTCTCGGACCGATCCGCGGGGGCTTAGACCCCAGAAACCCTCTCCAGGTATACTGAAGTACACTCAGAGCAGGTGACAACTTTCCTAGTGAGGTGACAGCTAACTCAAAATACACTGCAGGAGACCTACTGGTCCACAATTTCGGTTATAAATAATAGTAAAGCTTTTCCACAAAAAAAATGTAAATTTAAAATGAGTCAAACTACTAAATATATTAAAATTATATCCAACAAAAAAGAAAAAAAAAGTGTATTCGTAGTTCAAATTAAACATTTCAGGCAACAAGATAAAAAGAAACATAAAGAGAGTGCACTGCAGAAGGCTCACTGGCCCACTACATGACTTACCTCCCACATACTTACATTTGTCCAATTTATGTATAAAATTCAAGACAATTTGTTTGTGTCACAATGAACAACACTTTATTCTTGTGAAAAATATTTGTACCTTCAATATTATGAATAATTTTCTGGACTATAAAAAGTTTATAGATACCAGATCTTATTTGTAATATAATTTGTATCATATTTAATAACACAATATTTCTGTGAACTGTAGAAGTTCAAGGAAGAAATTCTTTGGCATTAGTTCAATGTACACAATGTACACAATGTACACAATGTACACAATGTACACAATGTATACAATGTACACAATGCATACAATGTACACAATGTACACAATGTACACAATATACACAATGTACACAATGTACACAATGTACACAATGTACACACTGCATACAATGTACACAATGTACACAATGTACACACTGCATACAATGTACACAATGTACACAATGTACACAATGCATACAATGTACACAATGCATACAATGTACACAATGTACACAATGTACACAATGTACACAATGCATACAATGTACACAATGTACACAATGTACACACTGCATACAATGTACACAATGTACACAATGTACACAATGCATACAATGTACACAATGTACACAATGTACACAATGCATACAATGTACACAATGTACACAATGTACACACTGCATACAATGTACACAATGTACACAATGTACACACTGCATACAATGCACACAATGTACACAATGTACACAATGTACACAATGCATACAATGTACACAATGTACACAATGTACACAATGCATACAATGTACACAATGTACACAATGTACACACTGCATACAATGCACACAATGTACACAATGTACACAATGCATACAATGTACACAATGTACACAATGTACACACTGCATACAATGTACACAATGTACACAATGTACACAATGTACACAATGTACACAATGCATACAATGTACACAATGTACACAATGTACACACTGCATACAATGTACACAATGTACACAATGTACACAATGTACACAATGCATGCAATGTACACAATGTTCACAATGTACACACTGCATACAATGTACACAATGTACACAATGTACACAATGTACACAATGTACACAATGCATACAATGTACACAATGTACACAATGTACGCAATGTACACAATGTACACAATGTACACAATGCATACAATGTACACAATGTACACAATGTACACAATGTACACAATGCATACAATGTACACAATGTACACAATGTACACAATGTACACAATGTACACAATGCATACAATGTACACAATGTACACAATGTACACACTGCATACAATGTACACAATGTACACAATGTACACAATGTACACAATGTACACAATGCATACAATGTACACAATGTACACAATGTACGCAATGTACACAATGTACACAATGTACACAATGCATACAATGTACACAATGTACACAATGTACACAATGTACGCAATGTACACAATGTACACAATGCATACAATGTACACAATGTACACAATGTACACAATGTTGGGTAAGACACATATGCAACAGTTAGGTATCTTTATTTCGAAACGTTTCGCCTACACAGTAGGCGAAACGTTTCGAAATAAAGATACCTAACTGTTGCATATGTGTCTTACCCAACAATCTGTCGGTATTTTATACCATTTTAATGTTCAATGTACACAATGTACACAATGCATACAATGTATACAATGTACACAATGTACACAATGTACACAATGTACACAATGTACACAATGGGTTGTATCCCTCATGTGAAGGAACTAAACACTAAATTCTTGTCCAAGAGTTATAACATATTTATATAGGTTAACTCTGGTCTCACAGATCAGTTTGTCTTAAATAAAAGATATCACAACTTTTATAAGGGATGGAATGTACACAACCTTAAGATTCCTGGCGAGAGGTTTGACTTATTTGCAGTTTACAGTTTTACTGGAAAAGCATTACTACTATTTATATCTGAAATTGTGGATTAGTAGGCATTCTGCAGTGTATTTTGAGTCAGCTGTCACCCTACTTTTAAATACTGAGTGAGATATCACCTCAGTGTTTAACGTACTTCTCCTTCCATCTTCTTCCATCTCCTGTGAAGATGTGTGTAACCAAATGAAAGCGATCAGGTATTTTCCATGCGTGTCTTGAAAAGTGATAAAAACGCTGTGAGAAAGAGGCTAGAAACTCCTTCTATATAGATTACTAAATGTGGAAAGAATTAAAAGTTTGTAGTTTTCTTCCTTTCCGCTCACGCAGCCTCGGTGGGAGACGGCCGGTATGTGAAAAAATTTTTTTTTTGAATAATATACGATAAAAAAATAGTGATTTAGACCTCCGTATATTTGAGACCAGTGACCAACTGTAAGTGTCAGCAACGCAGCAGAATGAGAATGTCTCAGCACCAAATACATACACATTTTTTTTCTGGTTATCGGTAAGAAGTGATATAAATACCATCGACACCATGCCCAGCCCTTCTAGGGTAGGGTAGGTGCCTGAGCGTGAGCTTGCAGCTCACAAGACTGCCATTCCCATTAGCCCCCTTAGGGCGGGGACGGCAGACCAGAGAGGCCTAGCTTGTGGCTAGGCCTGGGGACAGTTGGTCCCAAAGATGAGGAAGTACTTGTCCCTCCTCCCATGGGAGACTTATTTCTCAGACACAGGGAGCCAAGGCCGGGCCACCACTTGGAAAAGACCCGAGCCGGAGAATACCGGCGAATCTTTAATAATAATAATAAATAATAATATAAATACCAGCAGCGATTTATATACTCCTCCATTCATCAGTCGCTCCTCACATATGCCATCTTTCATGCACAATCGATTATCCCGACAATAACTGGCTGGATAATGACTACACTTCAGTGGACAATTCAAGCCGAGCCAAGTGCATAAATCTGGTGAGCAACAGCGAGTCAATAATACTCGCCTGTTAGACACCCAGCAACTTGTATATTCATAAGCCCCAGCAATAGCATATTTCAGAGTGGCTATGTGACAATATTATTCATGCGTTGGGAACGCAACTGGGAATTTTTCCTATTGAGTTTCAGGCATGCTGAATGTGTTTGTGATTACTGAGAGTTCATCACCACGGCCACATAATAAAGATATTGTGTGTGTGTGTGTGTGTGTGTGTGTGTGTGTGTGTGTGTGTGTGTGTATGTATGTATGTGTGTGTGTGTGTGTGTGTGTGTGTGTGTGTGTGTGTGTGTGTGTGTGCTCACCTATATGTACTCACCTATATGTGGTTGCAGGGGTCGAGTCATAGCTCCTAGCCCCGCCTCTTCACTGGTCGATACTAATTCACTCTCTCCCTGCTCCATGATATTTGTCATACCTCTTCTTAAAGCTATTTATGGAACTTGCTTCCACTACTTCACTCTCCAGATTATTCCAGTTCCTGACAACTCTAAGACTAAAGAAATACTTCCTAACATCCCTGTGAGGGAAAAGTTCAACAGATAGGAGTAGCGAGCGAGTATATGGTACCGATAGTTTGATTGCCGGCTGCTTGTTAAGGTAGGGTCAGTCTAGCTCCCGCTATCCCCTCCCCCCCTTTCTCCCCACCATGAAAGGTGACGTGTGGGGCTCCAGCCAAACAGTAATCAATCCTCACAACTCCCAGCACAACTGTAGGTAAAAGCCTCTGCTCCTACTCTAGTGGATATTGGTTGAAAGCTTCACTTTTGACCAATAATAAACTTGGTCCTTTCAGTTTTAAGCTCCCCATCAGACTTTTAGATAATCACCACCTTTTTTAAGTGTCTTGCACTTATCATGGAGAGTGATTTCATAAGCAGTAGGTAACATGTCTCTCTTTCCAGCTTGGAATGACAGATCGGGTCACCTGCCAACCAACGAGAAGTGTTGAAGGAGACGGACTGAAACAGCCCATGAGACGTCATTTATAATCTACCTACCTGATTAATTGTACAGGACACTACCCCTCATCTTTGTAGTGGTAAAGAACCTGCGTTCCTGTCATCTGGACTGACTATTGAAGGCTATAGACTCTGTGAAGAACTAGTCGTTGGGTTGTCACCAACACCTGTGACCCTCCCCCTCCCTACATCATCAGCACCGGCTACAATTTCTACAAGACGGTGTCAACCTCAACCAGACACCCCAGTATAACTGTACATATTAGCGTTGAATTCAAATGTCATTTTTCCATTTCATTTTTCATTTTTCTATCAAATAGGATACACATTCGTTTTTTTAATGTTTTATCTTTGCATTACTAAATAATAAAGTGTTTAACTTTGTGAATTATTATTTCTTTTTCTATTCATTAATTTTCCTGAGGATAAGCCAGCCTTGGTAATACTGTCTGAAGTTGTTACAGGGCTGAGTAAGCCTTCACAATCACTATGACTCATCTGGGTTTTCAGTTTCCAATTGTGCCCCCGTGTTTCTGTATCCCATCTCTGAAACATTCGATCCTTGTCCACGTTGTCAATGCCTCTTAGTATTTTATACGTTGTTATCATGTCCCCTCTATCCCTCCTATCCTCTAGTGTCATCAGGTTGAGTTCCCTTAACCTCTCCTCATAAGACATACCCCTCAGTTCCGGGACTAATCGTGTTGCAAATTTTTGCACTTTCTCCAATTTCTTGACGTGTTTGACTAAGTGAGGGTTCCATACTGGCGTTGCATATTCCAGTATAGGCCTTACATACACTGTGTACAATGTCGTGAATGACTCCTTACTCAGATGTCTAAACGCCAATCTCAGGTTTGCCAATCTCCCATATACTGCAGCAGTTATTTGATTGATGTGTGCCTCAGGGGACATGTTCGTTATAATGCTTACCCCAAGATCCTTTTCTTTAACTGACGTTTGCAGCTGTTGGTTTCCTGACCTGTACTCCGTCTGCGGTCTTCTGTGTCCTTCCCCAATCTTCATGACCTTACACTTACTGGGGTTAAACTCCAGGAGCCATTTGTAGGCCCATACTTGTAGTTTGTCCAGATCCCCTTGTAATCTTAACTGATCCTCTCCCACTTGTATTCTCCTCATCAGTTTCACATCATCAGCGAACAGTGACACTTCTGAATCTATTCTTTCCACCATGTCATTCACGTATACAAGAAACAGCACCGGGCCTAGGACTGAACCTTGTGGAACCCCACTCGACACATTCGCCCACTCCGACACTTCAGGACGTACCAACACACGTTGTTTCCTTCCTGTCAGGCATTCCCTGATTCACTGCAGTACTTTCCCCTTTGTTCCTGCCTGCTCCTCTAATTTTTGCACCAGTCTCTTGTGTGGTACTGTGTCAGAAGCCTTCTTGCAATCTAAAAAGATGCAATCTACCCATGCCTCTCTCTCCTGTCTTACTTCTGTTACCTTATCGTAGAACTCTAAGTAAATTTGTGACAGGATTTCCCATCTCTGAAGCCATGCTGACTGTCATGTATGAGCCCAATCTTTTCAATGTGTTCCACTACTTTTCTCCTGATAATCTTTTCTATGACTTTACATACTATACAAGTCAGTGACGCTGGTCTGTAGTTTAATGCTACCTGTCTGTCCCCTTTCTTAAAAATTGGAACTACATGTGCTGTCTTCCACGCCTCAGGCAGCTGCCCTGTTTCGATAGATTTACTGAAGATTGCTGCTAATGGCACACACAGTTCCTCTGCTTCCTCTCTCAGTATCCATGGAGATATGTTATCTGGGCCCACCGCCTTTGAGGTATCGAGTTCGTCTAGCAGTTTCTTCACCTCTACCTTGGTTATGTGTATTGTGTCCTGCGCCTGCTGGTGCACCCTACCTCCACAGTTTGCCGGAAGCATTCCTGACTCTATTGTGAATACTTCTCTAAATCTTTTGTTTAGTTCATCACATACTTCTTGGTCACTCTTCATCAGCTTCCCTCCTTCTTTCCTCAGTCTGATTATCTGGTCCTTGACTGTTGTTTTTCTCCTAATGTGACTGTATAACAACTTTGGTTCAGATTTGGCTTTTGGTGCTATGTCGTTCTCGTATTGCCTCTGGGCCTCTCTCCTTATCCTTGCATATTAGTTTCTGGTTCTTCTGCTCAGCTCCTTATTTTCTTGAGTCCTTTGCCTTCTATACCTTTTCCATGCTCTCGCACACATGGCTTTGGCCTCTTTACACCTCCAATTAAACCATGGGCTCACTCTGGTCTTACCATTTTTTCTGTTGCCCTTTGGAATGAACCTTTCCTCTGCCTCCCTGCACTTAGTGATTACTATTTCCATCATTTCATTTACTGTCTTTCCATCTAGTTCTCTTTCCCACTGCACTTCATGCAGGAAACTTCTCATTCCTATGTAGTCCCCTTTTTTTGAAGTTTAGTTTCTCTCTTTGTTCTCGTGCTGCTGCATTCTCCACTGTTAACTTAACAAGATATTCAAAACTCAGGACATCATGATCACTAGCGCCAAGGGGTCTTTAGTGGGTGATATCCCTCATGTCTGAACTATTCAAGGTGAATTTGAGATCCAGCCTTGCTGCAACATCCTCTCCTCCCTCTCTCTGGTTGTATCCCTAACATGTTGATGCATGAAGTTCTCCACTACAGTCTCCAACATCTTAGCCCTCCATGTTTCTGGTCCCCCATGTGGCTCTAGGTTTTCCCAGTCAATCTCTTTATGATTGAAATCCCCAATTATAAGCAATTTTGTCCTACCCATATGAGCCCTCCTGGCCACTTCAGCTAGTGTATCCACCATTGCCCTATTGCGCACATCATACTCTTCTCTTGTTCTCCTGCTGTTAAGTGGTGGGTTATACATCACTGCTATCATCACCTTTGGACCACCAGTCTGAAGTGTTTCTACAATGAAGTCGTCTGTTTCCCTTCTTTCCATTCCTCTCATCTCCTCAAAACTCCACTGGTTTTTCATGAGCAATGCTACTCCTCCCCCTCCTCTGTTCTCTCTGTCTTTCCTCATAATCTGATATCCAGGTGGAAAAATTACATCTGTTATCATCCCTGTAAGTTTTGTCTCTGTTAGTGCTATGATGTCAGGTGATGCATCAATGATGCGTTCTTGCCACTCTTCACTCTTATTTGTTATTCCATCTGCATTGGTGTACCATACCTTTAGCTTCCTTTCCATTACTGTATTTTGGGAGATGGAAGAGGAAGGTGCAGGCTGGGAGGGTGGGAGGCTGGGCACAATATTATGGGGGGCTGCTGTGATTGTGGAATTAGTGCTTAGGGGGGTGGTGGCTATGGAGTGAGGTTCGTTTCTGTTTACTGTGTTTGGTTGATATGTGGTGACAGGGGTTGAGAGGTTTCTGTAAGCATTTGTGTTTGATGTTCCCCCAAAGGCTGAGTTTTCCTGTCTGTCATTGCCTGTCCTGTCTCTCTTTCCTTCCACTGGTTCTGTCTTGCTCTCACTTTCAATTGTTCCCTTTCCTTTCATGTTCTGTCTCGATTGAGGAACACTTTTTGATAATCTGGAGAGTCCTTTAACAGTGGTTTCTGTTGTAATATCCTGTTCCGTACCACATCTGTCTTGAATGTCAATCTGATTGGTCGATTTATTTTCCCTTGAATACCCCCCAAGTCTGTGGAAATTTTCTACCTGAGACATGTCCCTCTCTCCTGTTATTGCAATGATGTTCTTAATCTCTGTTTTCTCCCAATGCTTTCTTTCATCATAGGTCTGCCCTTCAGCCTCCTGAAGACCATGAATAATTATTGACCTCTCCCTCTCCTCTTCCCATTTCTTTTCCCTCTGTATCTCTGGATCTGATTTAAGCATCTCCTTTGCTGTTTCACTAATCATCTCCCAGACACCATGATAGCCTGATATTACTGCTGCAAAAGACTGCTTAGATCCATCCCCTCCTTCGGTCCCATCGCTGCCTGCTGATGTTCCCATTTCAGTCATCTTGCTCCTTTCGGACCTCATCTTTAGATCCTGCTTCAGCACATCCATTTCTTCCTCCAATCTCTGTATCTGTGCCTCAGCTACTACAGCTCGTGATTCCCGCTTCTTGCTCTCTGTAGATATTTGCTCTAACATGTTATTGCAAAGCTCGTTTAGCCTTTTCTCCCATTGTTTCTCCATTTTGTTCTTGAGCCGTTCTACCCATTCTTCCTTTTCCGACCAGCCATCATAGGTTCCCTTGCCTTTACGTCCTCCCTTTTGAGAGCCCATTTTGTTTTTATCCTTTTGGGATGTTCTACTGCTTCAGCTTATCGTAAAAATGTGTGAGTGGTGGGGGATTTATAAGCTAATGTGTTTTGTTAGGTTAGGTGTGTGTGTGTGTGTGTATGTGTATGTGTGTGTATGTGTATGTGTGTGTATGTACTAACCTATATGTACTCACCTATATGTGGTTGCAGGGGTCGAGTCATAGCTGCTAGGCCCACTCCCTCTGCTCCCTGAGCTTCGTCATACCTCGTCTTAAAACTATGTATGGTTCCTGCCTCCACTACATCACTTGCTAGACTGTTCCACTTCCTGCCAACTCTATGACTGAAGAAGCACTTCCTAACATCCCTTTGACTCGTCTGAGTCTTCAGCTTCCAGTTGTGACCCTTTGTTTCTGTGTCCCCTCTCTGGAACATCCTGTCTCTGCCCACCTTATCTATCCCACGCAGTATTTTGTATGTCGTTATCATGTCTTCCCTGACCCTCCTGCCCTCCAGAGTTGTCAGGCCGATTTCCCTCAACCTTTCTTCGCAGGACATTTCCCTGAGCTCCGGAACTAATCTTGTTGCAAACCTTTGCACTTTCTCTAGTTTCTGGACGTGTTTGACCCAGTGTGGGCTCCAAACTGGTGCTGCATACTCCAGTATGGGCTTGACGTACACAGTGTTGTGTCTTGAACGATTCCTTACTAAGGTAAGTGAACTCTATTCTCAGGTTTGCCAGGCGCCCATATGCTGCAGCAGTTATCTGGTTGATGTGTGCCTCCGGAGACATGCTCGGAGTTACGCTAACCCCAAGATATTTCTCCTTGCGTGAGGTTTGCAGTCTTTGACCACCTAGCCTATTCTCTGTGTGTGGTCTTCTTTGTCCTTCCCCAGTCTTCATGACTTTGCATTTGGCTGGGTTGAATTTGAAGTCAGTTGCTGGACCACATGTTAAGCCTGTCCAGGTCTCTTTGTAGTCCTGCCTGATCCTCATCTGATTTAATTCTCCTCATTAACTTCACATCATCTGTGAACAGGGACACTTCTGAGTCTAACCCTTCCATCATGTCATTTACATATACAAAAATAGCACTGGTCCTATAACTGACCCTGTGGAACCCCACTCGTCACAGGCGCCCAATGTGATACCTCATCATGAACCATGACTCGTTGTCTCACTGTCAGGTATTCTCTGATCCATTGCAGTGCCCTTCCTGTTATATGCGCCTGATCCTCCAGCTTCTACTCTAATCTCGTGTGAGGAACTGTGTCAAAGACCTTCCTGCAGTCCAGGAAAATGCAATCAACCCACCCCTCTCTCGTGTCATACTTCTGTTACCTTGTCACTTCTCCAGAAAGGTTTGTGACACAGAATTTGCCTTCCAAGAATCTGTGCTGGTTGTCGTTTATAATCTTGTTCCGTTCCAGGTGCTCCACCACTCTCCTCCTGATAGTCTTCTCCACGACTTTGCATAATATACACGTCAGTGACACTGGTCTGTAGTTTAGTTCCTCGTTTCTGCCTCCTTTCTTAAAAGTGGGGACTACATTTGCCGCCTTCCATACCTCAGGTAGTTGCCCAGTTTCAAGGGATGTATTGAAGATTATGTTTAGTGGCACACACAGCATCTCTGCTCCTTCTCTAAGGTCCCACGGCTAGATGTTGTCCGGTCCCATCGCCTTTGAGGTATGAAGGTCACTTAGCGAGTGTGTGTGCTCACCTAGTTGTGGTTGTGGGGGTCGATTCACAGCTCCTGTCTCCGCCTCTTCACCTGGCCGCTACCTGGTCACTGTTGCTGCTCCGTGATCTTTACCATACCTCTTCTTAAAGCTATGTATGGATCCTGCCTAAACTACATCACTACCAAGGCTATTCCACTTCGTGACAACTCTGTGACCGAAGTAATACTTCCTAACATCCCTGTGGTTCATCTGAGGCTTCAGCTTCCAACTGTGACCCCTCGTTGCTGTGTTCCATCTCTGGAACATCCTGTCTCTGTCCACCTTGTCTATACCACTCAGTATTTTACATACTCTCCTGTCTTCCAGCGTCGTCAGGTCGATTTCCTTTAACCTCTTTTCGTAGGACATACCCCTTAGCTTCGGGATTAGTCTTGTTGCAAACCTTTGCACTTTCTCTAGTTTCCTTACATGATTGGCTAGGTGAGAGTTCCAGACTGGCCTGCATATTCCAATACTGGGCCTAACGTACAACAGTGTAAACAGGGTCCTAATGATTCCTTTATTTAGATGTCGGAATGCTGTTTTCTTATGTTGTGTGTGTGTGTGTGGAGTGTGTGTGTGTGTGTTGTGTGTGTGTGTGTGTTGTGTGTGTTGTGTGTGTGTGTTTGTGTGTGTGTGTGGGGGGGGGGGGGGCGGGGTGTTTGTGTGTGTGCGTGTGTGTGTGGTGTGTGTGGTGTGCGCGTGTGTGTGTTTGTGTGTGTGTTTGTGTGTGCGTCAGTGTGTGCTTGTGTGTGTGCGTGTGTACTCAAATAGTTGTGGTTGAAGGGGTCGAATTACAGCTCCTGGCCCCGCTTCTTCACTGATCGGTACTATAGATCACTCTTCCTACTCCATGAGCTATATCGTACCTCTTCTTAAAGCAATGTATCGATCCTGCCTCCACTACATCACTTCCCAGACTGCTCCACTTCCTGACAGAAATACTTACTAACATCCCTGTGATTCATCTGAGTCTTCAACTTCCAACTGTGACCCCTTGTTGCTGTTTCCCATCTCTGGAACATCCTGTCTCTGTCCATCTTGTCAGTTCTTCAAATAGGGGGATATGACCTTATCATATCCCCCTATTTCTCGTGTCCTTCAGTGTCGTCAGGTCGATTTTCCTTAAACTCTCCTCGTAGCTCTGGTACTAGTCTTGTTGCAAACCTTGGCACTTTTTCTAATTTCCTTAGATGCTTGGGTAGGTGTGGGTTCCAAACTGGTTCTGCATATTCCAATAAGGGCCTGACATACACGATGTACGGGGTCCTGAACGATTAATTATCTATATGTTTGAATGTTATTCTTAACCATACCACGGGCGGGGATAGAACCCGCGGTCAGAGAGTCTCAAAACTCCAGACCGTCGCGTTAGCCACTGGACCAGCTAGCCACAATAAGATTCATCCAACTAGGTATATTTCTACACAATAGGAAGGTTAGCATAGGCACCAACTGTGACCTCAATGCAAGTTTTTATTACAGACGAATCTCAGCTGCGTGGCCGTGACGACTCTAGCTCCAGTCCCCTCAATCCGTCAACATGACTCCACGAAATCCCGTAATGACACGATTGCAAACAACCATACCCGGCGGGGTTTCGTTTTAAAAGTCTATCAAAACCACCACCAAAACGATCTTCTCCACTTCCACTCTCACCACGACACCAAAACCAAACGTGGTGAAATTATAGGCTTCTTCCTGCGTGCACCAGAATATCATGCAGTCAACGAGTTCCTTGAGGAAGAATGCACTATAATTGAACAGGTATTTTCCAAACCTCCACTTATCCTCGTCACTTCCATCAGAGACTGCAGACGGCGAGCACTAAACATCTTCAACACACCCAGAGAAGACACTGCCGAGAAGAATACATAGTCCTTCCCACCAACATCCATTGCCAAACATGTTTCCAACATCTTTGCCAAAACAATCATTCCAAGTATCTACCTCCACAACCACGACATCAAGGACATCACCATAGTATGGCAGGACAAGCCTCCATCCTCTCAGGGGTAAACATACCCCTTGTAATGACTGCAAACCAGTTATACTGGGCGAAACAACAAGGGACCTCCAAAACAACGTATTTCAGACACCAATACGCAAGCAGTCTGACGACACAAGGAATCTGCCTGCGTACAACAAACACCCGTAATTCACACAACCACTTGATAACTACAGAAACTCAAGACTTATCGCCACAGAAGACAACACTCCAATACCGAAGAATCCTGGAATCACAACTTATTTCTAATCCGACAACTTCAACCAGAATAGTGGCTTCCTGTATAACAAGCTGAACCACTTGCCAAAACTTCTTCATCGCTATCCCACATAAGAACACTTGTGAAGGCTGCTCACAAACTTGTCCAGTCTCCTTTCCAAGCTACCCAAGTTTTTAGACTCTACAATCCCAACTCGGTACTTCAACAGAAGCAGCATTCTTTCAGGTACACTTGACCTCAGCCGGACTATAAATACTCGCGTTCCCTTCCACCCCAGTAGTTCTGTTGTGACTGAAAAAGCCCACTGTTGGCGAAACGTAGTCAATAAAGGATCACATTAAGACGGGGGGGGGGGGCTTGGGGGGGGAGGATTGGCCATTGTGTCGGTAATTTTATACCCATTTATTTTCCACCAGGGACCCTGTCTAGTTGGACCAGCGGACCTACTACAGTGTTTCCCTCTTTTCTTATGAGTCCCGTATTTGTCGCGCGTCAGGTTTTCTTTGTTTTTGGGGGTTGACTGTGAGTGTAGTCTACAGCTTTTAATACCTTCCTTTGATGTATTACTTCATAGTTCCTTGACAATGTGAGTAGCACGAAAGCGTTTGCAATTTCACTACTCTTTCACAGTGGTTGTTTTGCATATTTTAAAATCACCTGTTTACTGTGATCTTATTGCAATATAATGCAATATATAATATATATATATATATAATAATATATATATATATACATAAATATATATATATATTATATATATATATATATATATATATATATATATATATATATAGTATATTATATATATATATATAAAAAAATTTATATATATTATATATATATATATATATGAAATACATACTATATATACTCGTACTTCCAATAAAATTTAACTATTTGCCACACTTACAACTTTAAATCTCTCTCTCTCTCTTCCCCACTCTTCTTTTCTTTCTTCCTCTCTCTCTCTCTCTCTATTTCACTTTGCACTCAAACCATTAACACATCAACACACCCAAACACACACACACATACACACACACACACATCCACACACACACACACCGACACACACACACACACACACACCACACACACACACACATCACACACACACACAACTACACACACACACACATACACATACACTGTGCAACTCCTACCTGAGGTATGGAAGAACGCAAATGTAGTTGCCCCATTTTTAAAAAAGGAGACAGAAAAGAGGCACTTAAACTATAACCTGTGTCACTGATGTGTATAGTATCAAAGTTATGGAGAAGGATTATCAGGAGGAGAGTGATGGAGCACCTGGAACGGAAAAGGAGCATAAACGTCCCAACCAATGGATTCATAGAAGAAAATCCTGTGTGACAAATCCTCTGAGTTTTAATGATAAAGTAAACAGAAATAAACACGAGAGAGAGGAGTGGTTGATTGCATCTCTTGGACTGCAAGAAGCCTTTGACACAGTCCCTCACTATGAGATTAGTGCAGAAGCTAGAGCATCAGGCGGCATATAACAGGAAGGGCACTGCAATCGAAGTCAGAGAAACCTGACAGGGAGGCCACAACGAGTCATGGTACGTGATGATGTAATCAGAGTGGGCACCTGTGACGAGCGGGTCCCACAGGGGTCCGGTCCTAGGATCCAGTGTTTTTTTGGTATATTGTGAACGACATCATGGAAGGTTTAGAGACTCAGAAGTGTGACTGTTCGCAGACGTGTGAAGTTAATGGGGAGAATTAAATCAGATAGGACCGGCAGAGGACTTCATAGAGACCTGGACAGACTGGACACCTGGTCCAGCAACTGGCTTCGCGAATTTAATCCCGCAAACGCAAATCATGAAGATAGGGGAAGGACACAGAAGACCGCCAGACATAGTATAGGCTAGGTGGCCAAAGACTGCAAACCTTCGCTCAAGGAGAAAGATCTTGAGTGAAGTTATAACACCGAGCATGTCCTACGGAAGCACACCATCAATCAGATAACTGCTGCAGCATAATGGCGCTGGCAAACCTGAGAACAGCATTCCGACACTTATTAAGGAATCATTCAAGACACTGTACACCGTGTATGTCAGGCCCATACTTGAGTATGCAGCACCTGTTTGGAACCCGCACTGTGATCAAGCAACGTCAAGAAACTAGAGAAAGTGCTAAGGTTTTGCGACAAACAAGGTTAGTTCCAGAGCTACGCGTAATGTCCTAGTGAAGAAAAGGTTAGGGAAATCGTGCATGACGACACTAGAGAACAGGAGGGCCAAGAAGCAGACATGAATTATAAGACATATAAAATACTGTGCGGAAATAGACAAGGTGGACAAAGAGGTTGTTCCATGGATGGGACACAGAACAAGATCACAATTTTAAGTTGAAGACACAGATAGTCAGATAAGATTTTAGAAGTATTCTTCAGTCATAAAGTTGGCAGACAGTGGGAATAGCCCTAGAAAGTTGGATGTAGTGAAGGCGGAACCATACATAGTTTTAAGACGAGGTTTGAAAAACTCATGGACGGGGAGAGAGAGGAATCCAGAGCAACCGTGAAGAGGCGGACCCAGGAGTTAAGAACTCGACCCTCTGCAACCACTAATAGGTGAGTACACAGACACACACGCACTCACAGCACAACACACACACACACACACAACACACACACACACACACACCACACACACACAACACACACAAACACATACACACACATAACACACACTTACACACACACATACACACACATACACACACACACACACACACACACACACTACACACACACACACCCACACACACACACACACACACACACACACTCACACACACACACACACACACACACACGCCCGGCACACACAGAGAGGGCGAATTCCTAACGTATGGAAGACACCAAATGTAGTCCCGATTTTTAAAAAAGGAGACAGACAAGAAGCATTAAACTACAGACCAGATTCACTGACATGTATAGTATGCAAAGTCATGCAGAGGATTATCAGAAGTGTGTTGGAGCACCTAGAAAGGAATGAGCTTTTCAACGACAACCAGCACGGTTTCAGGGACGGGAAATCTTGTGTCATAAACCTACTGGAGTCCTATGAGAGGGTGACAGCAGTAAGACAAGAGAGAGAGGGGTGGGTAGATTGAGTTTTCTTGGACTGTAAGAAGGCGTTTGACACAGTTCCACACAAGATATTAGTGCAAAAGCTTGAGTATCTGCAGGGATAACAGGGAAGGTACTGCAATGAATAAGGGAATATCTGTCGGGAAGATATCAGCGAGTCATGGCACGTGGCAAGGTATCAGAGTGGGCGCCTGTGAAGAGCGGGGTTCCACAGAGGTCACTCCGAGGAACGGTGCTGTTTCTGGTATATGAATGACAAGACGGAAGGAATAAACTCAGAAATGTCCCTGATTGCAGATGTGAAGCTGATGAGAAGAATTCAGTCGGATGAGGACCAGGAAGAACTACAAAGGGATCTGGAGAGGCTGGAGGCCTGGTCTAGAAACTGGCTCCTGGAGTTCAACCCCAACAAATGCAAAGTCATTAGGATTGGGGAAGGGCAAAGAAGACCGCAGATGGAGTACAGTCTAGTGGGCCAGAGACTACAAACCTCACCTTGGGGTGAGTATATCACCGGAGACATCTATTGATGTGAACATCAACAAATTGACTGCTGCAGCAAATGGGGGCTTTGGAAACCTAAGAATAACATTCCGACCCTGTACACTGTGTACTTTAGGCCCCTACTGGAATGTGCAGCACCAGTCTGGAACCCAACACCTAGACAAGCACGTAAAGAAATTAGAGAAAGTGCAAAGGTTTGCAAGAAGACTAGTCTCGGAGATTAGGGAAGGACCAACAAGGAGAGGATAAGGGAAATCGACCTGGCGACACTGGAGGACAGGAGGGATAGGGGGAATATGATAACGACATGTAAAATATTGGGAGGGATCGACGAGGAGGATGGAGGCAAGATGTTCTTCCAGAGATGGGACTCGGCAACAACTGGGTGACTTAAAAGGAAAACAACTCTTTAATATCATGACAGCTAGAAACTTGTCATTTCAAGGCCCATTCTTCAAATCGTACATTGGACCTCATCCAGGAACACCAGATATTGTACTGACAAACAGAGACTGTGACATCTTTCACTGTCGTATATCTCCTGGTGGAAATGTAGGATCTGACCATATCCCTGTTATAATACAACTACAAACTTCTCCATTTAGAATACCTGTAACTCCTAAACCCAATCTTAACACCCTAGGGATTTGACCCCTTCAAGCAATTTCCTGGGTGACGAATGAAATTGTGTTCATTAGGAAAATCTACCTTCCACTGCAATTGATGATGCAATCTAGGTCCTGTCATAATCGAATAATTGAAGCTACTAATGCAACTTGTCATTAGCTTCCACAAGATAACCAACAATATAATACCTACTAGAGAAATAGAGACACCTTTAAGTAATTATCAACAGAAGTCCAAGCATCTTCAAACGCGACAACCACCAGTAGCTACACTGCACCGATTAAGGCACGAATTAATTAACAAATTAGTCAACACAAACGAGACATATGGAAATTTCTAGTTCTTCAAGCATAATCAATAAAACGTGAACCAGCCAAATTTTTGAGTAAGATCCGACAACTTTTAGGGCAAGCACAAGGCTCCTACTACCTAGTTCATATACCTCACTGATGAGGATATGAAGATGTTAAATTAACTTGACGACCACAGGGACAGGCTAATTTGATGGGTGATGGTATGGGAGAAAATTCTCTCTCACAATAACGTCGTCAATTTAATAATAATCATTATCAGTTAGTAAATGAATGGGGGAGGAGAGAGAGAACTTGGATGATCTACAACCCACTACCTACCATCGAATACTTCACCTTGAAGATAACCCACGACCGCTTACTAGACCTATTACATTAACTAGAGATAAGTCAGGTATTGGAAGAATGAAAATAGAGCCCCTGGCCTCTCTGGAATAACAATGAAACAAATAAAGTACCTACCTAGAAATTGCAAACAGTCCTTGGTAAATTCTTTTAATGCCATCTTGGCCCCTCAGGGAACATTTTCCAGTTTTCTTATAAACTGCTAGGATGAATCTTTCTTGCTAAACCCAATAAAGACATCCACCAACCTGGGAACTATAGACATCTATCTTTACATGAAGTCACTGAAAAGTTCTTGAGAAGTCATTTCCAACAGATTGGAATTACTATATGAGTTTAATCACTTGTTACTTGAAAAACATTGGCTTTAGAACACATAGAAGTACCAAATCATGCAATAAATGTCATTTTTGACAACTGTAGCAAGTCCGAAACAGCAGGGCAATCTTGTCCTTAATTGCCACCATAGATGTTCATAAATCTTTTGATAGCTTATGGCATGATGGCCTTATATACAAACTCATTGCCTACCAACCAAACTGTCTTTTCCTCCAGAGTGATTTTATAATTTCATAACTCAAAGAAAAAATCAATCCCACCTTTCATGCAAGTCGACAGAACCTTTTTACCGACGGCTGGTGTCCCACAAGGTTTCCTTGTCTCAGTCCCATCTTCTGTTTTAACATTTATTGAATGACCTTCCTCAACCGAGTTAATGACACAATTGTGACACCAGTTTGCAGATGATGTTATTCATGTCGTCTCATCACTCCATAACAAGGAAAATACAAGAATGAGAAGTCATAGAAAAAAGAATATTGAACTTCGTCGAACATCTAATTGGAGAAGAAATGGAGAATTACGACTAATCCGACAAGGTCCCTTGTTAGCACGATAGGATTTTGCATCAACCATCGAAGATAAAGGGGTATCTCCATCAGAGTACACCTTAGCCTATTAGAAACCCCTAACAAGAATCTTGGGATAATGAAATAGACAGGTTGCTCCACTCACATCTCGATGAAACTAAAAAAATCAACACAGCCAAAGCTGGTCTTAGCAGCTCTTTCGATTTTAATCAAGCCCCTCAACATGTCAAAAAACATCTGTATAAAATGATAAAAAGACCTATTACTTGAAATACCCTTGTGTCCCAATGTCAATTAACAACAAAGAACCAATATGCTACGGTTCAAAGGGTCCAGAATAGAGCCTCTCTCTTCGCTTTATTACCGATACCAGGAGGAGAGACAGAGTTAAAATGGCAGATTTACACACACACAAGACATATTAACAGCCATAAATGTACGGCCTTGACACTCTAAAAAAGAAACAACTTTATACAATGCACGAACTAAACAGCCAATAGAGAACATCCTATACAAGTGATAAATACCACCGATTACACCCTCAATACTCCGCCTCACAGGACTCAAAGAATGACTCTCCCACCAGAGGGTGCGTCGTTTAATTCATAAAGATGAATACCCTCGACCCATGATTTTTGAGTAACCTCCCCTGTGAAGAAAGATTGGATACCAACCAGAACCTTTCTATGTATACTGAGAAAATCATCCGGCCCCCAATTAGGGAGACATCTTAATAACTTTCTAATGTAAAATTATGCCTATTGACTATAGTTTTGGACACCACCATTAAGAAGCTATTGTCACGAGCTTATAAACCGGCCAGGAAAATTATTGCCTTTCTAGTTGTATAAATATCCGTTGTGCAATCGCGAAAAAAAAAAAAAAAAAAAAAAAAAAGTTGCAACTTGTATAACTAACTACCAATCCAGAGTCATGTACTTATATACCTATATATCTATGTGACTCTGATAGGTTAGTATTATACCCCTTAAAGAATGTATATCAAATTACATACACTTTTTTTTAAAACCTTTTTTTTAAACCCCACCAAAGTGGATTTGGGCCATTAACCTTTTATATCCTACCTCTCCCCCCTCCAACCCATTTCCAATATTTCCATCACTTTACCCATCCTTCTTCCTTACCCATCTTACCAAAGCTCTGGTCATTAGAACTAAAGAACTAACAAAGACTCGGCAACAAGTGTCCTGCAGTTGGAAGTTGAAGACTCAGATGAATCACAGGGATGTTGATGTATTTCTTCAGTCACAAGATGTCATGAAGTGGAAATAGGCTGGAAAGTATGTAGGGTGGTCCGATCTATACATAGCTTCAGATGAGATTATGATAAAAGCTCATGGAGCAGGAAGATGACCTAGTAGCGACCAGTGAAGAGGCGGGGCCAGAAGCTGTGTATCGACTTGTAGAACGGGAACATTGACAGGGAGGTACGGAGGGGGGGGGGGGGGGGAGAAGGTATGACAAGATAAATGTAACAGAGAGGGCAGAGAGAGTGGAATCAACTGAAGAACCTTTGACATAGGACGGATAATGAGTAATATAAACAATGAATTACGGAATAATATTGTTAACGGCAATTGTCACTGCCTTAATCATAACGCCATTCATGAATACTGCTACTGTTTAGTATTACTACTAATTACTATTACCCATTGCTACAACTACTACAACCACTATTATTACTAATTACATTACTGCTGCTTACTATTATTACTACAACTTCTCTATTACTAAACTACTTCTGTTACTACTATTATAACTACTGCACTACTATTACCAATACTAGTACTACTACTACTAACGTTACTACTACTATACTACTTCTATATTTCTATTACTACTATTACTACTACTACTATTACTAACTGCTGTACTATTACAACTACTACTATTACTACTACTACTATTACTTCTATCTATATTGCTACTACTACTATACTACTACTACTACTATTACACTGCTGCTACTACTACTACTACTACTAATAATAACATAATTATTATTATTATTATTATTATTTTATTATTAGTATGTATAGTAAGTAGTAGTCGCAGTAGTAGAAGTAGTAGTATATAGTATTTTAGATAAATACCAATGAAATCTATTACGTTTAGAACCTGTGAACTGATTGATACAATTGTTAATGTAAGATATTTTGGCCCTGCTGAGTGTATTCGTCTTACCTCATCAGCAACTACTGATGGGTCCCACTGATGATGTATTCGTCAACATTCATCAGCGCTACTGATGGTCACTGATGAGTGTATTCCTTACACAGAAATCAGTGCCACTGAGAGTCCCTGATGAATGTCCTCATCCGAGCAGCAGGAATACCACTCTGACAGATATCACAGTTACACAACCAATGAGTTAGAGTTACTGATGATGGGTTCACTCTTCAGGAGAAATGTTGTTCAGTACTGTTATGTGAACGTAAGAAACTGCGTTAGGCCTACTGGCCTATACTATTGGGGGGGGGCTCTGGTCCAACACATACCCAAACAGACCCACACCCATTCATGTTTTCCGTCCTACCTATGTCTCGCCCTCAGTGACGCTACCTGGAGTTTGTTCCACTCAACTACAACTCCTATTGCCAAACCAGTACTGGAATTAAACGCAGCGGTTAAATTGATGTTGTATACAACGCTACTGAGTTAACTGTGATTTTTTGGATCAAAAAATCGATGACTAGAATGAGGAGACGTAGGGATAACAGAGAGAAAAAGAAAATAGGTAAACAAAATTAGGTATCCTGACCATTATGGGGGGGGCTTTCAGGAGAGTGTTCTTTTCTACCTGGAGTTAAAAAAATTTTAAACCTGGAGAGGTTTCGGGGGTCAACGCCCCCGCGGGCCGGTCTGTGAGCAGGCCTCTAGGTGATCATGGCCGTCAACCAGCTTTTACGTTGCCGCACGTACGGACCACAGCATGCTGGTCATGTATTGACCCTTAGGTACCTGTCCGAACCTCTGAAGAACAGCCAGGGGTCTATTGGTAATCCCCTCATTGCACGCCAGGAGTCAGTTAAATTTCTTCGTGCCCCTGACACTTATTGTGTTGTCTCATATTCGTGCTAGTGGCGCCCTGGCCCTTTTCATTTGAGGGATGTTTGCACTGCTGCCGAGTCTTTTGCTTCATAGAGTTTTGACCTGGAGAGAGTTCCGGGGGTCATGCCCCGCGGCCCCGTACGTACCAGGCCTCCTGGTGGATCAGAGCCTGATCAACCAGCTGTTGCTGCTGGCTGCACGCAACACACGTAACGACCACAGCCCCGGCTGTCAGAACCTTGACTTTAGTGCTGTCCAGTGCCAGCTTGAAGACTGCCAGGGGTCTGTTGGTAATCCCCCTAGTGTGCTGGGAGGCAGTTGAACAGTCTCGGGCCCCTGACACTTATTGTATGGTCTCTTAACGTGCTAGTGACACCCCTGCGTTTCATTGGAGGATGGTGCATCGTCTGCCAAGTCTTTTCCTTTCGTAGTGAGTGATTTCGTTGGCAAGTTCGGTACTGAGTCCCTCTAGGATTTTCCAGGTGTATAAAACGTATCTCCCCTCCTGCGTTCCAGGGAATACAAGGTTTAGGACCTCAGAGCTCCCAATAATTAGGTGTTATAATCTCCGTTATGCGCGCCGTGAAGGTTCTCTACATTTTCTAGGTCGGCAATTTCACCTGCCCTGAAAGGTGCTTGTTAGTGTGCAGGCAAATATTCCAGCCAGATAGAACAAATGACCCTGAAGATGTCATCATGGGCTTGGCCTCCCTAGTTTTTGAAGGTTCTTCATTATCCCATCCTGTCATTTTTCTAGCAGATGCGATTGATACAATGTTATGGTCCTTGAAGGACTTTTGACGTTGTGTTTCGCTCTATTGTTGTGGCCGAAATTTGTTTTGTAATACTCTGATAGAGATTGATTTTCGTGTACAATTTGGAATTAAATCCGCCCAAGGATTATCCAAGTGCTATAATCATCTCTTCTGCCTGCGTTACAGGGAAATAAAAGTCAAGGAACTTGGAACCGTTCCCAGTAATTTAGGTGTTTTATAATCATACTTTTGTGTTTATGTAGAAGGTTTTCTTGTATATTTTTCTAGGCCACCCAATTTCACCTGCCCCTGAAAGGCGCAGTTAGTGGTACAACAATATTCCACCTAAATAGAATAAGCGTACCCGAAGAGGTCATAATGGGCTTGGCACCCTAGTTGAAGGTTCCTCATTATCCATCCGGTCCATTTTTATAGCAGATTTAGATCAAGTTTGTGATCCTTGAGAAAGTGAGATCCTCTGACATTAATTACTCCCAGGCCTTTTACATTAGTTTTTCGCTCCATTGTGTGGATGAAATTTGTTTTATACTCCGATATAGTAATTTCCTCACGTTTTCCATATCGGAGTAATTGTTTGTTCTCTCATTGGATTCATATTATTTTTTGCGGCCCATTTAAAGTTTTTGGTTGATGTTAAACCTGGAGTCTTGCAATGTCATTGATGGAGGACAATGTCATGAAAATTCAGGTGTCATCTGAAAAGGAAGACACGGTGCTGTGGCTTCGCCTGCTTTGTTGTATGAGGATGGGGGAAAAATTGGGGGGGAATGTGCCTTGTGGAAAAAAAAGGTTTTTCACAACGCACTCGACTTGTTTACTCGTTCTGTGTATTGGAAATTATAGATCCCCCCCAACTTTTCCTTTTTTTCCTTTTAAACGCATTTTGTCTTATTATCCTGGTCACACTAGTAAAGGTTTTCGAAAGTGTGTGTTACTACATCTATATTTGTATGTTTCTAAAGCCCCAAAAGCCCTTTGTCGTGGCCCGTATTTGGGACAGGCGGCGCGACCTGCTCTAAACCATGATCCCCTGGGTTGTGTTATGTGGGTTCTAGATGAATGGCGAGCTTGTTTTGAACCCTATCAAATTTTTTATGATATGGGTGTTAGCATTTCGGTCTGTAGTTTTTAGCTACTTCTTTATTCCCCCCTACTAGAGGGGGGGCTATGTCTGTTTTTTTCAGTTGCTGTGGTACTATTGTAATTTCCTCTCCCGAGTGCTAAAACCCTTCATCCCCCCTACCGTGTTGGTGAAACACAGATTTCCCTGGGGGGGCCCCATTTTAGAGTAAGGGCAGGTCATTTATCCCCTTTTTCGAAGTCATGTGGGTTTAGGTTTTTATCAAAAAGTTTGAATCTATCAAATTTGAGTCTCGGTCATTAAAATTTTTTTTGATCTTTATTTTGCGGCTCGCAAAAAACTGAGTCTTTTGGGCTTAGTAACTCATCATTTTCATGCTGTGATCTATGTTCCCCCTTTCCTTTTAAAGTGGGGCCCAATATGGATGTTGAAATGGGCTTTTTTCAGTTTCTTTTTATGGCTTTTTAGTTTTTTCCCGCTTTTTCTTATCCCCTGTAAGATTCCTTTAGCTTAAGTTTATATTTGCTTTTCTCAAACCCTGTGCCCCCCTTCTATCACAGATATTGGACTCTTTTAGGAGCCGTAATTTTTCCCCTTTGCTGTATAGGAGCGCCTTTTCTCTTTTAGTTTACTCTTTCTTTTTTTCCTTAAAGGGATTATATACCATAACCATACTGAGAGCACAGGTTAATGTTTTTGATTGGTTTGCCCTTTTGGGGCATAATTGACTTGGTCCCACCTTTGTTTTTGTTATTGAAGCTAAATTTTGGTGAAGGCTCCCGCGTGATTATCCATTTTGTTTTTTTTTTGTGATACTTGTCTGTCCCTTATTATTTTTGTGTTTGAGTTTTTTGTTTTGATTGGAAATATTTATATCAGATCTCTTTTGGGTTTTGAAATGAGGTCCAAGTTTCTCCAATCTTGTTGGCTTATTATTTTGTGGTTTAAAATGAAATTTTGGTCCAGAGATTTAATAGTGTGTGGTGCAAAAATTTTTCTGACTGCCCTGGGGGGTTTTTCTGTTGCATTATTTGCTGCATACCTCCACTTTAGGTTTTGGGTTTTAAATCACCCGGAGCAAAATATTTGAGGCAGGGAGGGAAGTTTTCCCGACAGGGGTCGATTTTCAAAAGCTGTTTTTGAATGATGGGAAAGTTACATCCGGGGGCTTGTATACAACCCCAAGACAAGGTTTGGTTTCGCTCTTTGCTGCAAAACTCAAAAACATCATTTGAGGTTGATACATTTGACACATGGTAAAACTTGGGATATTTAATGGAAAAAATTCGCGCCGTGGTTCATCAGTCCATACAAAGTTTAAAGGTGAAGAATGAAGGGTTTGGGTAATCAGTCCCCCATCCCGATGTAATCATTCATCAAACTTGTTTGATACGATTGCGCAAAAAAGTTGTTAAATTCTGTGGGCAGGTGAGGTGAAGCAGTATGTTGGGATCACTTTGACAAATCCAAAAAGTGGAAGTTGGTAATGAAGCCACTGTGTGGTGGAACATTTTTTCAGTAAAGATACCCAAGTGTTGCACATGTGTCTAATTTATCAACAACTTGTCGGTTCTCTGAACCATTTATCTACCCCATTTGATATGTTTAGTAGTTCCGACCATATCAGTGACTCTGTGACGTACAGGCCAACCTCCCTTCCGTTTGCTTGTTCACAATATATAGTATTTTATATATATATTTATATATATATATATATATATATATATATATATATATATAATATATATATATATATATATATATATATATATATATATATAATTATATATTTTATATTATATATGTCGTGCCGAATATGTAAAACTGGTCAATTAGCAAGAACTCATTTAAAATTAAAGTCCTTTCTGAAATTTTCTTTTAAACGTTTAAAGATATATTTTTTTCATTAATGTTAATGTAAAAATTTTTATTTTGCAACAAAAGAATCTTAGAAAACTTACCTACCTTATTATAACAAGAACAATTTATTTTAGCCTTTCCAACTTAATATATTTTAAATTTGTTTACAATAATTTAATGCTAAACAAACACAGTGAAACATATTTTTTTTCGTTAGGTTCAGAATGATTTTGGCGAAATTATTGCATACAAAATTTTCACTTGTCCTATATGGCAAGATGAGCGTTGCTATTTAAGCCAAAATCGCAAGTTCTGCCTATTCGGCACGACATTATATATATATATATATATATATATATATAAAATATTTTATATATATATATTTTATATATATATATATATATATATATATATATATTATATATATATATATATTATATATATATATATATAAAAATTCAAGTATTATATAGATGTGAAAAGTGGGTCATAATAAGTGTGTATGCACCTGGAGAGAGATTTTGAAAGATGTTAAACGAGTGTGTAGGAACTTTTGAACTGAGTGAGAGAGTAATTGTGGTAAGGGACCTAAATGCTAAAGTATGAGAAACATTTAATTAAAGAGGGTGTGGTAAGTAAGTATAGGCCGCCAGGTGTAAATGATAATGGGGGCCCCTTTGATTGAACTTTGTATAGAAAGGGATTTATTTATAAATTATTCATATTTTATGTAAAAGAGGATAAATAAGTATACAAGATATGATGTTGAGCGTAATGCCAGTAGTTTACTGGACTATGTATTGGTAGATAAAAAAATTGTTGACTGGACTTCAAGATGTACATGTTTATAGAGTGGCCGCAGATATATCAGAGAACTTTTAAGTTGTAGCTACAGTGAGAGTAAAAGGTAGATGGGATACAAGGAAAATGAGAGCAGTAAGTAAAAGAGAAGTGAAGATTTATAAACTACAGGAGGAGGCAGTTAGGGTAAGATAAAAACAACTATTGGAGAATAGATGGGCTAGTGAGAGTATAGGCAATGGGGTAGGTTTAAGATTGTAGTGTTAGAGAGTTCAGCGAATGTTTGTGGTTTCAGGAAAGTGGGTGCGGGAGGGAAGAAGAGCGATTGATGGAATAATGTAAAGAGAGTAGTGAGAGAGATAAAGTTAGCATGTGAGAGGTTTTTACAAAGTAGAAGTGGTGCAAGGACGGAGGAGGATATAGACAGAAAAAGAGAGGTGAAGAGAGGGGTGAAGCAATGTAAAAAGAGAGCAAATGAGTGGGTGAGATGTTATCAACAAATTTTGTTGAAAATAAGAAAAAGTTTAGGAGTGAGATTAATAAGTTGAGGAAGCCTGGGGAACGAATGGATTTCACAGTTAAAATAGGAGAGGAGAGTTATTAAATGGAGAGTTAGAAGTATGGGGAAGATGGAGGGAATATTTTGAGGAATTGTTAAATGTTGATGAAGATAGGGAAGCTGTGATTTCGTGAATAGGGTAATGAGGAATAAAATCTTGTAGCGACCAAAGCATTCCTTGAACCCAACGAGTAACAGCCAAAACACACGCCGTTAACCCTCGTAGAGTAGCAACCCTAAGAGGTCCTGTTAATTTTTATCTTAGCAAAACAGGCCCTGTTAAACAATAGAGTATGGTAAAAGGACACAAGTGCAACTAATGTGACATTTTTATTGTGGCAACGTTTCGCTCTCCAGGAGCTTTGTCAAACCGTTACAAACAGTACATGGACACAGAGGGTATATATATAGGCTCAGAGTGAGGCGCAATACTAGTGGTAGTAGTAGTAGTAGTAGTAGTGACACAAGTGGTAGTAATACAATATGTTAGAACAATTAACTCGCACATGAGTAAAAGGATATAAAAGCTATTACTTGGGTGACATAAAAATAGGTTAGACAAATATTTGAGGCTGGATAGAGGCAGCCTGTTTCAATGTTCATTCTCTGTAATGTGCTTTGTGTAGTATTAACACAGTAAATCCTGCCATCACATAGTCTCTCCTGTTAATACCTACACAAAGCACATTAGAGAGAATGAACATTGAAACAGGCTGCCTCTATCCAGCCTCAAATATTTGTCTAACCTATTTTTATGTTACTCATGTGCGAGTTAATTGTTCTAACACATTATATTACGACTACTACTATAACTTATGTCACTACTACTACTACTACTACTACTACTACTACTACTACTACTACTACTACTACTACTACTACTACTACTACTACTACTACTACCACTAGTATTGCGCCTCACTCTGAACCTATATATACCCTCTGTGTCCATGTACTGTTTGTAACGGATTGACAAAGCTCCTGGAGAGCGAAACGTTGCCACAATAAAAATGTCACATTAGTTGCACTTGTGTCTTCTTACTTTACATATTGTCGGTAATTCTACTAACTTTATTACAAACAGTAGAGTAGCTGCCAAACTAAACCACTTTAACCTTGCAGTCAGCCTTCGTGAGAAAGGGAGAAGTCCCCAATAGCTCATTTCCGGACGCAGCGCCTCAGGGAGGACTCTGGGAGGATAATCAATAAGATGAAGTCACTCTATAGTAATCAGAAAATTTTAAGTCAATACTAATAATAATAGTCACCTATAGAGTTAATTTTATCGTTATCTTATTTACTGTGAAAAATCGCAGGTAGTCAATAATTAATATTACAATATTAGGTCACTCTCCATTTCTCATAATATAAGTATATACATATGTCGTGCCGAATAGGCAGAACTTGCGATCTTGGCTTAAATAGCAACGCTCATATTGACATATAGGACAAGTGAAAATTTGTGCATGCAATAATTTCGCCAAAATTATTCTGAACCTAATGAAAAAAAATATATTTCACTGTGTTTGTTTAGTATTAAATTATTGTAAACAAATCTAAAATAAATTTAGTTGGGTTAGGCTAAAATAAATTGTTCTTGTTATAATAAGGTTAGGTAAGTTTTCTAAGTTCCTGTAGGTGCAAAATTAAATTTTTTTACATTAACATTAATCAAAAAAATATATCTTTTAAACATATAAGAGAAAATTTTAGAAGGATTTTATTTTAAATGAGTTCTTGCTAATTGACCAGTTTTACATATTCGGCACGACATATATATAATATATATATATATATATATATATATATATATATATATATATATAATTATATATTATATATATATATATATATATATACATATATATATATATATATATATATATATATATATATATATATATATTATATATATGTATATATATACATATATGTCGTGCCGAATTATGTAAAACTGGTCATTAGCAAGAACTCATTTAAAAATAAGCCCTTTCGAAAATTTTCTCTTATACGTTTAAAGATATATTTTTTTCATTAATGTTAATGTAAAAATTTTAAAATTTGCACCAAAAGAATCTTAGAAAACTTACCTAACCTTATTATAACAAGAACAATTTATTTTAGCCTAACCAGCTAAATATATTTAGATTTGTTTACAATAATTTAATACTAAACAACACAGTGAAATATATTTTTTTTCGTTAGGTTTAGAATAATTTTGGCGAAATTATTGCATACACAAATTTTCACTTCTCCTATATGGCAAGATGAGCGTTGCTATTTAAGCAAAGATCGCAAGTTCTGCCTATTCGGCACGATATATATATATATATTATATATTATATATTATATATATTTATATATATATATATATATATATATATAATATTATTTTTTTTTTATATAGGGAAGTACCCACTCTATAGCTGGAATGGGGACCCTCATCCTCAGAGAAGACAATAAACGTACCTCAGGAAAAACTCAAGGTTCTCCCGGAGCTGTTTGAATATTTTCTTCTTCTACCACCCCTATATATTTTATATTCTATGTGAACATTTATTAATAAACAAAATACATTTACAGAAAAAATATAAACATGAATCAATGGCACAATTATAAAAGATTGAATTTCCCCCGCTCCTCGAGGCTGGACGTGAGCCAAATATGCAGCAAGCATTTCCCCTTGGTGGCTATGCTGAGGGGGAACTGAAAGTGGCCCCCCTTTGGGGTTTCCCTGGGGGTGTCGATGGTCTGGCCCAATTTTCTTTAAGGAAACGTGTGGCATTTTTTCCCCTGACCCAGGTCACTGATCCCACTGGTAAAAATTGATACTGTTGGTAATGCCCCTGTACTGCTGTCTTGTCTCCTCCTGTGGTCAGCAGTCCCCCCTGTGCCCCACACTGTGATGGTTAGGTGTCAGCATGGGGGCCCAACAGGTATGTCAATGCTAAGAGTTGCCTGCTTCCAAGGATAGGTGACCCCGTCGGGCAGTTTGCGGGGTTTTGTGGGTATTGTTGGCTGTAGTGATCGGGGCCCCCTTTGGGCAGGGCATCCGCTGTAGAAAGGGTTCTCTTAATGATGTCGTTGACCTATTGTGTCTTGTCCCAGCCCTTGGGTTTGAACAGTTAAGCCATGTGGACTTTTTGGTCGTTCGCTTCACCCAAATACTATATATTCTGGTAAATTTGGGGGCAGCAAGGCAGAGCCACTGCAATACGGAGGGTTTGGGTGAGTCGCTTTCCCTTGCCGATTGGGAACTTTTTGGGGAAGCCCAGTGAGGTACTACACCCTGGAAAGGGAAATCCCCCTATTGTTTTGCCGCCTGGCATGTTGGAAAGCACCTTTTAGAAAATTGGGGCCATCCCGCTTGTTGTTTGTGAGCCGTGCTGCACTAGGGTTTGGGGAGCCAGTGTTTTGCACGGTTTTTGGTGCGAGCAGCAAGAGTTCCCTTGGTGATGGCACTGGCATGCTGGGTCTTCTTTTCCCTATGAGTCCTGGGGGGTGTCAGGAAAAATTTCTCTTATCAATCGTTTGAGCTAGGAAAGGGGTGGGAAAGCTGGTAGAGCAATCTGGGGGGATTGGTACTCCTAGCCCCAAACCCGACCGGAAGTGGGCTTGCAACCACTGTCCATGTCGGGAAAAGTTTCAATCACTCTCTAGCATGGCCTTCAGGAGAGAGATTTCCTTGAGTTTTGGATGCTGAAGGTGGGGGGATTCAAAAAATGGTAAGTTTTGGGATTAAGGCACCTGGTGGTATGGAAAAAGGCAGTTTGTAATGTTTTCATCCTGCTTTCCCTCGTCGGGGGTCTGGACTTTTTTCCTAGGACGATCGATGGATTGGCCCCAAGGGGGAGGCAAGGAGATGCTTTGGGTGGAACAAGGCTCGTGCTCCGGGTTTTTTTAAAACGGCACAAATTTTCTGGATATCTGTTGAGGGGTAAAAATATTTCCCTTTTGGTGGGGTTTTAAAGAAAGGCCCAGGCTTTTCCCATGTCTTAAATTTCTGATGTCCTCTGGAGAGATTCTGTTGTGCCAGCGGGGTCCCGTCTCCGGGAAACCCGAATTGAGCTATGGAGAGTGCCTCCTGACTTTTTGATGATAAAACAAAAAAAAAAAGGGGGGCGAGGGGGCCCCCTGTTGCCCCCCCAAAGAGTCAGTTTCATGGTCACCAAAAAATGTTTGGAAATAACTTAACCGATTTAGAAGGGATAAAGGGGGGGGAAATTTTCATAAAATGCTTGGAGAGCAGCTCCCTTCGACTCGTTTAAAGCATTGGCAAAGTCCCAAATTTTACAAGGTTTTTCATTGGAATGTTTTTATTTACTCGTGCTGTGGGGCAGCTGCTTCAAAAACCCCTTGAACCCCCCCAAACCGAGTGAGTTGGTTTCGCATTGCGCAGCCTCTTGACCATCTTCTTCGGCCTTGGACTAGGGCCAAGGGTGTTTTCCACTTCAATGGGCCCGATTCCCCCTCCCTTTTTTGGAGGGCACAAATGACAAAAGAAAGGGGTTTGAGGCCTGGGACACTGCCCCAGGGACAGGTTGGAAAATTTGGGGAGTTGACAGCAGCCTTCTGAAACCCCCCCCAAAGGCTGGTTGAGTATTTGTTTATGGGTGGGCCTTAAACCCGGGGAAACCCCCCGCGACCTGTGGAAATGAATGAGCTTTTTTAATCGCATCCCGTAAGGTTAGGGGTTCTTCGCGCTGCAATGTCGGGGATCAATGTTTTGGGGCCCGGGGGATGTTTTTCCCTTTAGAGCTTTCCCGTGCTGACGTCCTTGGGGGCGATGGTATCCTCAGGTTATAAGTTCAGGCTCCAATAGTTTTACCCTCTTCCCTTTTTTTTTTTCTAATTTGGGCGATTTTTGAGGTGTCGGGTTTCCCGTTGTTTGGTTTGCCGGGGGTTTTTGTCCCTAGGGGGGAGACGACGAGGTTGTCATCCTTTGGGGAATGCTTTTTTTGCCCCAAAACTGTGTTTTAGTGACTTGTCCTCCTTTGGGGGGACAGCCAAGCAGGCATTGCCAAAAGCAGCAAGTTGTGCCAGGATCTGTTGTTTGAAGGAGCTCATTGACTTCTTCAGAAGGTCAGTAATCGTAGCAGCTTGAGGGGGGAGTGCTTTGGGGAGGTGTCAGAGTCCCGGGGATGTTAAATTTTATTGTAGATTTAAGGTCCTCTGTAAGGGGGGAAGTCACGGTAGCTGTCACCCCCGTCTGCTGGGGGAGGCTGTGGTTTTTCATTTGGAGCTCCCTGGGCCTAGAAATCCCTTTTGTGCACGGATGTTCAGATGGGGGATTGAGTGCACATTCCCTGTGGACTCGGCGAGGGCCCCGTGAAAGACGTTTGGTCTGTCGTGAAGATTCCGGGAACCGCGAATTTTGGACATTGCTGATATGTGGGGGTGGGAGGGCGCCCGTGTGGGGGCGGGTGAAGGCGCATGGATGTGGGAGGGGTTTGGGGGGAGCCCGGGGGCGGAATTGTAATTGGTGGGGGACTAAAGGCAACACCCTTGGTCAGGAAGTCGTGGGCCAGGTGGGGGTGAGGGAGGGTTTGGGATTTTGGGGAGGGGGGGGGGAGTGGCCCCGTGTGTTCCTCAAGAGCCACCTGATAACTTTTGCTTTAAATTTTTATAACTATTGTTCCCTTAGAAAAACCCTCCCATTTGGCACACAAAAACCCCTTTCTCACACCATTAACCGAGGTTCTTTGTTCCCCCCCCCAAAAATGCCCCCCCCCCCCCCCCCCCCCCCCCCCCCCCCCCCCCCCCCTCCCGGTCCCCCCCCCCCCCCCCCCCCCAAAAGTCCGCCCCCCCCCCCCCCCCGGGCCAATTTTCCAACGGGGTTTCTTCCGGTAACTTCATATGTCTGCCAAATCAGAAAATGGTGGCATGCCCCAATATTCTTATGTGTATGTTCCTCAGAGGATGGGGGCACTGCCCAAAATGTCTGTATGGGGTATGTTCACTCAAGGAGGGTGGCATGCCCAATCTGTCTGTATGGGGTTTGTTCCTCACAGGAAATGGGTGGCACTGCCCCCCGTTCTGTCTGTTGGTGGTATGTTAAAAATTAGGTAGCAATCTTAATCTTTTGGTCGTCACTTTACTGATTATTGAGGTGTGAATTTTCCAGTCATTTTCAAAGCAACATTTAATATGTGTTAAGATTGGTAAGAATACCGACAATATTGTTTGATTAAAGGCGCTTATCAAGCCGTTAACCGCTTGATAAATCTCCTGGTGAGCGAGACGTTGCTACAGTGAGTGTCACATTAGTTGTACTTGTGTCCTTTCACTTAACAAAATTTAATATCATTAACAATGACAATTAAAAACAATAATAATATAATTAATAATAATAATAATAATAATAATATATATA
>NC_069399.1:63045656-63050656 GCF_026875155.1 Cherax quadricarinatus | reverse complement strand
TATTTGGCCCTTTTGCCACTTTTGTTAAAAAAATTATAAAAAGGGTACAAAGCGAGTAAACAAAAGGGAAAAAAAACCAAATAGAATTAAAAGGAGGGGGGGGGGGTAACGAAAAAAATGTGATGTAGCACTCCCCCCGTAAACAAGGTAGCCTTTTAGGGGATATAAAATATATACATAAAATTTTCTTAAATATATATAAGCAGGGTTTGGTTTGGGCAGCAGTGGGCCCCCCTGAGGGGGAGAAAAAAAATTAAAAGAAAATTTAGTAGCGGCCATAACGGGTTTTGGGTTTTGTCATCAAAAATATTTTTAAGTTTTTTTTTAATTCCCAAAAAGTAAAGTGAAAATTAAAAAATTTAGCCAGGTTACAAGTGATAAGTGGGGGGAAATGGGGGAAAACCCCAAAGGGCAAACAAAAAAGAAAGCCAAAAGGGGGGGGGGAAAAGGAATAAAAACCCCCAAAGGGCGAGGGTTTACGGGTTTCATCTTTTACAGCGGCATCTTTACACCCGGCTTCGTAAATCAGGCATTGGAGGGACTTTTTCCCCCTCTAAAGAAGTAACGAAACCAAATCATGGTTTTTTTGGTTTGGGGGGAAAAATTTCCTGAGGGGTTTTAGAGGGGGGCCCTTGCGGTCACGGGTTTTAGGCCCCTTTTTTTCCCCCCTGCTCGACCCGGATTTTCATACCCCAAAACCACCTAGCAGTAATGGGGGGGAAAAAAAATTAAACTTTTTTGGGGGAAAAGGGAAACAAATGGGGCCCTACACCCCCTGAAAAAAACATTTTTTCAAAGAGAAAATTTTTTTGGAAAAACAGGGCCCCAGTAAATTTTGGGTTTGAATGAAAGTTTTGGGAAAACCTTGGGTTTTGCTTTTGGTTTTGGGTGGTACTTCGGGGGGGGTTTTTGACTTTGGGGGGGGCTTGGGGGTTATATCCTGGTTTTTTGTTTGGTTACCAAAACTTAAAAAATTTGTTTATTGGGTTCCAGAAAATTTTTAATTTTTTGGGGTTCACAGGGGGGAAAAATTTGGATTTCTGGGGCATATTAAAACCTGACGGGTTACCACCACTCACACACCGCCCAACCATCCCCCCTCTACTGGCCCGGCGGGGGGGGGGGGAAATGGGGGCCCCCCCCCTGGTTTAATAAAATTTTGGGGTTTGGTTCTTAAAAGATTTTTCCGGTTTTTGGGGTTTCCGGCAAAACCCCGAAAATAAAAAAAAAGGTGGGGGAAAAAAAAGGGGAAAAGGGGAACCGAAAAAAAGGAAGGGAGGGGGAAAAAAGGGGAAAATAGCAAAGTAACAAAAGGAAAGGGGGAACAGAAAGGAGGCAAAAAGAGAAAGACGCGAGCGAGGGCGCGGAACGAGGCGCGAGAGAAGAAGACCCAAAAAAGAGAGAAAGAAAACCAAAGGAAACCCAAGAAGAGAAAAGGGGAGAGAGAGAGAAAAGACCAAGAAGGAGAAAGCAAAGGAAGGGGGAACCAACCCCCGGGGAAAGAGGGGGGTAGCAAAGGAAAACGAAAAAGGGGAAAGAAAAACCAAGGGGGAAAGGGAAAAGAAAAGGGAGAAAGGAGGGGAAAACAAAAGAACGAGAAAAGGAAAACAAAAGACGAGAGAAAAGAAAGGGAGAAAAGGGGCCCCGGAAAAAGAGACGCAAAAGAGAAGAGAAAGGGGGAAGAAAAGAAAGAAGAGGGGAGAAAAAGAGAGGGGAAAAAGGGAGAGAAAACCCAAGAAAAAGAAAAGGGGGGCGCAAAAGAAAAAAAGAAAAGAGGGCGCAGCAGAAAAGAGGGGGTCGACGAAAAAGGAGCAAGGGGCCGGGGGGAAGCGAGAGAAAAGGGGAAAAGAAACGAGAGGGGAAAAAACCCCCCAAAACCCCCAAAAAAAAAACCCGGGGGGGGGGAAAAAAACCCCCCCCCCCCCCCCCCCCCCCCACCCCCCCCCCCCTCCCCCCCCCCCCCCCCCCCCCCCAAAAAAAAAAACCCCCCCCGCCCCCCCCCCCCCCCTCCCCCCCCCCCCCCCCCCCCTTCCCCCCCCCCCTTTTCCCCCTTTTCCCCCCCCCCCTTTCCCCCTTTTCCCCCCCTTTTCCCCCCCCCCCCCCTTTCCCCCCTCCCCCTCTCTCCCCTCTCTCTCCCCCCCCCCCTTTTCTCTCTTTTTCTTTCCTCTCCCTCTCTCTCCCCTCTCTCCCCCCCTCTTCTCCCCCTCCCTCTTCCCCCCTTCCCTCTCTCTCTCCCTCTCTCTCCCCTTTTCCTTTTCCCTTTCTCCCCTTTTCCTTCTCTCTCCCCCCTTCTCTCTCCCTCTCTCTCTCCCTCTCTCTTCCCTTCTCTTCCCTCTCTCTCTCCCTCTTCCTCCCCCCTCTCCCCCTCCTTCTCCCTTTCTCTCTCCCTCTCTTCCCTCTCTTTTTCCCCTCTTCTCCCTCTCTCTCTCTCTCTTCCCTCTCTCTCCCTCTTCTATTCCTCTCTCTCTCCCTCCTCCCCCCCCTTCTTTCTCCCTCTCCCCCTCTCTCTCCCCCCTCCTTTTCCCCCCCTCCTCCCCCTCTCTCTCTCCCTCTCTCTCTCCTCTCTCTTCCTCTCTCTTCCCTCTTCCTCTCTCCCTCACTCCCAAACCCAATTCTCACCCCCCTCTCTCTCTATAGGCTTCTCTCTCCATCTCTCCATTTCCTCCCCATCCCTTTTCCCGCCCCCCTTTCTCCCTCTCTCTCTTTTTTTCCCCCTCACTTTCCCTCCTCCTACCTTTCTTCCCCCTCACATTTCTCCCCTTCCCCCTGGTCTTATCCCTCCCCCCCAACTTTTCCCCTCTCTCTCCCCTTTCTACCTTCCTCTCTCCTCCTCTCCTCTTTCTCCCCTTTCTCTCTCCCCCCCACACCCTCTCCCTCCTCTACCCTTTCTGTCTGGGAAATAAAAAGAAAAAAAAAAAAAAAAAAAATGGGTGGCCTTAGAGGAGGAAAACCAGAACTGGAAGCAAACCAGGGGGGAAAGAGGGGATTTAGGCCCCCAAAAAGGGAGGAAGAGTGGGGAAGGAAGATAGTAGAGCTGGAAAAAAATGGGGGGAGCGGATAGCTGAAGATTGCAGGAAGGGGGAATAAGGTTTGCAGCAAAAGCAGGTCAGTGCTTAAAAGAGAAACTGCAAAGCCTGAAACAGATTAGAGAAACAAATGAAAATTTCCGATGTGACATCGGGAAATTCAAAGTAGGGCGCAAAAGGGGATGGTAAGCAACAACGGGACATGCCATACACGGGCCTTCAAACCCCGGGGGCCAGGGAAAAGACGATGAGCACAAAAGATCAAACGCAGGTCCGAGACAATAAAGGTTGCTTATGCGAGATTTAACAGCCAACTGCAGTAGCAAGGGACAGCTGGTCAGAAAAAAGTTCAGAAAAATAGAAGTTTCAGATAGACGGGGACTAAAGGGCAAAAACCCATGTCAATGGAAAGAAAAAAATCCCTAGGGGGAAGCGTGGAGACCAGTGGGAGGGGGAAAGGGGAGGTATTTTTGTGTATGGGCCCCAAACCCAAAGGGGGGCCCAACTTTGAAGAATAAAAACAGGGGGGAGAAAAAAATGTTTGAAGGCTCATAAAAAACAAAGGGGAGGGCAAATATGCCCCCAGGTGAAAAATTTTCAGAGAATTGGGGGGTTTTGCGGGGAAGGTAAGGCCTGTCAGAGTAATTTTAAAGGGAAAAAATCGTTCGAATCGGATTCTGCAAGAGAAGAAAAAGATGGGGGAATAGAGGGGTCCCAGGAGTTACCCGACCGGACAAAAAACACAAGAAAAAGGACTACATAAAGAGGGGGTACAGAGAGAAAAGGAGGAACGAGAAGAAATGAAAATGAGCAGGCCCCAACACAGGAGGAAGGGAAAAAACACACCCACGAATTCCCACCAAAAGACTCCACCCGGACACTCCCATGCAAGAGCAACCTATACTACACCCCCCTTTTCCCTCTGCCCCCAACCCCCCATATCAAAAAACCTCACCCCAACATGTCCCTAATGGGCATTCTGACCCCCCCCATCAAAAAAACCCCCACCTACACCACGCCCCATATAGGCCCCCAAAAAGGCTCTCGCCCCCCCAACCCCAATATACTTGCATGACCACAATGATAAAAAGAAACCAAAAAGGTTTGGTACACAAAGCGGAGAATAACGAAAAAACATGAGGAGGGGAAATGAAAGAATCGTAAAGAACCCCAGACATCTAGCAGTCACAAAACAAATCCGAACAATAACCAGACAAATCTTCCCAAACAGGAAATCAATCCTGGGGAAAAGATAGAAGGATAGAGGGGGGGGAGGGGTTGCATGTCTTTAAAACACCGTGGGGATTTGAAAAGGGGAAAGGCTGGACATGTTGGAAAAGAGCTACTTGTAGGTACAATTTTCAGTCCGAAGAACATAAAGTAGTATTGGAGTGATGTATCCCCACCACAGAACTGCAGGGGGCCCCCAAGGAGGATTGGGGGAAGAAAACAACAGGGTGTGTGGGAAATGGCTGAGGTGGCAAGGAGAGCTCACTCGAGCAGGCAAAGTTACTGGAAATGGGCGATTTCAACCACCGGGGATCGATGGGAAAACGGGGGGCCCCATGGGGGGGCCCGAAAATGGAGAGCCAAGATGATGGTGTGGGACTTGAAAACCTCATGCTAACATTCAGGGACACACCAAAAGAGAGGGGAGGATGAGCCGCGACTGGGTCTTGGTTCACCCTGACAGTTCGACATTGAGGACATCACTTACGAGGGCCCCTTTTGGGCTAGCGATCATGTGGTTCTGAGTTTTGACTATATAGTAGGTTACAAGGGAGAAGGTAAAAAAGGAAATGAAAGGGGGCAGGCCAAACTATTTAAAAAGGGGGGACTAACAGTATGAGAAACTTCCTGCAGGAGGTTTAGTGGGACAGAGAAAAGGTAGGAAAATCAGTAACAGATGATGGAATATGTGGCAACAAAATCAAGGAGGGGGAGGAAAGTTTTTTTTCCCAAGGGAAACGAAAT
>NC_069399.1:63035656-63040656 GCF_026875155.1 Cherax quadricarinatus | reverse complement strand
GGAACCATACATAGTTTTAAGAAGAGGTATGACAAAGCTCAGGAAGCAGAGAGAGAGAGGATCCAGTAGCGATCATGAAGAGGCGGGCCAGGAGCTGAGTATCGACCCTGCAACCACAATTAGGTGAGTACAATTAGGTGAGTACACACACACACACACACACACACACACATAAACCACACACACACACACACACAAAAGGAACGGGCGGGTTTAATTGGAACGGTAACAAAAAGCACCAGAGATTACAAACAGAACAAAAATGTATGTGTAATCACAGGACTCAAACTCACTTGAGAGACTGCACTGCGTTGTGTGTGTGTGTGTGGTGTTTTGTGTGTGTGTGTGTGTGTGTGTGTGTGTTTTGTATGTTGTGTGTGTGGGGTTTTGTGTGTGTGTGTGTGTGTGTGTGGGGTGTGTGTTGTGTGGGTGTGTTTTGTGTGTGTGTGTGTGTGTGTGTGTGTGTGTGTGTGTGTATGTGTGTTGTGTGTTGTGTGTATGTGTGTGTGTGTGTGGTGTGTGTGTGTGTGTGTGGTGTGTGTGGTGTGTGTACTCACCTAGTTTGTACTCACCTAGTTGAGGTTGCGGGGGTCGGTCCAAGCTCCTGGCTCCGCCTCTACACTGATCGCTACTAGGTCACTTCTCCCTGACCATGAGCTTTATCAACCTCTGCTTTTAAAAACTATGAGGATCCTGCCTCCACTACATTCGCTTTCCAAACTATTCTTCTTATGCTACTCTGGGCCCGAGAAACTTCTAACATCCCTGTGTTTCATCTGTTCTTCAGCTTCCAACTGTTTCCCTTGTTACTGTGCCCAATCTCTGGACATCCTGTCTTTGTCCACCTTGCAATTCCCTCTCAGTTTTTGTATGTCGTTATCATGTCCCCCTTATTTTCCCCTGCCTCCGGGTTCGTCGGGTTGATTTCCCTTAACCTTTTCCGTAAATCCCTCTTAGCTCTGGGCTTTTTGTTGAAAACCCTTTCCCCTTTCTCTAGTTTTTTAGTGTTGGCTAGGGGGGCCAAATGGGTGCCGCATTCTCCAATTGGGCCTTTAAGAGGGGGGGGTTGTACAGGCCCTGAATGATTCCTTATTAAGATGTGGAATGCTGTTCTGAGGTTTGCTGGCGCCCATATGCTGCAGAGTTATTGGTTGATGTGCGCTTCAGGAGATGTGCCTGGTGTTATACTACCCCAAGATCTTTTTCCTTGAGTGAATTTGTAGTCTCTGGCCCCCTAGACTGTACCCCGTTGGTTCTTTTTACCCTTCCCCCAATCTTTATGACTTTTCCCTTGGGGGGTTTGAACTCCGGAGCCAATTGCGGGACCAGGTCTGCACCCCTGTCCGATCCTTTGTATTTCTCCCTGATTTCGATCGAGTGAATTCTTTTTATAATTAGTATTGGGGCCCCCTCAGAGTCTTTTCTTCCACATGTCATTCAAAAAAACCAGAAACAGCATGGCCCCCTTCGTGACCCTGGGGACCCCGCTGGTCACAGGTGCCCAGCTGACACCCCCCCGTACCATGACTCGCTGCTGCTTCCTGACAAATATTCCCCGATCCCTTGTAGTGCTTCCCCCGTTACCCTGCTTGGCCTATTTTTGAAATTTTCGGTGGAACTGTGTCAAAAACCTTCTTGCGTCCAAGATATGAATCCCCCCACCCCCCCTCTTTTCTTCGCGCACCAGAAACCCCGAGGTTTGGAAAAAGGATTTGTTGAAACCGTGGGGGGCGGAGGTCATTCCCTTTTAGGTGTTCAATTTTCCCCCCGAAAATTTTTGTTTTGAAAAATGTTGTGAATGGTTGTTGTTTAAAAAAAAAAGTTTATGTTGTTCCCTTTTTTTAAAAAAAGGGGGAAATTTGTGTTTATGTAGGATTTGTTTATAGTTTTTTGGGTTTTTTTGTTGTTGGGGGGTGTATTGGGTGGTGTTTTGGGTGTGTGTGGGGGGGTGGGGGGGGGGGGGGTGGGGGTGGGGGTGGGTGTTTTGGGGGTGGTTTGGGGGTGTGTTGTGGGGGGGGGGTGGTGGGTGTGTTGGTGTTGGGGGGGTGGGGGGGTGTGTGGGGTTTTTTTGGGGGGTGGGTTTGTATGGTGGTGTGTTGGGGGTGTGATGGGTTTTTTGTGGGGGGGGGTGTTGTGTGTGTGGGGGTGTGGGTGTTGTGGGTTGTGTGTGTGTTTGTGTGTTGGTGTGTGGGTGGTGTGTGTGTGTTCACCTGGTAGTGTTCACCTGTTTTGGTTGCAGAGGTCGATTTAAAGCTTCGGGCCCCCCCTTCATGGGGGTACTAGGGCACCTTCTGCTGCATGGATTTTTCTTGCTCTTCGTAAAATGTGTTTGGATCCTGCCTCCACTATATCACTGCCCCGACTATTCCACTTCCTGACAACTCTGTGACTGAAGAAATACTTCCTATCATCCCTGTGATTCATCTGTGACCCTTTGTTGCAGTGTCCCATCTCAAGCACATCCTGTCTCTGTCCACCTCTCTCTTGTTCACTTTGTCAATTCATCTCAGTATTTTATATATAGTTATCATATCTCCCCTATCTTTTCTGTCCTCCAGTGTCGTTAGGTCAATTTCATTTAACCTCTCCTCGTAGGACATGCCCCTTAGCTCCTGGACTAGTCTTGTTGCAAACCTTTGCACTTTCTCTAATTTCCTTACGTGCTTTGCTAGGTGAGGAATCCAAACTAGTGCTGCAGACTCCAGTATAGGCCTGACATACACGGTGTACAGTGCCCTAAGCGATTCCTTATTGAGATGTCGGAATGCTGTTCTTAGGTTTGCTAGACGCCGGTATGCTGCAGCAATTGTTTGGTTAATGCGAGCCTCAGGAGACATGCCTAGTGTTGTACTCACCCCATGGTCCTTTTCCTTGAGGTATGTTTGTAGTCTCTGGCCCCCTTGACTGTACTCTGTCTGTAGTCGTCTATGCCCTTCCCCTATCTTCATGACTTTGCACTTGGTGGGGTTGAACTCCAGGAGCCAGTTTCCGGACCAGGCCTGCAACCTGTCTAGATACTTTTGTAGTTCTGCCTGGTCTTCGTCCGTTTGAATTCTTCTCATTAACTTCACATCATCTGCAAACAAGGACACTTCTGAGTCTATTCCTTCCGTCATGTCGTTCACATAATCAAAAAACAGCACCGGTACTAGGACTGATCCCTGTGGAACGCCGCTTCTCACAGGCACCCACTCTGACACCTCGTCACGTATCATGACTTACTGATGTCTTCCCGACAGGAATTCCCTGATCCATTGCAGTGCCTTCCCTGTTATACCTGCCTGGTCCTCCAGCTTATGGAACTCTGTCAAAAGCCTTCTTTCACTCAGAGAAAAATGCAGTCTACCCACCCCTCTCTCTTGTCTTAGAACTCCAGTAGGTGTGTGACACAGGATTTCCCATCCCTGAATCCATGCTGGACGTCGTTGATAAGCTCATTCCTTTGTAGATCCTCCCACACTGTCTCCTGATAATATTGTCAATGAATTTGCATACTATATACGTCAGTGACACTTTTCTGTAGTTTAATGCCTCATGTCTGTCTCCTTTTTTAAAAACTGGGACTACATTTTCTGTCTTCCATACCTCAGGTAGTCGCCCTGTTTCGATAGACGTGTCGAAGATTGTTGTTAGTGGCACACATAGCGCCTCTGCTCCTTCTCTCAGTACCCATGGAGAGATGTTATCCGGCCTCATCGCCTGTGAGGTATCTAGCTCACTTAGCATCCTCTTCACTTCTTCCTCGGTTGTATGTATTGTGTCCAACAGCTGATGGGGTTCTCCACCTCTCCGTCTCTCTGCAGTCCCTTCTGTCTCCTCTGTGAACATTTCTTTGAATCTCATACTGGACTCCTTACGTACTTCTCTGTCGTTTCTTGTGATCTCCCGTCCTTCCTTCGTGTGTGTGTGTTTGTGTGTGTGTGTGTGTGTGTGTGTGTGTGTTGTGTGTGTGTGTGTGTGTGTGTGTGTGTGTGTGTGTGTGTGTGTGTGTTGTGTGCGTGTGTGTGTGTGTGTGTGAGTGTGTGTGTGTGTGTTGTGTTGTGTGTGTGTGTGTGGTGAGTGTGTGTATGTGTGTGTGTGTGTATGTGTGTGTGTGTGTGTGTGTGTGTATGTGTGTGTGTGTGTGTGTGTGTGTGTATGTATGTGTGTGTGCGTTTGTGTATTTCTATATGTGTGTTTGTGACTGTTTGCCTGTCTGTCTATGTCTGTCTGTCTATCTGTCTGAGTTTTGCCTGCTTGCGCGCTCGCGCTTTTTCTTCCTTCCACTTCTCGACCTTTCACCCCCCCCTCCTCCCAACTCCTCCGCTTCCCTCTCCTCCCTCTCCCTCTCATCTGGCCTTATATCCTGGTCAGTGGTCCTCCTCAACTCTGGCTGCTGCTACTATGTATACACAGGACATAGGTCTCTCTCAACTCAGCCTCCAGAGACTCCACTTGTGATTGGAGGTATGTGTGTTCTTCGTGGCACCTGCCCTCACCGAAGTATTTTCCTAATTGGATTTCTCTACTTTACATGCACGAGACCTTAAATATACTCCTACAGCTACATCTTAAACATTCATACACCTGCTTAAATCCTCATACAGCTGCTCAAATCTTCACACACCTCCTTAAACCTTCTTGCACTTGCTTAAGTCATCAAGCACTTGCTTAAACCTTCATACACCTGTTTAAACTCATAAATCCTCATGCACCTGCTGTAACCTTCATACACCTGCTTAAACCCTCATCCTCCTGCTTAAAATCTCAAACAATTAGAGCGCCACAGGTAGACTGGCGTAATTAGTGAAATACTTCACGGAAAGGGGTCAAGAAAATCTTGCAGATATTACAGAGAGGCGATATTTCACCCAACCCTCTCAACCACTTTGAGCAACACGTAGCGAAAAGGCTAACTAGTTTGTTAGCCCTCTCCCTCCCCTCTCCAACTATGTCCTGATATAACTCTCCCCTCTCTTACCCTTCCCAGCCACGTCTTAATATAGCACTTTTCAGTTGCC
>NC_069399.1:63022060-63035156 GCF_026875155.1 Cherax quadricarinatus | reverse complement strand
AATGCCTTCCTCAACCAGAGTTTAATGAACAATTGTGACACAGTTTGCAGATGTGTTATTCATGTCGTTCATCAACCCCAGTAACAGGAAATACAAGTATGAGAGAGTCATAGAAAAAAATGAATATTGAACTTCGTCGAACATCTAATTGGGAGAAGAAATGGAGAATTACGACTATCCTGACAAGGTCCTTGTTAGCACGATAGGATGTTTTGCATCAACCATCGAAGATAAAGGGGGTATCTCCATCAGAGGTACACCTGTAGCCATTAGAACCCTAACAGATCTTGGGATATGAAATAGACAGGTTGCTCCACTCAACATCTCATGTAAACTAAAAAAATCAACACAGCCAAGCTGGTCTTAGCAGACTCTTTCGATTTAATCAAGCCCCTCAACATGTCAAAAAACATCTGTATAAAATGATAATAAGACCTATACTTGAATACCCTTGTGTCCCAATGTCATTAACAACAAAGACCAATATGCTACGGTTACAAAGGGTCCAGAATAGAGCTCTTCGCTTTATTACCGATTACCAGGAGGAGAGACAGAGTTAAAATGGCAGATTTACACACACAACAAGATATTACTGCCATAAATGTACGCCTTGACACTCTAAAAAAGAAACACTTTATACAATGCAAGAACTATACATGCCAGAATAGAGAACATCCTTACAAGTGATAAATACCACCGATTACACCATCAATACTCCGCCTCACAGGACTCAAAGAATGACTCTCCCACAGAGGGTTCGTCGTTTTATTCATAAAGATGATTACCCTCGACCCATGATTTTGAGTAACCTCCCTGATGAAGAAGATTGGATACCACCAGAACCTTTCTATGTATACTGAGAAAATCATCGCCCCCAATTAGGGAGACATCTTAAATAACTTTCTAATGTAAAATTATGCTATTGACTATTGTTGGACACCACCATTAAGAAGCTATTGTCACGAGCTTATAAACCGGCCAGAAAATTATTGCCTTTCTAGTTGTATAAATATCCGTTGTGCAATCGCGAAAAAAAAAAAAAAAAAAAAAAAAAAATTGCAACTTGTATAACTACTACCAATTCAGAGTCATGTACTTATATACCTATTATATCTATGTGACTCTGATGGGTTAGTATTATACCCCTTAAAGAATATATTATCAATTTACATACACTTTTTAACTTACACCAAAGTGGTTGGGCCACTTACCTTTTATATCCTACCTCTCCCCCCTCCAACCCTTTTCCAATATTTCCATCCTTACCCATCCTTCTTCCTTACCCATCTTACCAAAGCTCTGGTCATTAGAACTAAGAACTAACTAAGACTCGGCAACAAGGTGTCTCAGTTGGAAGTTGAAGACTCAGATGAATCACAGGGATGTTTGGATGTATTTCTTCAGTCACAGAGATGTCATGAAGTGAAATAGGCTGGAAAGTGATGTAGTGGTGGTCGGATCTATACATAGCTTCAAGATGAGATATGATAAAGCTCATGGAGCAGGAAGAGTGACCTAGTAGCGACCAGTGAAGAGGCGGGGCCAGAAGCTGTGTATCGACTTGTAGGACGGAACAATGACAGGGAGGTACGGGAGAGAGAAGGTATGACAAGATAATTGTAACAGAGAGGTATGAGAGAGTGGAATGACTGAAGAACTTTGACAGGACGGGATAATGAGTACTATAACAATGATTACGGAATTAAGTATTGTTAACGGCATGTGTCACTGCGTTAATAATAACGCCATCATGAATACTGCTACTGTTAGTATTACTACTATTACTATTACCATTGCTACTACTACTACAACTACTATTATTACTAATACTATTACTGCTGCTACTATTATTACTACAACTTCTTCTATTACTAATACTACTTCTGTTACTACTATTATTACTACTGCTACTACTATAACCACTACTAGTACTACTACTACTACGATTACTACTACTAATACTACTTCTATTATTTCTATTACTACTATTACTACTACTACTATTACTACTGCTGCTACTATTACTACTACTACTATTACTACTACTACTATTACTTCTTCTATTATTGCTATTACTACTATTACTACTACTACTACTATTACTACTGCTGCTACTACTACTACTACTACTAATAATAATAATAATTATTATTATTATTATTATTATTATTATTATTAGTAGTAGTAGTAGTAGTAGTAGTAGTAGTAGAAGTAGTAGTAGTAGTATTTTAGATAAATTACCAATGAAATCTATTACGTTTAGATCCTGTGAACTGATGATACAATTGTTAAATGTTAAGATATTTTGCCCTGATGAGTGTATTCGTCAGACACTCATCAGCACTACTGATGGGTCACTGATGAGTGTATTCGTCAGACATTCATCAGCGCTACTGATGGGTCACTGATGAGTGTATTCCTTACACAGACATCAGTGCCACTGATGAGTCCCTGATGAATGTCCTCATCGTGCAGCAGGAATACCACTGACAGATATCACAGTTACACAACCAATGAGTTGAGAGTTACTGATTGATGGGTTCACTCTTCAGGAGAAATGTTGTTCAGTACTGTTATGTGAACGTAAGAAAACTGCGTTAGGCCTACTGGCCTATGCTACTCAGGTCCAACTCATACCCACAGACCCACACCCATTCATGTTTCCGTCCTACCTATGTTCTCGCCTCAGTGACGCTACCTAGGAGTTTGTTCCACTCAACTACAACTCTATTGCCAAACCAGTACTGGAATTAAACGCGTTAAATTGATGTTGTATACAACGCTACTGATGTTAAATGTGTATTTTTTGATCAAAAAATCGATGACTAGAATGAGGAGACGTAGGGATAGAGCAGAGAGAAAAGAAAATAGGTAAACAAAATTAGGTATCCTGACCATTTATGGGGGGCTTTCAGGAGAGTGTTCTTTGTCATACCTGGAGTATACCTGGAGAGGGTTTCGGGGGTCAACGCCCCCGCGGGCCGGTCTGTGAGCAGGCCTCTAGGTGGATCATGGCCTGATCAACCAGGCTGTTACGTTGGCCGCACGTACGGACCACAGCCTGGCTGGTCATGTATTGACTTTAGGTACCTGTCCAGAACCTTCTTGAAGACAGCCAGGGGTCTATTGGTAATCCCCCTCATGCATGCCAGGAGTCAGTTAAATAGTCTTCGGCCCCTGACACTTATTGTGTTGTCTCATATCGTGCTAGTGGCGCCCCTGCTTTTCATTTGAGGGATGTTGCACTGCCTGCCGAGTCTTTTGCTTTCATAGAGTTTACCTGGAGAGAGTTCCGGGGGTCAATGCCCCCGCGGCCCGGTCTGTGACCAGGCCTCCTGGTGGATCAGAGCCTGATCAACCAGGCTGTTGCTGCTGGCTGCACGCAAACCAACGTACGAGCCACAGCCCGGCTGATCAGGAACTGACTTTAGGTGCTTGTCCAGTGCCAGCTTGAAGACTGCCAGGGGTCTGTTGGTAATCCCCCTTATGTGTGCTGGGAGGCAGTTGAACAGTCTCGGGCCCCTGACACTTATTGTATGGTCTCTTAACGTGCTAGTGACACCCCTGCTTTTCATTGGAGGGATGGTGCATCGTCTGCCAAGTCTTTTCCTTTCGTAGTGAGTGATTTTCGTGTGCAAGTTCGGTACTAGTCCCTCTAGGATTTTCCAGGTGTATATAATCATGTATCTCTCCCTCCTGCGTTCCAGGGAATACAGGTTTAGGAACCTCAAGAGCTCCCAATAATTGAGGTGTTTTATCTCCGTTATGCGCGCCGTGAAGGTTCTCTACATTTTCTAGGTCGGCAATTTCACCTGCCTTGAAAGGTGCTGTTAGTGTGCAGCAATATTCCAGCCTAGATAGAACAAATGACCTGAAGAGTGTCATCATGGGCTTGGCCTCCCTAGTTTTGAAGGTTCTCATTATCCATCCTGTCATTTTTCTAGCAGATGCGATTGATACAATGTTATGGTCCTTGAAGGTCTTTGACGTTGGTGTTTCGCTCTATTTTGTGGCCAGAATTTGTTTTGTACTCTGATAGAGATTGATTTTCGTGTACAAATTTGGTATTAATCCCCCAAGGATTTTCCAAGTGCATATAATCATCTCTTCTGCCTGCGTTACAGGGAATACAAGTCAAGGAACTTGAACCGTTCCCAGTAATTTAGGTGTTTTATCATACTTTTGTGTTCTGTGAAGGTTTTCTGTATATTTTCTAGGCCACCAATTTCACCTGCCCTGAAAGGCGCTGTTAGTGTACAGCAATATTCCAGCCTAAATAGAATAAGCGACCCGAAGAGGGTCATAATGGGCTTGGCATCCCTAGTTTTGAAGGTTCTCATTATCCATCCTGTCATTTTTCTAGCAGATGTGGTAGATACAATGTTGTGATCCTTGAAAGTGAGATCCTCTGACATTATTACTCCCAGGTCCTTTACATTAGTTTTTCGCTCCATTGTGTGGATGAAATTTGTTTTATACTCCGATATAGTAATTTCCTCACGTTTTCCATATCGGAGTAATTGATAGTTCTCTTCATTGGACTTCATATTATTTTCTGCGGCCCATTTAAAGATTTGGTTGATGTTCACCTGGAGTCTTGCAATGTCATTGATGGAGGACAATGTCATGCAAATTCAGGTGTCATCTGCAAAGGAAGACACGGTGCTGTGGCTTACGTCCCTGTCTATGTTAGATATGAGGATGAGGAACAGGATGGGGGCGAGTAATGTGCCTTGTGGAACAGAGCTTTTCACAACAGCCACCTCAGACTATGTTTACTCTGTTCTGTGTATCTGGAAATTATAGATCCATCTACCAACTTTTCCTGTTATTCCTTTATAACGCATTTTGTGCTCTATTATACCATGGTCACACTAGTCGAAGGTTTTCGCAAAGTGTGTGTATACTACATCTATACTTTGTATGTCTTCTAAAGCACCCAAGACCTTGTCATAGTGGTCCAGTAGTTGGGACAGGCAGGCGCGACCTGCTCTAAACCCATGATGCCCTGGGTTGTGTTACTGATGGGTATCTAGATGAATGGCGAGCTTGCTTCTTAGAACCCTATCAAAGATTTTTATGATATGGGATGTTAGCATTATCGGTCTGTAGTTCTTAGCTACTTCTTTATTGCCCCCTACGTAGAGTGGGGCTATGTCTGTTGTTTTCAGTTGCTGTGGGATGACTACTGTGTCCAAGTTCCCTCTCCACAGAGTGCTAAAAGCACTTCATAGCCCCTATCACGTGCTTGGTGAACACAGAGTTCCTAGAGGCTGGGCCCAGTTTAGAGTGAACGGGCAGGTCATTTATCACCTTTTCGAAGTCATGTGGTGTTAGGATATTATCAAATAAGTTTGAATCTATCAAATTTTGAGTCTCGGTCATATAAAATTTATTTAGATCTTTGATTCTTAGCGGCTCGCTAAAAACTGAGTCATATTGGGACTTGAGTAACTCACTCATTTTCATGCTGTGATCTATGTTAGACCCATCTCGTTTAAGTAGGGGCCCAATACTGGATGTTGAAATGGGCTTCTTTCAGTTTCATTTATGGCATTTAGTTCTTCCCGCATTTCTTATCCCCTGTAAGATTCCTTTAGCTTAAGTTTGATATTTGCTATTTCTCTAACCTGTGCCTCCCTTCATATCACAGATATACTGGACTCTTTTAGGAGCTCTGTAATTTTTCGCCTTCGCCTGTATAGGGAGCGCCTTTCTCTCTCTAGTTTACATCTTCTCTTCTTTTTCCTTAAAGGGATATATATACCATAACCATACCTCGAGAGCCACAGAGTTAATGTTTTCTAGATATAGGTTTGCATCCATTTAGGACATAATTGACTTGGTCCCACCGTATGTTTTTGTTATTGAAGCTGAATTTGGTGAAGGCTCCCGCGTGACTTATCACATTTTGTTGGTCTGTGCATACATGTCTGTACCTCTATTATGTTGTGATTTGAGTATATTGTTTTGATATGGTAATATTTCATATCAGATCATCATTTTGAGTGAAGATGAGGTCCAATGTATTCTCCAATCTTGTTGGCTCTATTATTTTGCTGGTTTAAGATGAATTTGGTCCAGAGATTTAATAGCTCGTGTGAGTGCAAAATTTCATCTGAACTGCCTCCTGGGGTTGTCTCTGTTACAGCATTATTTGCTGCATACCTCCACTTTAGGTGTCTTAGGTTGAAATCCACCAGGAGCAAGATATTTGAGGCAGGAGCTGGAAGATTTTCCAGACAGTGGTCGATTTTCAAACGCTGTTACTTGAATGATTGGGAAGTTACATCCGGAGGCTTGTATACAACCACAATGACAAGGTTCTGGTTCTCGCTCTTTGCTGCCAAAACATCAACAACATCATTTGAGGTTGATACATTTGACACATGTGTAAAACTTGGCATATTTAATGAGAAAAGGTTCGCGCACAGTGGCTTCATCAGTCCATACAAAGTATAATGGTGAAGAACTGAAGGAGTTTGAGGTAATCAGTCCCTCAATCCCGATGTAATCATTCCATCAATCTTGATAAGAATACAGCATATGCGCAAAGAAGTTGCTTAAATACTGTAGACAGGTGAGGTGAAGCAGTCATAGTTAGTATCACATTTGACAAATCCAAATGTGGAAGTATGGACTAATGAAGCCACTGTGTGGTGGAACATTTTTTCAGTAAAGATACCCAAGTGTTGCACATGTGTCTAATTTATCAACAACTTGTCGGTTCTCTGAACCATTTATCTACACCATTTGATATGTTTAGTAGTTCCGACCATATCAGTGACTCTGTGACGTACAGGCCAACCTCCCTTCCGTTTGCTTGTTCACAATTTTATAGTATATAATAATATATATATATAATATATATATATATATATATATATATAATTTTATATATATATAATATATATATATTATATATATATTATATATATAATTATATATATATATATATATATGTCGTGCCGAATATTTTAAAACGGGTCAATTAGCAAGAATTTCATTTAAAATTAAGTCCTTTCTGAAATTTTCTTTTTAACGTTTAAAGATATATTTTTTTTATTAATGTTAATGTAAAAATTTTTAATTTTGCAACAAAAGAATCTTAGAAAACTTACCTAACCTTATTATAACAAGAACAATTTTTTTTAGCCTTTCCCAACTTAATTATTTTAAATTTGTTTACAATAATTTAATGCTAAACAAACACAGTGAAACATATTTTTTTTTTTGTTTGGTTCAGAATGATTTGGCGAAATTATTGCATACACAAATTTTCACTTGTCCTATATGGCAAGATGAGCGTTGCTATTTAAGCCAAAATCGCAAATTCTGCCTATTTTGGCACGAATAATATATATATATATATATATAAAATTATATAAAAATTTTATATATATATATATATTATATATATATATATATAAAAATATATATATATATTTTATATATATATATATATATATATAAAAATTCAAGTATTATATAGATGTGAAAAGTGGGTCATAATAAATGTGTATGCACCTGGAGAGAGATTTTGAAAGATGTTAAACGATGTGTAGGAATCTTTGAACTGAGTGAGAGAGTAATTGTGGTAAGGGACCTAAATGCTAAAGTATGAGAAACATTTAATTAAAGAGGGTGTGGTAAAGTAATATAGGCCGCCAGTGTAAATGATAATGGGGGCCCCTTTGATTGAACTTTGTATAGAAAGGGATTTATTTATAAATTATTTATATTTTATGTAAAAGAGGATAAATAAGTATACAAGATATGATGTTGAGCGTAATGCCAGTAGTTTACTGGACTATGTATTGGTAGATAAAAAAAATTTTTGACTGGACTTCAAAATGTACATGTTTATAGATGGCCGCAGATATATCAGAGAACTTTTTAAATTGTAGCTACAGTGAGAGTAAAGGTAGATGGGATACAAGGAAAATGAGAGCAGTAAGTAAAAGAGAAGTGAAAATTTATAAACTACAGGAGGGGGCAGTTAGGGTAAGATAAAAACAACTATTGGAGAATAGATGGGGTAGGAAAAGATAGGCAATGGGTAGGTTTAAGATTGTAGTGTTAGAGAGTTCAGCGAATGTTTGTGGTTTCAGGAAGTGGGTGCGGGAGGGAAAAAAGAGCGATTGATGGAATAATGTAAAGAGAGTGTGAGAGAGATAAAATTAGCATGTGAGAGGTTTTTACAAAGTAGAAGTGGTGCAAGGACGGAGGGGGATATAGACAGAAAAAGAGAGGTGAAGAGAGGGGTGAAGCAATGTAAAAAGAGAGCAAATGAGTGGGTGAGATGTTATCAACAAATTTTGTTGAAAATAAGAAAAAGTTTAGGAGTGAGATTAATAAGTTGAGGAAGCCTGGGGAACGAATGGATTTCACAGTTAAAATAGGAGAGGAGATTTTATTAAATGGAGAGTTAGAAGTAGGGGGAAGATGGAGGGAATATTTTGAGGAATTGTTAAATGTTGATGAAGATAGGGAAGCTGTGATTTCGTGAATAGGGTAATGAGGAATAAAATCTTGTAGCGACCAAAGCATTCCTTGAACCCAACGAGTAACAGCCAAAACACACGCCGTTAACCCTCGTAGAGTAGCAACCCTAAGAGGTCCTGTTAATTTTTATCTTAGCAAAACAGGCCCTGTTAAACAATAGAGTATGGTAAAAGGACACAAGTGCAACTAATGTGACATTTTTATTGTGGCAACGTTTCGCTCTCCAGGAGCTTTGTCAAACCGTTACAAACAGTACATGGACACAGAGGGTATATATATAGGCTCAGAGTGAGGCGCAATACTAGTGGTAGTAGTAGTAGTAGTAGTAGTGACACAAGTGGTAGTAATACAATATGTTAGAACAATTAACTCGCACATGAGTAAAAGGATATAAAAGCTATTACTTGGGTGACATAAAAATAGGTTAGACAAATATTTGAGGCTGGATAGAGGCAGCCTGTTTCAATGTTCATTCTCTGTAATGTGCTTTGTGTAGTATTAACACAGTAATCCTGCCATCACATAGTCTCTCCTGTTAATACTACACAAAGCACATTAGAGAGAATGAACATTGAAACAGGCTGCCTCTATCCAGCCTCAAATTTTGTCTAACCTATTTTTATGTTACTCATGTGCGAGTTAATTGTTCTAACACATTATATTACGACTACTACTATAACTTATGTCACTACTACTACTACTACTACTACTACTACTACTACTACTACTACTACTACTACTACTACTACTACTACTACTACTACTACTACTACCACTAGTATTGCGCCTCACTCTGAACCTATATATACCCTCTGTGTCCATGTACTGTTTGTAACGGATTGACAAAGCTCCTGGAGAGCGAAACGTTGCCACAATAAAAATGTCACATTAGTTGCACTTGTGTCTTCTTACTTTACATATTGTCGGTAATTCTACTAACTTTATTACAAACAGTAGAGTAGCTGCCAAACTAAACCACTTTAACCTTGCAGTCAGCCTTCGTGAGAAAGGGAGAAGTCCCCAATAGCTCATTTCCGGACGCAGCGCCTCAGGGAGGACTCTGGGAGGATAATCAATAAGATGAAGTCACTCTATAGTAATCAGAAAATTTTAAGTCAATACTAATAATAATAGTCACCTATAGAGTTAATTTTATCGTTATCTTATTTACTGTGAAAAATCGCAGGTAGTCAATAATTAATATTACAATATTAGGTCACTCTCCATTTCTCATAATATAAGTATATACATATGTCGTGCCGAATAGGCAGAACTTGCGATCTTGGCTTAAATAGCAACGCTCATATTGACATATAGGACAAGTGAAAATTTGTGCATGCAATAATTTCGCCAAAATTATTCTGAACCTAATGAAAAAAATATATTTCACTGTGTTTGTTTAGTATTAAATTATTGTAAACAAATCTAAAATAAATTTAGTTGGGTTAGGCTAAAATAAATTGTTCTTGTTATAATAAGGTTAGGTAAGTTTTCTAAGTTCCTGTAGGTGCAAAATTAAATTTTTTTACATTAACATTAATCAAAAAAATATATCTTTAAACATATAAGAGAAAATTTTAGAAAGGATTTTATTTTAAATGAGTTCTTGCTAATTGACCAGTTTTACATATTCGGCACGACATATATATATATATATATATATATATATATATATATAATATATATATATATATATAATATATATATATATATATATATATAATAATATATACATATAATATATATATATATATATATATATATATATATATATATATATATATATATGTATATATATACATATATGTCGTGCCGAATATGTAAAACTGGTCAATTAGCAAGAACTCATTTAAAATTAAGCCCTTTCGAAAATTTTCTCTTATACGTTTAAAGATATATTTTTTTCATTAATGTTAATGTAAAAATTTTAAAATTTGCACCAAAAGAATCTTAGAAAACTTACCTAACCTTATTATAACAAGAACAATTTATTTTAGCCTAACCCAGCTAAATATATTTTAGATTTGTTTACAATAATTTAATACTAAACAAACACAGTGAAATATATTTTTTTTCGTTAGGTTTAGAATAATTTTGGCGAAATTATTGCATACACAAATTTTCACTTCTCCTATATGGCAAGATGAGCGTTGCTATTTAAGCAAAGATCGCAAGTTCTGCCTATTCGGCACGATATATATATATATATATATATATATATATATATATATATATATATATATATATATATATATATATATATATTATTTTTTTTATATAGGGAAGTACCACCTCTATAGCTGGAATGGGGACCCTCATCCTCAGAGAAGACAATAAACGTACCTCAGGAAAAACTCAAGGTTCTCCCCGGAGCTGTTTGAATATTTTCTTCTTCTACCACCCCTATATATTTTATATTCTATGTGAACATTTATTAATAAACAAAATACATTTACAGAAAAAAATATAAACATGAATACAATGGCACAATGTATCAAAGATCATGAATTTCCTCCAGCTCCTCTGAGGCTGGACGTGAGCCAAATATGCAGCAAGCATTTCCCCTCTGGATGGCTATGCTGAGGCGCTGGAACATGAAAGTGGCTGCCCTTGGGTCCCTGGTGGTGTCGATGAGTCTGGAACCCAATTCTTTAAGGAAACGTGTGGCATTTTTTCTCCATGATCCCAAGGTCACTGATCCCACTGGTACAAATTGATACTGTTGGCTAATGTCCCTGTACTTGCTGATCTTGTACTCCTCCCTGTGGTCAGCAGCTCCTCCCTGTCGCCCCACACTGTGATGGATATAGGTGTCAGCCAATGTGGACACACAGGTATAGTCCAATGCTAAGAGCTTGCCATGCTTCCAAGGATAGATGGTGATCCCGTCGGGGCAGTTTGCTGGGTTGTGGGTATTGTTGGCTGCTAGTGATCGGGGCTCCCTCTCGGCAGGGCATCCAGCTGTAGCAAGGGTTCTCTTAATGATGTCGTTGACCTCATTGTGTCTTGCATGCCAGCCCTTAGGTTTGGAACAGTTAAGACCATGTGGACCGTATTGGTCTGCTTGCGCTTCACCGCAAATACATATATATTCTGTGTGAATTGGGGCAGCAAGGCGCAGAGCCACTGCAATACGGAGGGTCTTAGGGTCGAGTCGCGTTCCCATTGCCGATATGGGAACTGTTTGGAGGAAGTCCCCGGAGTGAGGTGCACTCACAGCCTGGAAACGGGAAATCTCCCTATCTGATGTTGCCGCCCTGAGCATGTTGGCAAGCACCTTTTCAGCAATTGGGCCATCCCAGCTTGATTGTTTGTGAGCCAGTGCTGCACTAGGGTTTTGTGAGCCAGTGCTGCACTAGGGTTTGGTGCTGGAGCAGCAAGAGTCTCCCATTCGGTGATGGCACTGGCATAGCTAGGGTCTTCTATTCCTACTGAGTCACTGAGGGTGTCAGGAAGAATTTCTCTTATCAACTCGTTTGATGCTATGGAAGAGGGTAGGAAAGCTGGTAGAGCAATCTGGGAGGATCTGCGTACTCCTAGCCCTCCAAGCCTGACCGGAAGTGAGGCTTGCAACCACTGTCCATCGTCAAGGGAAAGATTCAATACACTCTCTAGCATGGCCTTCAGGAGAGAGTCATATTCCTTGAGTTTTGGACTGCTGAAGGCTGGGGAGCATCTCAGAAAATAGGTAAGTTTTGGGATTGACAGGCACCTGGTGAGTAGGTAGAAGGCATCGTTTGTCAATGTCTTTCATCCTGCTTTCCATCGTCCGGAGGTCTGAGACTTTTTTTCCTAGGATCAGATCGATGGCATTGGACCCAAGAGGAGCACCGAGGAGAGTGCTATTGGCTGGATCAATGGCTCGTGCTCCTGGTAAAACGGCACTAATATTCTGGATCATCTGTTGAGTGGTAGAAACTATTTCACATTTGGTGGGGTTTAAAGAAAGGCCCAGGCTTTCTCCCATGTCTTAAATTTTACTGATGTCCTCTAGGAGAGATTCTGTTGTGCCAGCTAGGGTACCGTCGTCCAGGAACCAGATATTGAGCTCACTGGAGAGTGCCTCCATGACTTCCTTGATGATCAAACAAAATAGAAAGGGGGCGAGAGGGTCCCCCTGTTGCACGCCCTCACACGAGTCAGTTTCATGGTCACCAAACAATAGTTTGGAAGTCACACTATAACACGATTCTATGAAGGGATAAAGGGAAGGGAAGTTTCTATAAACTGCTTGGAGAGCAGCATCCCTTCTGACTCAGTTGAAAGCATTGGCAAAGTCCAATTTGACCAAGGCTTTTTCATTGGACATGTTTTTTATATATACTCGTGCTGTGTGGGCAGCTGCTTCAAAACCCTGTTGAACGCCGAAACCGAGCTGAGTTGGTTTCAGCATTGCAGCAGCCTCTTGACTCACTCTTCTTACTGCAGCCTTGACGACTAGGCGCCGAAGGGTGTTACCCACTTCAATGGGCCTGATTCCGCCATCCTTTTTCTGGAGGGCACACAATGAGGCACCAAAGAAAAGGGGTTTGATGGCCTCTGGGACACTGCCAGCCAGGCACAGGTTGGAAAATTTGGTGAGTTCAGACAG
>NC_069399.1:62982060-63017060 GCF_026875155.1 Cherax quadricarinatus | reverse complement strand
CTTGTGGCATAAAAGCTTGTTTCACGCTGCCCTCGAAGTGGATCCAAGTGTGGTACTTTGACAATATTGGCCATGTACATAACAGTAAGGCCACCCACATCCCTCCTGTGTTGAAGGCTTGCTGAAAGGACAGATCTATCCAGAATGGGTCAGGCGAGAGATGAGACGTCTTGCTCTGTTCTCTACTCTGTCAAGCAGTCGCAGATGAGAGGGGGGGGGGAGCAGGCAAACCAAGAAAGTGGAGCATACTCAAGGTGTGAGCGTACTTGTACCTCGTACAGAATCTTGCAACCCCTACTGTCAGGCAGATGCGAGCTACGGAGAATTGCTGTAAGCTTCCTGGCTGCCTTGTTTGCAAGATTTACAACATGGTTCTTCATGGTTAGTTTGGAGTCAAATTTCACCCCAAGGATATCAACTTCTTCTCCTGGTGCCAACACCCTCCCATTCATCCTTACTACTGCACCAGCATTACCATCATGGTGCCTAGAGACTATCATCATTTGCGTTTTCTCAGGTACAAATGTTACTTGCCATCTGTTTCCCCAAGCTGATATAGCTCTTAGCTGGTGATTGATGTGGCTTAGAGCAGATGGAATTTCTTCTCTTGGATAAGTGAATGTCAGTGTACAGTCGTCTGCATATGCAAGGGATTCTGGGATGAGATGAAGAAGGTCGTTGGAGTAGACATTCCATAACAATGGTTCCAGCACGCTTCCTTGTGGAACACTTGCCCCAGTAGGATGTCTTGCTGATTTCGTTCCATTGAGAACTACACTTAGAGATCTACCATGAAGGTAATCACTGAGGAGACATAGCGTAGAGCCTGCAATTCTCAGTGCTTGAAGTTTTGCTAAGAGGCCCTGGTGTCACACCTGGTCGAAAGAACCAGCAATGTCCAGTGCTACCACACAGCTGACTTTGGATTCATCCAGTGACTGGTGCCACTTAGTGGAGAGGTTTAACAACAGATCAGCAGCAGAGTAACCTTTCCTGAAGCCATATTGACGATCACAAAGTAGTGAGTGGTAGTCAAAAAACTCTGTCATTTGTCTTCAGATTATTGCCTCAAGGATCTTACCAGTGATTGACAGGAGTGACACTGGTCTGTAGTTGCTGATTTTTGCTCTGCTCTTCTTTTTGTGAACAGGGACTACATTTGCCTCTTTCCATAGAGAGGGCCATTTACACTGTACTAGGCAGTGCTGAAAGATGCGAGTTAGAGGTGCTGCTAGCTGGTCTGCACATCTTCTCAGCAATCTTGGGGTCAACTTGTCTGGGCCCACTGCCTTTTCTTGGTCAAGCGATTTAAGAAGGAAATGCACCTCCTCCTGCCTTATTGTCACCACTGACAGTTTTGACACAGTTCAGCAGCTAGTGTTCAGCAAAGAGGTCCGCCTTCTCTTGACTACTAGTAGAGGTGGTCCCATCCTGTCGATTTAGAGGTGGAGTGAGTTCATCAGGCAGATAACCTTGTCTGTCCTTTACGAGGGACCACCAGGTTTTGGAGCCTACCCTACCTGATGCTAGTTTTCTTTTAGTGTCCACCTCCCATTTAGCAATGGCCCACTTTTGAACATCACCTATATGCCTACAGGCTTGCCTGTGCAAGTTCCTGTTATAGATGGTAGGATGTCTCTTATACCTTCGCCATGCTTTGTACTTAGCAGTAGCAGCCTCTCTACAACAAAAGCCAAACCAAGGCTGATCTGTCGGCTTCGTCACATATTGCCGGTGAGGAATATGTTCTTGTTGTAGATTAAGGATGTGTCCAGTTAAGGCTTTCACTTGGTTGTCAACATCCCCTTGGAGAAGAGCATTCCAATCGGTGGTGGCGAGCTCAGAGCAAAGGACTGGCCAATTACCTCTTTACCATAGCCAGGTTGTGCGTGTGGACTACTCACCTCGTTCTGTTGGGATCTTAAGTGTCGTAAAAACAGCCTTGTGGTCAGACGATCCAACGTAGCCGAGGTGTTGACAAGTGACTATGCCTTCTGCCAGATCACTCACTACTGGGTCAAGGGAGGAGCCAGAGATGTGAGTAGGGAAATCAACAAAGTTTCTCATATCAAATACTGCAAGAAGGTCATCAAAGTCCCTCTGTATAAGGTGTTGGTTGAGGTCACCAACATTTATGATATGTTGACAGTTGTGTTGTAGCAGAAGGGAGTCAATATTTTCCATTAGGAAGTTGATAGGGTCTGCATGTTGGCACTGAGGTCTGTACATTGCACATGCTAGTACAGAGGTACTAGTGTTTATGCAGAGCTTGAAGAACATCATTTCAAGATGAGTTGGGGTGGCAACATCAATGTGCTGGCCATGAACACTTTTAGAGAAGCACACAGCAACACCTCCTCCTTGCCCTTGCCTGTCTCTTGTCATTCATGAGGTGTAGCCAGCAATTCTTGCAAAATTTTCTGGAGTCTTGTCATCCAAAAATGTTTCAACAACAGCTATCATGTCGGGACGTCGAGTGTTCACAAAACTATGTGTGAGCTCTCCAATATTAGTAATGAAACCTCTAATGTTGGCCGACAGGATGCTGATAGACTGGCTCCTCATGATGAAGTAGTCAGCTTGAGGTGGTGGGTGTGTAGGGCATGTAAGGTGCCTGCCCTTGAGAGAGGTAGTGTACTGAGGCAGCTGCAGAGATGTAGGTCTGTGGCCTTGTATAAGGCGCAATACCACCTGCTGGGCTGAGATAGGAGTAGCTGAGTGGTTGACGTGTGAGCGTGTTCACCAATTCAGAGATCCTGCTGGTTTGTTCTGAGAAAAGGTCTCTAAACAGGTGGTCCTGTCTGTCAAGCTCCTTTTTCTTCCGACACTGGTCCTCCTGATGTCCTTTCTTGTAGCAGTAGTTGCACCTGGTATCTCGCAGGCAGTTGTTGGCGGTGTGCCCCTTCCGGTGACAGCGAGAGCACAGCCTAGGTGCCTGGGAGGGTGGACCATGATTTGTTGCACCTCCTGTGTTTTGCAGATTTGTCCTCAGGTTCTGCCGCTGGGACTGTGTTAGTGGAGGTTGAGACAGCTGTGGATATCTTCCTACTCCACGTCCTCTTCTACGTCCTCTACCCCGTCCTCTACCAGTTCTGACAGATGCGTCCCTGCTGTTCGTACCTTGGCGCAGTAGGTGATCAGGTGCAGTGATAGCTCCCTGATTATTAACTGCACCAATCTCTGGTGGAGAAACTCCTGACTCAGAACTTGCCGATGAAGCACTGCTGCCAGATTCTGGAATAGTGTCGGCAGGTGTGCTGACAGGTGTAGGATCAGAGATCGTATGTGCACTGTCTAGTGGACTGGCAGTGGCTGAAGCAGAGATGTCAGGTGTAGGAGAATTAACAGATCCAAGGCTTCCTTCGTTGCTAGGAAGAGGATTTGTTCCCTCTGTGGTGGTCAGAGGAATTGTGTTAGAATTCCCAAAGGTAGTGTTTTGAACTCTGTCAGTTTGTGGGACCTTAGCGATGACAGAATTCCACCAGTTATTTACCCCTGAGTTAAGCTCAGTGTGGGACTTCCAGTCTTTGTCAATAGTGTCACCATCAGCTGAGCAGCTTACGTCACTTAATGTAGGCTTGCACTGGCCTTCTACAATAGCTAGGAGGTTATCTAATGATTTGAGGAGCTCATGGATGGATTATCTTAGCTGCAACTTTACAACACATTCCAAGAGGGCAGTCTTGATCTTTGGACAGAAGTCCCAGAGGTAGGACTTCGGAACCTTCCTCCTGTAGCTCCAGGCTTGTATCCACATATACTACAGGATTATGGATATCCTTTAGTTTTCTGAAATTTTCAACCAGGCTGCAACAAAATTCTCCTTCTTGAATGCAATCTGTGTGGCAGTAGTTGGAACAATTAGGCTCCTTACATCTAAGAAGAATTTTGTCCCTTGTGGGTTTTAAAGGAATGTAAAGGAACTAAGCATACTTTTGGCTAATCTTTTCAATATATCACTACAAACTGGCTTAGTGCCTGACAAGTGGAAAATGGTAAATATAATACCTATTTACATGGCAGGTGACAGGTCCTTAGCTTCGAACTCTAGACCAATAAGCCTTACTTCCGTAGTGGGAAAATTTATGGAATCAATAACTGCCGAGGCAATTCGTAGCCATCTTGATAGGCATATATTGATTAATGAATCTCAGCACGGTGTTACTTAGGGGCTTTCCTGTCTTACGAATTTACTAACTTTTTTCACTAAGGTGTTTGAGTAGGTTGATTATGGTAATGAATATGATATTGTGTATATGGAGTTCAGTAAGGCTTTCGATAGAGTTCCACATCCAAGGCTATTAAGGAAACTTAAGGCACACGGAACAGAAGGAAGAAAATTTTCCTGGTTAGAGGCATGGTTGACAAATAGGCAGCAGAGAGTTTGCATAAATGGGGAGAAATCAAAATAGAGGCACATCACAAGCGGTGTTCCACAGGGGTCAGTGTTGGGCCCCTTGTTGTTCACAATTTACATAAACGTCATAGATGAGGGAATAAATAGCGACATAAGCAAATTTGCTGATGACACCAAAATAGGCCGTCCAATTCATTCTAATGAGGACATTAGAGCACTCCAGGATAATTGGAATAGACTGATGCAATGGTCGGAGAAGTGGCAGATGCAGTTTAATATAGACACATGCAAAGTTCTGAATGTTGGACAGGAAAATAACCATGCCACATATCAACTAAATAATGTAGATCTTAATATTACTGATTGCAAAAAGGATTCAAGAGTTCTGGTTAGCAGTAACCTGAAAACAAGACAACAGTGCATAAGTGTTCGCAATAAAGCTAACAGAATCCTTGGCTTCATATCAAGAAGTGTAAATAATAGAAGTCCTCAGGTTGTTCTTCAACTCTATATATCCTTGGTTAGGCCTCATTTAGATTATGTTACACAGTTCTGGTCACCGTATTACAGAATGGATATAAATGCATTGGAAAACGTACCAAGGTGGATGACAAATTTGATCCCGTGAATCAGAAATCTTCCTTATGAGGAATGACTGATGACCATGAATCTGCACTCTAGAAAGGCGTAGAATTAGGGGGGATATGATTGAGGTGTATAAATGGAAAACAGGAATTTATAAAGGGGATGTAAATAGCTTGCCAAAAATATCTAGCATAGACAGGACTCACAGCAATGGATTTTAGTTGGAAAAATTGAGATTCAGGAAGGATATAGGAAAGTTGAGTTTCACTGCAGCCGCAGCAAGCAGCAACAAGGCTGCTCCTATATCTTGCCGTCCCCTGGGCCTATCCGAACTCCAGTGATGGCCAAATTGCAAGTACTGCTGCAACAACATGCAAGGAACCTATAGTAACATAAAAACTAACGGTAACGACAACGAAATGGACTAAATATGACAAAAGAGGGACCGGCATTCAAGTACCAGATCTGCTGTCAGACGTGAACCAGACATGAGACGTTTTCCACTACAATGAAATAACTGACCTCCATATCAACTGCACCAGTTTTCAACGGGAAGACAACATGGCAGAAAACCTGATCAACAAAACTCCAAGGAAATGACAGGTCTGTAGGACTTTTTTCCTCAGTGCCAAACGAGGGAAAGAATTGAGCATTTAAACATGGCTGACTGGCATCCAAACACCAGCTACTGTCAGACGTACAACTAGCGAATTGAAGTTCTCATCTTTACTGACGTTCATCTCTTGACAGTAGCATCATGTCTGTACCACCATCATATCATCTGTACCAGTGCTAACGAGAGGGAAACACAGGAGACATCGTCAAATCAACTGTACAAAACTCCAAGGTTATAGGACGGTTATCCCTCAGTGCCAGTCGTGGGAAAGAAGTGAATAGGTAAACAGTCAAGGTTAATTTTTTAGTAGCTGATCTGTATTCAGCTGACCAGTGTACAGTGAGAAAATCATAGCAGAAAACGCCAAATATATCTATAAACTCAAGGAAAGTCAGTTCGTAGGAGGCGTTTACCTCCCTCAGTGCTTTAAAAATGATTGAGTCAGCGGACCAATGGAAGTAAGTCACTCTGTCTGACTTTTTTGGGTTATCCTAGGTTCTCTGCACATATGCTGCTATGTATGATAATTCTATGTAACTGTATTTGTGTATACCTGAATAAACTTACTTACCAGGTCAGGCAGTCAACAACACCACACAACCCCCGAAAAATGGAATTGAGGGGGTTTTGGAAGGATAAAACCATTGATTAAACCTTTCTGGTCTACCAGAATGGAAAGGAGTTAGAAGGTTAATAGGTGAACATAAGAACATAAGAACATAAGAAAGGAGGAACACTGCAGCAGGCCTGCTGGCCCATACTAGGCAGGTCCTTTACAATTCATCCCACTAACAAAACATTTGCCCAACCCTATTTTCAATGCCACCCAAGAAATAAGCTCTGATGTGAAAGTCCCACTCAAATCCAACCCCTCCCACTCATGTACTTATCCAACCTAGATTTGAAACTACCCAAAGTCCTAGCCTCAATAACCCAACTAGGTAGACTGTTCCACTCATCAACTACCCTATTTCCAAACCAATACTTTCCTATGTCCTTTCTAAATCTAAACTTATCTAATTTAAATCCATTACTGCGGGTTCTCTCTTGGAGAGATATCCTCAAGACCTTATTAATATCCCCTTTATTAATACCTATCTTCCACTTATACACTTCGATCAGGTCTCCCCTCATTCTTCGTCTAACAAGTGAATGTAACTTAAGAGTCTTCAATCTTTCTTCATAAGGAAGATTTCTAATGCTATGTATTAATTTAGTCATCCTACGCTGAATGTTTTCTAACGAATTTATGTCCATTTTGTAATACGGAGACCAGAACTGAGCTGCATAATCTAGGTGAGGCCTTACTAATGATGTATAAAGCTGCAGTATGACCTCTGGACTTCTGTTGCTTACACTTCTTGATATAAATCCCAGTAATCTATTTGCCTTATTACGTACGCTTAGGCATTGCTGTCTTGGTTTAAGGTTGCTGCTCACCATAACCCCAAGTCCTTTTCGCAATCTGTATGGCTAAGTTCTACATCATTTAACTTATAAGTACTAGGGTTATGGGCACTCCCAAGCTTCAGAACCTTGCATTTATATACATTGAACTGCATCTGCCACTTTTCTGACCAAGAATAGAGTTTGTTTAAATCCTCCTGAAGTTCCATAACATCTACGTTTGAATCAATTATCCTACCTATCTTTGTGTCATCGGCGAATTTGCTCATATCACTATCAATTCCCTCATCAAGATCATTGATATATATTATAAACAACAACGGGCCCAAGACTGTTTCCCTGTGGAACGCCACTTGTTACAGATCCCCACTCGGATTTAACCCCATTTATGGACACTCTCTGCTTCCTGTCAGTGAGCCTTGACTCGATCCACGAGAGCACTTTTCCCCCAATGCCATGAGCTGCCACTTTCTTTAACAGTCTATGGTGCGGAACTCTATCAAAAGCCTTACTAAAATCTAAGTAAATAATATCAAATTCTTTATTGTGGTCAACAGCCTCAAAAGCTTTACTGAAGAAAGTCAATAAATTAGTTAGACAAGACCGGCCTCTTGTGAATCCATGCTGAGTATCATTAATCAAACTATGCTTATCGAACTGTGCTTACCGGACTGTGAAGTGAGGCGGGAAGGGGAGTGTGTAATAAGGGGGTTTAAAACTGAAAGGGTGTGGGAAGTTAAGGGAAAATGAGCATAAAAGGGGGTTTTTAAGAAGAAAATTTACAGAAATTCATTGGTGTTTGCAAAAAGCAGATACTAGGGTGTACTAGGTGGGGGGGGAAAAGAGAAAAAAATTTATGTATATGAGTAAAAAGCAAAGAGTGAAAATGGCGGGCATTAGGGAGGTACAGGCCCCAAATAATTATTTTTATCTTTTTTCTTCAATTCCATAAAGAAAAAAAATTCAGTCGGGGGGGCCCCTGGAAAAGGGAAGGGAGAAACCGCCCCCGGGAACAGTAAAACCCCAAAATTTTCCCATCCTCCCAAAAAAAGTAAATTCACTATCGCCGCAAGGTATGGCAACCCCGCATACCCAAAACAAAAAACAGTGGCACACGCTCTTTTTTGTAGCGCTTTTAAAGGGGTTTGAATCCAAATTAATCCAGGCCCTCAAATTTTGGGTGAAAAGGAAAAACAGACAGATAAAGGGGCCCAAGGGGGATAATGAGGGTTCTAGTAGTGGGAAATTAAAAACCCTTTAAAATCCACATGTAATGCAAAACATAGGTAAAAACGGAGAAAATTTACAGCCATTTTATCTCAAACACTCCCAAAAACAGGTGCATACACTGTACAAAAAGTACGCATGAAAAACAAAAAAGGTTTATGAAAAAATGTGTAAGGGGGGGGGTTGCAGGAAGGAAATGTATGTACAATTAAAAAACAAGGGTGCCAAAATTTCATTTTGTGTGTAAAAAAATGCATTTTTTGGGCACATTTTAACCCTTTTAGCATTGATACATTGAATTCCCTTTTTTTTTTTAAAATACAAATGACCCATTGCCATATTTGATAAATTAAAAATTCCCTTTATAAAAAAAGGCCCTTCACTTTTTTTCATGTCAACACAAGTTTCCACTTTTCCAAAATTGGGCAGAGATTGGGTTTCTAGTTTAACAAAATTAGGGCGGCAGTATAACCATCCTGAATCCGGGTTTGGGTTTGATAGGGTTGCCCTGGCGAGGTCAAAATAAAAGGGTTTAAAATATAAAACACTTGGGTTGGGAAACCCGAAAGGGGTGGGGGTATGTGCCTCCCATTAGAAATGACTTGTTTTACCCCCAAAGCCCTTTATTTAAATAACAATAAACGGGAAAGTTTAAAAAGGGTTTTTGAAGAGCGTTTTCCCAAAACCCAAAACCCCATCTTAGTGGAACTAGTTCCCCCGCCCCCCCACCCAGGACCGTTTTTAAAAGATTTTTTCCCCAGAGTTTTTCCCGGGATTTGAAAACAATTGCAGACAATAATACTGGGCGCCCTTCCCAATATCTTTTTTTCAGCAGAAAAAAAGGGGCCCTTGGAAAAAAGGTTAAGCAAATTCTAGGAAAAAAATAGTTACACCAACAAATTTAATACCCCAAAACCCGGGATAAACCCCAGTTTCAGCCCCCCTAATTAAACCACATACTTTGAAAACACCCGCTGAGAACATTAGTCATCAGGGTCATTCCCACGGGTCTTGTGTTTTCTTTTTAAATCATTTACTCCCACGGGAAAAATCACTGGGATAGGATAGGCCTGAAGGACAATAAAAATAGGGTAAAACTAGAAACTACAGTAAAAAAAAACACGGGTTTAAATAGGCTACACAATTGTGAGGGGACAGAGAAAACAAGTTGAAACGGACGTAAATGATCCCGGGGAAAAAATTAAAAAACAATTTTTTCACTACCACCCCTTTGAAAATTTTTGGGGCAAAAGTTAAAGAGGTTAGGTTTAAAACGAAAACAAAACCCCTGGTTTGAATACTGAGATATTAGATAATATGAAATTCAGAGCCCAGCTGCTAAAAGATTTAAAGCAAACCCAAGGAAAAAAGGATTTTTTGGAACCAAAAAATAAATTTCCCCCAAAGGGGTGAGGAACAGAGTACAGGAGTAAAAAAGGAGAAAAGGGCCCAAAGCACTATTCCTCAAAAACTGAAGAGTATAAGCAAAAAACCCCAGAAAGCTCCGGAAACCCAACAAAAAACGTTGGGGTATAGCCATAACCCAGTAAAATGGGGTTAACACAGTACTCATTTATGAAAATGAGGAAAACCCCACGAAACTTCTAAGGGTGGCAAATTGGGGGTTAAATTTCCCTACTACAAAATCTGTTGCTTTCAACAGAAAGAAAGGGTTAATTTCCCAGTTTGCTTTAAAATACCTTTAACACAGACCTGATAAGTTTTAAAACATCCTTCCCCAAAAAAGGGGGGTTAACCCCAAAACAGTTTTTCAACTATTTAAGTTTTATCATGTTTTTATTCAAAAAAACAAAGGGCGGGTTTAAAACCCCAACAAAGGAGAAACAGCCCTATAACACCCCGTTAAGTTCCTAAAAGAGGGGGTGCTTTTTAAACTTTCAACCCCAATTGCTCACATAAAAAATCTATAAATCCCCACAAATCCCGGTACCGGGGGGGTTTTAAAAGGAGGCCAGGTTACACCTATTTCAAAAAAAATGTATCTAAATTGTCGCAACTATAGGCCTGCTGTTACTCGGGATAATACCCAAAAAAAAAAAAAAAAAAAATTCTAGAGAGGGCGGTGTACTTTTTTCCCAAGTATTTTAATACCTTAATGAAAACCCAACATTCCCCATGCTACAATGGGGCTTTAGAAGTTTCTTACTAAAACCGAAAACCCCCAAAATTAATCGGGAATAAATTTTAATTTTGAGAACTGAAATGTCAAAGGGGAACCTCATAGGTTGGAAACCCTTAGCCCTGAAAAAGGGCCTTGGGTTTTTGTCAACCACAATTTTTTTTAAGTAAAAAAAACTTCAAGCTATCGGAAAGGGTTTTTTTAGACGGTTAAACCCTCCCTTAAAGGAAAACAGGAGACAAACTGTCAAAATCAAAAAAAACGGAATCAAAACCCCCTCCGAAAAACATGGGGATTCCCCCAAGGGTTAGTATTTGGGTCCCTTATTATTCTTTTTTTATTCAATGAATGCCTATCAGTGTCAAGTAAAAACTCCTACGTTTGAAATTTTACAGTGCCCTGTTAGGTCAGGTAAAGACCCCAAAATATAGCTAATTTTTAAACACTGGAACTGGAGTCCTGCAGCAAATGGTTTGTAACAAAAAAACCATCATTACCCTCGGGAAAAACTGAACCCATTCCCCCTTTTGGGGGCACGAAACATAAATGAAAAGGGGTTAAAAAATTTTTAATGTCCAGTGTAATGGGGACCCCCATCACTTTGGTTTATCAGTAAAATACCCCTGGGAACCCCCTTTGCCCCTTGCAGGGTCGGGAGAATTGATAGGGAACAGGGTAGAAAAGAAAGAAAAATGCCGGGACTGAAGTTCCGTATAGACGGGCACAGTGTCAAACCTACTGAGGCTCGCAGGCCCTATGTCTAACCCTTATAAATGCCTTATGGATTACACTTGCTCTTCTTTGGTACTTTTTCCCTTGAAAAAAAAAAACTAAAAGATAGACTGAAAATTTCCCCAAAGAAAAAAATCGTAAGTTCCTGTTTGGGGGGGGAAACCAAAGAGAACATGTACCAGGTTTGAATTCAGCAGTTGGAAAAAGCGAATTTTAAAAGACAGATTTAAAAAAACCCTGAAGCTAAATCATGTTTAAAAAAAATTGCCAAAAAAACAGGTCCAGAACATCTTGCTGTAAATTTTTTGGTAAAGGGGTTGGGAACCAAACCCAATAATAGTTTGGGGGGAGAGAGCAAAAACTTTGTAGTACCCACATCAGTGGCCAGGCTTCAAACACCTTTTATTGTACAGCAAAAAGGAAGGGAAAACGGGACTACCCGCACATGTAAAAGGGCCCAGCCCAAAAGCATGAACCATTTCAAAAAGGGACTCCCAAAAGGGTTTGTCTTTTTGACTGTAGCTACAAAAGGGGGGGGAAATTGATTTTCTTTTTTTTTAGCTAAAAATACGTAAAAATTTTTTCCCCTTTTCCGAAATTGACCCCCCGTATTGTAGATAGTTTTAAGGGACCCTGTGTAGTAATAGTCTTTATAGTATGATAATAAGATTTTATTCATTTTTGAATTTAAAAAAAATATTAAAACCCTTTATATTAAAATAAAAAGGGTTTAAAAGGACCCCAATGGAAATAAGTCACTCTGTCTTTTTTTTTTTGGGTTATCCCAGGTCTCTAAACATATGTTTTGTTGAAAGATAATTCTATAAAACTGTTTTTGTGTTTTCCCTGAAAAAACTTACTTACTTATTTAAAGGGCACTGGTTTAAAATTTAGATTTGTGGATGAGGGGAAACAAACCCCCGGGTTCCGCATACAAGCTAAGAGTTGTGAAAGTTTTAAAATAGGTTAAATACAGGGAGTGGGGTGGGTGGGTTTGAGTTGAACCTGACTATTTTGAAACTACTAGGGGCAGTTTGGCCCTGTTCCTAAATTAGTGAATGTGACCTGAAACCCGACTACCTTAAGGGCCCCTTGGGTTAAAACCGGGGGGTGAATTGGATCTGCCCCGCATTGGGGCCGTAAAACCCGTTGCAGTGTTCCCTTTTTTCTTTTGTTCATATGTTCTTTTGGATGGATGGGTGGATGGATGAAAAGGATGAATGAAAAATGAATGAATTTAAGGGGGTTGGGTGACTGACTGAATGTGAATGAAAAGAATGAATGAATGGATGGAATTTGGGTGAAAAAAATGGTTCGCGATTTTTTTGAATAAAGGGGTGAATGAATTTAATTTAATTTAATGAATTTTGTTTCATATGAGGGGCAGAAGGGTTAGGGATGAGTTTAAAAAATTTCTAAAAACACGGTGAGACGCGTCTCAGCCCTTTTTCGTCACTGCCCTTTTTTGGGGTTTCGGTTTACCTTGGGGGTGGTAGGGAGAAAGTTAGCTGGGCAACTGAGAAAATGCTATATTTGGGCTGGCTTGGGGAAAGGGGAAGAGAGGGGGGGAGTTATATCAAAGGGCATAGGGTTGGGGGAGGGGAGGGAAGGGGGGGGGGGGGGGCTAAAAAAAAAAATTAAAGGGTTTTAAGGGGCCTTTTTTTTTTCCCCTTTAAAAGGGGGGGTTTCTTTTTAAAAAAAAAATGGTTTTAGAGGGTTGGGTGAAAAATCGCCTCCTGTAAAACGGGAAGATTTTCTTGACCCCTTTCCCTGAAGTATTTCACTAATTCGCCCGTCAAATGTTTGGCCCCTTAATTTTTTGGATTTTAACAGGGGGGATGAGGGTTTAGGAGCAGGGGTTGGGGGGTTAAAGCAGGTTTCATGGGGGAAAATTTTTGAGTTTAAAAAAGGTGTATTTAAGGTTTTTAAACAAATGCTTTGATGACTTAAAACAAGTGCAAAAAGGTTTAAAAGGGGGTGTGTGGGAAAATTTTGAGAGCTGTTGAGGATTTAAGCGGTGTTAATGTTTTTAAAAAGTGCCCGTAGGAGTATATTTAAGGTTTTCGGCAAGTAAAGTAGAAAATCCAAATTAAAGGAAAATTTCGGTGAGGGCAGGTGGGACAAGAAAACACATACCCCAATCACAAAATGGGTCTCTGGGGGGCTGAGTTGAGAGAGACCTAAGCCCCGGGATACATAGTACAGAGCCAGAGTTTAGGGGCCCCTGACCAGGATAAAGGCCAGATGAAAAGGGGGAGGGAAGGGGAGGGGAAACGGAGGGGTTGGGAGGAGGGGGGGGGTGAAAGGTCGAGAAGTGGAAGGAAGAAAAAGCGCGAGCGGCAACGGAAAATCAGGGCGATAGACAGACAGAATAGACAGAAAGGCAAACAGGGCACAAACACACATAAGAAAAAAACACAAACGCACACACACATACATCACACAAAACAAACACAAAACACAAAACAACACAAAAAAACAAAAAAAACACACACACATACCCACACACACACATACACACACTCCACCCCACACACAAAACAAACACAACACACACACACACTCAAAACACACAACACGCACACACACCCACCACACACACACTCACACACACACACAACCACACACACCACACACACACACACACCACACACAAACACCCACACACAAAGGGAAAGGAAAGGGAGATCACAAAAAAAAACGACAGAGGGGGGGTAAAACGTAAGGAGTCCCGTATGAGTTCAAAAAATTTTTCCAGGGAGGAAAAGAAGGGACTGCAAGAAAACGGAGAGGTGGAGAACCCCATCAGCTGTTTGGGCACAATACTACAACCCCAGGAAGAAAAAAGGGAAAAGGGGGTGCTAAGTGAGCTAGGGTACCTCACAGGCGATGGAAAGGGCCCATAACATTTTTTCTTCCATGGGTAATGAGAGAAGGGGCAAAAGGGGGCTATGTGTGCCACTAACAACAATCTTCGACATTTCTATCGAAACGGGCGAAATACCTGAGGGATGGAAGACAGAAAATGTAGTTTTCCCGTTTTTAAAAAAAGGGGGACAGACATGAGGCATTAAATACAAAAAGTGTCCCCTGCTAAATTAAATATGCAAATTCATTGAAAAATTATCAGGGGACAGTGTGGGGGGATCTACAAAAGGGAAAGAGCTTATCAACGGAAGTCCGCATTGGGGCGGGATGGGAAATCTGTTCACAAACCCACTGGGGTTCTAAGACAAGAGAAGGGGTGGGGGAGACCCGCATTTTTCTCTGAGTGAAAGAAGGCTTTTTGACAGAGTTCCATAAGCTGGAGGACCCGGCAGGATAACGGGGAAAGGGACTTTCAATGGACAGGGGAAATTTCCCCGTCGGGAAAGGGCATCAGTAATCCCGTACGTGAAGAGGGGTCAGAGTGGGTGCCCGTGAGAAGCGGCGTTCCACAGGGATTCATCCCAGTACCGGGGGTTTTTTGATTTTGTGAAAAAAAGACATGAAGGGGGGAATAAAACTCAAAGTGTCCTTGTTTGAGATGGTGAAGTTAATGAAAGAAATTTAACGGACGAAGACCAGGCAGAACTACCCCAAAAATATTAGGAAAAGGTTGCAGGCCCGGTCCGGAAAATGGGTCCTTTGGGGTTCAACCCCCCAAATGCAAAAATCCCTGAAGAAAAGGGGAAAAGGGGATTGGGCGGCTTCCGACCGGACCCGTCAAGGGGGCCCGAGACTACAAACAAAAACCCCAAGGGGAAAAGGACCTGGGTGAGTACAAACACTAGGCATTTCTCCCGAGGTCCCCATTAACCAAACAATTGCTGCAGCAAACCGGCGTCTAGCAAACCTAAAAACCCGCATTTTCCCACATCTCAATAAGGAATCGCTTAGGGGGCTGAACACCCGGGATGTCAGGCCCAAACTGGAGTCTGCAGCATAGTTTTGGGTTCCTACCCAGCAAAGCACGTAAGGGAAAAATTTGAGAAAGTGCAAAGGGGTTTTCAAAAAGACTATTTCCCGGGGGCTAAGGGGGCCCTGTCCTTTCGAGGAGAGGGAAAAGAAAAATTTACCCCAACGACACTGGAGGACAAAAAGAAGGGGGAGATTATAACTAAAAAAAAAAAAATACTGAAAATGAAATTTACAAAGTGAACAAGAAAAAGAGGTGGACGGACAGGATGTGCTTGAGGGTGGGGCACTGCAAACAAAAGGGGCACAGAAAGAATCACAGGGATGTAGGAAAGTATTTCTTTAGTTTACAGAGTTTTCAGGAAGTGGGAAAAGTCGGGCAGGGAAATATTTTGGGAGGGGAGGAAACCCTACACGCTTTACGAAAAAGTAAGAAAAATTTCCCTGGGAGCAGGAAAAGTTTACCCCAGTAGCGACCAGTGAAGTGGGACCAGAAAAATGTGAAAAGCCACTGCCCCCCAACTAGGTGAACACACCCGGTGAGTTTCACACACACACACACACCCCACACACACCAAAACAAAACACACAACACAACAAAACAAACACACACACACCACACACACACACACACCCCAAAACACACACACAAAAAACATGCACACACACACAACACACACACACCCTACAAACCACACCCCCACACAACACACAAAACACACACACACCACACAACACACAATTTCACACCCCCACACACACACACACACACACACACACACACACACACAAAAACATACACACACACACACATACACAACCAAAACACACCCCCACACACACACACACACACACACACACACACCACACACCACACACCCAAACACATACCCCACACACACAGTCCCACACCCCCTAAAACAATATTCAAAACATCTATCGAAAACAGGGAGATTGCCCGGGCATGGAAGACACAAATGTAGTCCCCAAACTTTAAAAAAAGGGGACAGACATGAAACAATTTAAAATACAGACCGTGTCACTGACAGTAAAAGAAGCCCCCCCCCCCAGGGGAAGATTTTCAGGAGAAAATGGTGGAACCCCCTAGAAAGGAATGACTCATCAAAAGCACCCAAAATGGTTTCAGGGGGGGGAAATCCTTGTCCAAAACCCACTGGGGGTTCATTTACAAGGGACAGCAGTAAGACCCCAAAAGAGGGAAAAGGGGTGGGGGATTTTCATATTTTTGGACTGCAAGAAGGTGTTTGAAAACAGTTTTCCCCACAAGAGATTGGTGCAAAAACTGGAGGACCAAGCAGGGATAACAGGGAAGGCACTACAATGGATCAGGGAATACTTGTCAGGAAGACAGCAGCGAGTCATGGTACGTGGCGAGGTGTCAGACTGGGCACCTGTGACCAGCGGGGTCCCACAGGGGTCAGTCGTAGGACCAGTGCTGTTTCTGGTATTTGTGAATGACATGTCGGAAGGAATAGACTCTGAGGTGTCCCTGTTTGCAGATGACGTGAAGTTGATGAGAAGAATTCACTCGATCGAAGATCAGGCAGAACTACAAAGGGATCTGGACAGGCTGCAGACCTGGTCCAGCAATTGGCTCCTGGAGTTCAAACCCACCAAGTGCAAAGTCATAAAGATTGGGGAAGGGTAAAGAAGAACGCAGACGGAGTACAGTCTAGGGGGCCAGAGACTACAAATCTCACTCAAGGAAAAAGATCTTGGGGTGAGTATAACACCAGGCACATCTCCTGAAGCGCACATCAACCAAATAACTGCTGCAGCATATGGGCGCCTAGCAAACCTCAGAACAGCATTCCGACATCTTAATAAGGAATCATTCAGGACCCTGTACACCGTGTACGTTGGGCCCCATATTGGAGAATGCGGCACCAGTTTGGAACCCACACCTAGCCAAGCACGTAAAGAAACTAGAGAAAGTGCAAAGGTTTGCAACAAGACTAGTCCCAGAGCTAAGAGGTATGTCCTACGAAGAGAGGTTAAGGGAAATCAACCTGACGACACTGGAGGACAGGAGAGATAAGGGGGACATGATAACGACATACAAAATACTGAGAGGAATTGACAAGGTGGACAAAGACAGGATGTTCCAGAGATTGGACACAGTAACAAGGGGACACAGTTGGAAGCTGAAGACACAGATGAATCACAGGGATGTTAGGAAGTATTTCTTCAGCCACAGAGTAGTCAGTAAGTAGAATAGTTTGGAAAGCGATGTAGTGGAGGCAGGATCCATACATAGCTTTAAGCAGAGGTATGATAAAGCTCATGGTTCAGGGAGAGTGACCTAGTAGCGATCAGTGTAGAGGCGGAGCCAGGAGCTTGGACTCGACCCCCGCAACCTCAACTAGGTGAGTACAACTAGGTGAGTACACACACACACACACACACACACACACACACACACACACACACACACATACACACACACACACACACACACACACACACACACACACACACACACACACACACACACACACACACACCCACACATACACACACACACACACCACACACACACACACACACACACACACACACACATACACACAAAACACACACACACACACACACACACACACACACACACACACACACACGCAGTGCAGTCTCTCAAGTGAGTTTGAGTCCTGTGATTACACATACATTTTTGTTCTGTTTGTAATCTCTGGTGCTTTTTGTTACCGTTCACAATTGACCCGACGTTCCGTGTGTGTGTGTGTGTGTGTGTGTATGTGTGTGTGTGTGTGTGTGTGTGTGTGTGTACTCACCTAATTGTACTCACCTAATTGTGGTTGCAGGGGTCGATACTCAGCTCCTGGCCCCGCCTCTTCACTGATCGCTACTGGATCCTCTCTCTCTCTGCTTCCTGAGCTTTGTCATACCTCTTCTTAAAACTATGTATGGTTCCTGCCTCCACTACTTCACTTGCTAGGCTATTCCACTTGCTGACAACTCTATGACTGAAGAAATACTTCCTAACGTCCCTGTGACTCGTCTGAGTCTTCAGCTTCCAGTTGTGACCCCTTGTCCCTGTGTCCCCTCTCTGGAACATCCTTTCTCTGTCCACCTTGTCTATTCCCCGCAGTATCTTGTATGTCGTTATCATGTCTCCCCTGACCCTTCTGTCCTCCAGTGTCGTCAGTCAGATTTTCCTTAACCTTTTCTCGTACGACATTCCCTTGAGCTCTGGTACTAACCTTGTTGCAAACTTTTGTACTTTCTCTAACTTCTTGACGTGCTTGACCAGGTGTGGGTTCCAGACTGGTGCTGCATACTCCAGTATGGGCCTAACATACACAGTGTACAGTGTCTTGAACGATTCCTTATTAAGGTATCGGAACGCTATTCTCAGGTTTGCCAGGCGCCCGTATGCTGCAGCGGTTATTTGGTTGATGTGTGCCTCAGGTGATGTGCTCGGTGTTATGGTCACCCCAAGGTCTTTCTCCCTGAGTGAGGTCTGTAGTCTTTGTCCACCTAGCCTATACTCTGTCTGCGGTCTTCTTTGCCCCTCCCCAATCTTCATGACTTTGCATTTGGCAGGATTGAATTCGAGAAGCCAGTTACTGGACCACATGTCCAGCCTCTCCAGGTCTCTTTGCAGTCCTGCCTCATCCTCGTCCGATTTAATTCTTCTCATCAGCTTCACATCATCTGCGAATAGAGACACTTCAGAGTCTATTCCTTCCATCTCATCGTTCGCATATATCAAAAATAGCACTGGTAATATAACTGACCCCTGTGGGACCCTGCTTGTCACAGGCACCCACTGTGATACCTCTTCACGTACCATGACTCGTTGTTGCCTCCCTGTCAGGTATTCCCTGATCCACTGCAGTGCCCTCCCTGTTATATGCGCCTGATCCTCCAGCTTCTGCAATAATCTCTAATGAGGAACTGTGTCTTTGACACAAATAACAAAAAGGCACAATACAGTGACTGGAACGATACACAAATAACCGCACATAAAAGAGAGAAGCTTACGACTACGTTTCGGTCCGACTTGTCAATGGTCCAAGTCGGACCGAAACGTCGTCGTAAGCTTCTCTCTTTTATGTGCGGGTTATTTGTGTATCTTTGACACAGTTTGTGACACAGGATTTGCCTTCCATGAGCCCATGCTGATTTTCATTTATAACCTTGTTCCGTTCCAGGAGTTCCACCACTCTCCTCCTGACTGTTGTCTTCCTCCTGATGTGGCTACACAACAGTTTCGGGTCAATCTTGACTTTTGATGCTATGTTATTTTCAGACTGCCGCTGGGCCTCCCTCCTTACCTGTGCATACTCGTTCCTGGCTCTGGGGACTGATCTCCCTATTTTCATGTGTTCTCTGCCTTCTGTACTTTTTCCATTCTCTGTTGCACTTTGTTTTTGCCTCTTTACACCGTCGGGTAAACCAGGGGCTCGTTCTGGTCTTCCCATTGTTTCTGCTGCCCATGGGAATAAACCTTTCCCCTGCCTCCTTGCATTTTGTTGTTACATATTTCATCATTTCGTTTACTGACTTTCCTGCCAGTTCTCTGTCCCACGGAACCTCCTGTAGTCTGGCTTTTCCCTTTCAACTCCTGTTACTCTCTCCACTTGTAACTCTACTATGTATTCAAAACACAGAACCACGTGGTCACTAGCTCCTTGGGGACTCTCATATGTGATGTCATCAATGTCTGAACTGCCCAAGGTGAACAAAAGGTCCAATCTTGCTGGTTCATCCTCCCCTCTCACTCTGGTAGTGTCCTTAACATGTTGGTGCATGAGGTTTTCCAGCACCACATCCAACATCTTGGCTCTCCATGTTTTGGGACCCCCATGTGGCTCCAGATTTTCCCAGTCAATCTCCCTGTGGTTGAAATCACCCATAACCTGCAACTTTGCTCTGCTGGAGTGAGCTCTTCTTGCCACCTCAGCAAGTGTGTCTATCATTGCTCTGTTGCTCTCTTCATATTCCTCTCTTGGCCTCCTGCAGTTCTGTGGTGGATTATACATCATTGCAATGGCCCCGCCTTGTGCTCCCCAGACTGAAGTGTACCTACTATGTAGTCCCTTTCTCCTGTCTCGTCTATGCCTCCCATTTTCTCGAATTTACATCGGTTTTTCACGAGCAGAGCAACCCCTCCTCCCCCATCTGCCCCCTTCTATCTTTCCTCATGATCTGGTATCATGGTGGGAAGATTGCATCTGTTATTGTCTCCGTGAGTTTTGTTCCTGTAACTGTTATGATGTCTGGGGACTTCTCATTGATTCTTTCTTGCCATTCCTCATATTTATTCACTAATCCATCCGCAATTGTGTACCAAACCTTCAGCTTCTGTTCTAATACTGTAACTCTAGTCCTGCGGAATACTGAGGTTGGAGAGCAGGAGCCCTGGTGGGGGCCTGTGGGAGGTTGCAGTGGGAGGTGGAGGAAGAGCTCCCATAGGGGGTTGCTGTTGGGGTAGGGTTTGTGGTGGGGGGGGTGGGAACAGAGGGATGGGTGTGTATGGTTGGTTTAGATTGTTCAGTTCCCTTTGGGGAGTTTTGTGGTTGGAGTCATTCTGCAGGTGTTTCTGTGTGTGTGTGTGTGTGTGTGTGTGTGGGGTTTTGTGTGTGTGTTGTGTGGTGTGTGTGTGTGTGTGTGTGTGTGTGTGTATATATGTGGGGTGTGTGTGTGTGTGTGTGTGTGTGTGGTGTGTGGGGTGTGTGTGTGTTTGTGTATGTGTGTGTGCGTGCGTGTGCGTGTGTGTGTGTGTGTGTGTGTGTGTGTGTGTGTGTGTGTGGTTGTGTGTGTGTGTGTGTGTGTGTGCGTGTGTGTGTGGTGTGTGTGGTGTTATTTGTGTGTGTATTGGGTGTGTGTTTGTGTGTGTGTGTTTTGTGGGGTGTGTGTGGGGTGTGGTGTGTGTGTGTGTGTGTGTGTGGTGTGTGTTGTGGGGTGTGTGTGTTGTGTGTGTTTGCCTGTGTGTGTGTGCCTGTGTGTGTGCCTGTTTGTGTGTGGGTGTGTGTGTTTTGTGTTTTGTGTGTGTATGGGTGTGTGTGTGTGTGTGGTGTGTGTGTTGTGTGTGTGTGTGTGTGTGTGTGTGTGTGTGTGTGTGGGGTTATTTGTGTGTGTATTTGTGTGTGTATTTGTGTGTGTTGTGTGTTTGTGTGTGTGGTGTGTGTGTGTGTGTGTGTGTGTGTGTGTGTGTGTTTGTTTGTGGTTTGTGTACTCACTTATTTGTACTCACCTATTTGTGGTTTGCAGGGGTCGAGTCCTAGCTCCTGGCCCCGCCTCTTCCCCGGGTTGCTACTAGGCCCTCTCTCTCCCCGCTCCATGAGTTTTTATCAAACCTCGTCTTAAAAACTGTGTATGGTTCCTCCCTCCACTACGTCTTTTTCTAGGCTATTCCACTGCCTAACAACTCTATGACTGAAGAAATACTTCCTACTATCTCTCTGACCATTTGTGTCTTCAACTTCCAATTGTGGCCTCTTGTTTCTGTGTCCCCCCCCTGGAACATCCTGTCTTGTCCACCTTGTCTATTCCCCCGCAGTTTTTATATGTCGTTATCATGTTCCCCCCCTGACCCTCCTGTCCTCCAGTGTCGTCAGGCCGATTTCCCTTAATCTTTTCTTCACAGGACAAATTTTCCCCCTTTGCTCTGCAACTAACCTTTTCGCAAACCTTTGTACTTTCTCTAGTTTCTTGACGTGCTTTATCAATGCGGGTTCCAAACAGGTGCTGCATACTCCAGTATGGGCCTGACATACACGGTGTACAGTGTCTTGAATGATTCCTTACTAAGGTATCGGGAAAGCTGTTCCTAGGTTTGCCAGGCGCCCATATGCTGCAGCAGGGTTTTCTGATTGATGTGTGCTTCCGGAGAAATGCTCGGTGTTATACTCACCCCAAGATCTTTCTCCTTGAGTGAGGTTTGCAGTCTTTGGCCACCTAGCCTATAAATCTGTCTGTGGTCTTCTGTGCCCTTCCCCTACCTTCATGACTTTGCATTTGGCAGGATTAAATTCGAGAAGCCATTTGCTGGACCAGGTGTCCAGTCTGTCCAGGTCTCTTTGAAGTCCTGCCTGGTCCTCATCAGATTTAATTCTCCTCATTAACTTTTACATCATCTGCAAACAGGACACTTCTGATCTAACCCTTCCGTCATGTCGTTCCATATACCAAAAATAGCACTGGTCCAGGGCCGACCCCTGTGGGACTCCGCTCGTCACAGGTGCCCCCCTGTGATACATCATTACATACCCATGACTCGTTGTTGCCTCCTGTCGGTATTCTCTGATCATTGCAGTGCCCTTCTGTTATATGCGCCTGTGTCTAGCTTTCTGCACTAATCTCTTGTGAGGAACTGTGTCAAAGGCCTTCTTGCAGTCCAAGAAGATGCAATCAACACACCCTCTCTTCTTGTCTTACTTCGTTATTTTATCATTAAAACTCCAGAAGGTTTGTGACACAGGATTTGCCTTCCGTGATCCGTGCTGGTTGGCTTTTACTCTGTTCCGTTCCAGGTGCCTCCACCACTCTCCTCCTGATAATTTCCTCCATAATTTTTGCATACTATACACGTCAATGACACAGGTCTATAGTTTAGTGCTATTTTCTGTCTCCTTGTTAAAAATGGGAATAACATTTGCCGTCTTTCATACCTAGGTAGTTGCCCAGTTTCCAGGGATGTGTTGAAGATTGTAGAAAGTGGCAAGCAACAAATATCTGCTTCCCTTCTCTAAGGACCCACGGGGAGATGTTGTCCGGTCCATTGCCCTTTGAGGTATCGATGTCCCTTAGCAGTTTCTTACCTCCTCCTCATACTGTATGGTATGTCGTCCAACTCTTGTTGGTGTATTCCTTGCTGGGTGTCCCAATCTGGTCTGTTCCCCAGAGTCCTTCCTGTCTTACTGTAAAATACTCCTTAAATCTCGTGTTGAGCTCCTCGGCAACTCTTGATCGTTTCTTGTGAGTTCTCCAACCTTCTTCCTCAGCCTTATTCACCTGGTCTTGACTGTTGTCTTCATCCTAATGTGGGCTATACAGCAGTTCGGGTAAGAATTTTGACTTTCGATGCTATGTCGTTTTCATACTGTCGCTGGGCCTCCCTGCTTATCTGTGCATTACTCGTTTCTGGCTCTTCTACTTAATCTCCTTGTTTTCCTGGGTCCTATGCCTTCCTGTACCTTTTTCCATTCTCTGTTCTGGGGCACTTAGTTTTGCCTCCCTACACTTTCGGGTAACCAAGGACTCGTTTTGGTCTTCCATATTATTTCTCGTTTCCCTTGGGAACAAAACATTCCTCTTGCCTCCTTGCACTTTGTTGCCACATATTCCATCATCTCGTTTAAGATTTTCCTACCATTTCTCTGTCCCACTGAACCTCCTGCAGGAAGTTTCTCATACCTGTGTAGTCCCCCTTTTATAGTTTGGCTGTCCCCTTCAGTTCCTGTTACATTCTCCACTTGTAACATACTATATAGTCAAAACTCAGAACCACATGATCGCTAGCTCAAGGGGGCCTCTCGTAAGTGATGTCCTCAATGTCTGAACTAGCTCAGGGTGAACACAAGATCCAGTCTTGCTGGCTCATCCTCCCCTCTCGCTCTGGTTGTGTTCCCTGACATTGTTTGATGCTGAGGTTTTCAAGTACACATCCATCAATCTTGGCTCTCCATGTTTAGGGACCCCCATGTGGCTCCAGGTTTTCCTCCAGTCGATCTCCCTGTGGTTGAAATCGACCCATTACCAGTAATTTGCTCTGCTCGAGTGAGCTCTCCTTGCCACCTCAGCCAGTGTGTCCACCATCCCTGTTGTTTTCTTCGTACTCCTTCTTGGCCTCCTTGCAGTTCTGTGGTGGGTTATACACATCACTCCAATGACTACTTTATGTTCTTCGGGACTGAATTGTACCTACCAATGTAGGTCTCTTTCTCCAATCATGTCCATGCCTTCCCTTTCCTCAAATCCCCATCGGTGTTTTATGAGCAGTTGCCAACCTCCTCCCCTATATCCTTCTTCTTTCCTCAGGATCTGATATCTGTTGGGAAGAATTGTGTCTGTTATTGTCTAGCGAGTTTTGTTTCTGGGACTGCTATGGATGTTGGGATTCTTCACTGGATTCTTCATTCCACTCCTCATGTTTATTCGTTATTCAATCCGCGTTTGTGTACCAAACCTTTGGTTTCTTTTCTATCCATTTGTGGTCATGCAAGTATATTGGGGTGGTGGGGGGAGCGAGAGCCCTTTGTGGGGCTATATGGGTCTGTTTGGGGGTGTAGGTGGGGTTTGTGTTGTATGGGGGTGGTGGTCAGAATGCCCATTAGGGGACAGCTGTTGGGGTGAGGTTTGTGATATGGGGTTTTGTGGCAGAGGGAACAGTGAGTGGGTTGTAGATGGTTGCTCAGTTGATTGGGAGTGTCGCGGGTGGAGTCTTTTGAGTGGGAGATTTCTGTGGGGTGTGTTTGCCCTTCTCCCGTGTCTGGGTCCATGCTCATTTTATTGTTTCGTTCCTCTCTGCGTCTCTGTACCCTCTCTTTCAGTGTAGCCTTTCTTCTTGTGTTCTGACGCGGTCGAGGTATACTCTCTGGTACCACTCTATGTCCCTCAGTCTTGTTTCTCTTGCAGATCCTGATTCGAACTGATTCTTCCTTGAAAGTTACTCTGACAGGCCTTATCCTTCCACTCGCAAACCACCCAATTCTTGAAAATTTGTCACCTGGGTCATATTGCCCTCCCTATTGTTTTTCATGATGCCTTCAATTCATTTTTTTCTCCTTCCTGTTTTAATTTCTTCAAAGTTGGGCCCCTTGGCTTCTTGGAGCCCATACTCAAAAACTGACCACGCCCTTTCCTCCCCACTGAGTCTCCATCTCTGTCCCCTGAGGCATTTTATTTCTTTCCATTTGACATGTTCTTGCCTTCAGTCCCATGTCATCTTTCTGAAATCTTCTATTCTCAGTGAACTGTCTTTCAGACCAGCTGTCCCTTGCTACTGCAGTTTGGCTGTTAGGAATCTCTGCATTATAGCAACCTTCATTGTCTTCGGACTGTCGTTTGATCTTGTGTGCTCATCGTTCTTTCCCTGGCCCCACGTGGGTCCCTGTAGGGCCTTTCGTGTATGGCATGTCTCCGTTGTTGCTTACCATCCCTGTCTGCGCTGACTTTGAATTCTGATGTCACATCTGAATTGTCATTTGTCTCTCTAATCTGTTTCAGGCTTTGCAGTTTCTCTTCTAAGCACTGTCATCCTAGCTTCTGCTGCTAAGACCTGTACTTCCCACTTCCTGCACTCTTCAGCATACGCTCCTCCATTTTCTTACCGAGCTCTACTACTTTCTTCCCCACTCTTCCTCCCTTATTGGGAGCTCTAACTCCCAGTCCTTTCTCCCTGGTTCGTTTCAGATCTCTGGTTTTCCGTTCCTCTAAGGACATTTTTTTTTTCTTTTTTTTTTTTTATTCCACGACAGAAGGCTAGAGGAGGGAAGAGGGTGTGGGGGGGAGAGAGGGAAAGGGTAGAAGAGGGAGAGAGAGGAGAGAGAAAAGGGTAGAAAGATGGGAGAGAGTGAGAGAGTATGGGGGTGAGGGATAAGAACCAAGGGGCGGGAGAGAGGAAATTGTGTGGGGGGAGGAGGAAAAGGGTAGAGAGAGGGAGAAAGTAGGGAAGAGAAGGAGGAGAGAGGGAGAAAGGAAAGGGCGAGGGAAAAGGCTATGGGATGAGAGGAAATGGGAAGAGATGGGAGAGGAAGCCTATAGAGAGAGGTGAGGGTGAGAGATTGGGTTATGGGAGTTGAGGGAGAGAGAGAGAGAGGGAGAGAGAGAGGAAGGAGAGAGAGAGAGAGAGGGGAGAGAGAGGGAGAGAGAGGGAGGCAGAGAGAGGGGGAGAGAGAGGGAGAGGGGAGGAAAGAGAGGGAGGGAGTGAGAGGGAGAGAGAGAGGGAGATAGAGAGAGGGAGAGAGAGGGAGATGAGAGAGAGAGAGAGGGAGAGAGAGGGAAAGAGAGAGGGAGAGAGAGGGAGAGAGACAAGGGAGGAGAGAGAAGAGGGGGAGAGAGAGGGAGAGGAAGAGGGAGAGAGAGAGGGAGAGAAGAGAGAGAGAGGGAGAGGAGAGAGGGAGAGAGAGAGGGAGGGAGAGGGAGAGAGAGAGGGAAGAGAGAGAGGGGGGCAGAGAGAGAGAGGGAGAGGAAAGAGGGACGACGGAGAGAGGTGAGAGAGAGAGGGAGAGAAGAGAGGCGGAGAGAGAGAGGTGAGAGAGGAGGGGAGGAGAGAGAGGGAGAGAGACGAGGGGGAGGAGAGAGAGGGAGAGGAAAAGAGAGAGAGAGAGAGGGAGAGAGAGAGGGAGAGAGAGAGGGAGAAGAGTGAGAGGGAGAGAGGGAGAGAGAGAGGGAGAGAGAGAGGGAGAGAGAGAGGAGAGGAAGAGGGAGAGAGAGAGGGAGAGAGAGGGAGAGGAGAGAGAGGGAGAGAGAGGAGAGGGAGAGAGAGAGAGGGAGAAGAGAGAGGGAGCAGAGAGGAGGGAGGGGAGAGACGAGAGGGAGAGAGAGAGGGAAGGAGAGAGAGAGGGAGGAAGAGAGGGGACAGAGTGGGAGAGAGAGAGGGAGGAGAGACGGGAAAGAAGAAGAGGGAGAGAGAAGAGGGGGAGAGAGAGGGAGAAGAGAGAGAGAGAGGAGAGAGAGAGGGAGAGAGAGGGAGAGAGAGAGGGAGAGTGAGAAGGAGGAGAGAGAGTGGGAAGAGAGGGAAGAGGAGAGAGAGAGGGAAGAGAGAGAGGGAGGGAGGAGAGGGAGAGGAGAGGGGAAGGTAGAGGGAGAGAGAGAGGGAGAGAGAGAGGTGAGAGAGAGAGGGAGAGAGAGAGGGAGAGGAGAAGGGAGGAGAGAGAGGAGGTGAGAGAGAGAGGAGAGAGAGAGAGAGAGGGAGAGAGGAGGTGAGAGTGGAGGGAGAGAGAGAGGGACGGGAGAGAGAGGAGAGGAGAGAGGGAGAGAGAGGGGAGGGAGAGAGGCGAGAGAGAGAGAGGGAGAAGAGAGGGAGAGAGAGAGGGAGAGAGAGAGGGGAGAGGAGAGAGGGAGAGAGAGAGGGAGAGAGAGAGAGGTGAAGAGAGAGAGAGAGGGAGAAGAGGAGAGAGGGGGAGAGAGAGGGTGGGGAGAGAGAGAGGATAGAGGAGAGAGAGAGAGAGAGGAGAGGAGAGAGAGAGAGAGAGATGAGAGAGAGAGAAGAGAGAGAGAGACGAGAGAGATGAGAGGAGAGTGCGAGAGGAGAGAGAGGGGGACGAGAGAGAGAGAGGAGAGGATGAAGAGGCTCTGGAGAGAGAGAGGAAGAGAAGAGATGAGAGAGAGAGGGGGATGAGAGAGGAGAGAGAGAGAGAGAGAGAGAGAGAAGGAGAGATGGAGAGAGAGAGAGAGAGAGAGAGAGATTGAGGGAGGGAAAGTAGGGGGAACAGGAGGGGAAAAAAAGGCTATTGAGAGAGAGAATTGCGAGGGAGGGGTAAAAAGGTAAGAGGGGGTGAAGGTTCTGTGGGGAGGCAGTCAAATTTCAAGGATCAGGCTGAGTGTACTCACCTAGTTGTGGTTTAGGGTCGAGACCCAGTTCCTGGCACCGAGTGTGTATGTGTGTGCGTGCGTGTGTGTGTTTTGTGAGCACGTCAGTTGTTTATATGTCCAGAAATACAATTCACTTCTGTGTATCCCTAATACTAATGAGATACCATTAACACTGAGAGTAGTTTTAATAATTTAAAACTAGGTGTGTTAACAAGTCATTCTTTCACCCAGTATGTACTACCTTTTACTAAATGTGTACCCAATACTTGCTTTCAGATTGTACTGTCTGTGTGTCCTAAAACATTATCTCTCGAAACTGTTTTCAGGGCTGTAGTCATTAGTCTTGCTCTACAAAGTTTATCTTCCACTACTGCTAGGTGTTGTGTGTATGATAATCGCTCTGGAGCAGGGTTTAGATAGCGAGCACCAGTGACCGCAGGGCCGGCTTACCACTCGACTTCCGCAACCACAAACCAGTGATTTGTACGTTACTCAGAGGGGCGTCCATCCCGATGCCTGATGTACGATGCTCGCGTACGATGCTCGCTGTACGATGACTGTTTCACCTCGCCCTTCCGCCGCCCGACTTCTTCGGCTATTCTTTTCCGTTCCCCCTTTTGAGCCCTTTCTTTTTACCAACTTATCATTTGGGGTTTTTAACTGCCTTTTAAAATTTTTCCCATTTCCCTTTTTTTGGTAAAAAAAACATAATTTTTTGTGAAATAACCCCCCAAAACCCGGTTATGGGGGGCGTACTCCCTCAGGGCCTACTGTTTGGCCACCACCTTGCTTTAAATATTTAGTATATTATTAAATATTAAACCCCCAAATTGGTTTGCTTGTTAAACGGGGGTGCAAACATCCCATTTTGTCGAAAACCCCCCCTTTCTTTTAAAAACTATTTGGTTTTTTTCCTCTTTGGGTCACTCCTGTTTTGTCTTTGTTTTATTTTGTAAAAAAGTGGCAACAGGTGCCAAACTGGGCCTCAACGAAACTGGCACTTTGAAATTTTGTTGTAAAATTTCAGGCTTTCTCTGCCTTAACTTTATTTTAAATTTTTGCTAATACATTGGTTATCACTTGTAGGGTTTTTTCACGACTTGCACTAACCACGGGTTGCTTCTAACTGCTGAAACACCCCTAAAAAAGCACTAAGTTTCTCGGAGCCTGGCCCCTTGTGACCCACTAAAAACTGGTCCCTCCACCACTGTGTGTGTGTGTGTGTGTGTGCCTGTGGTTTTGCCTGTTTGTGTGTGTGTATGTGGGGTGTGTGTGTGTGTGTATGGGTGTGTGTGTGTGTGTGTGGGGTGTGTGGTGTGGGGGTGTGTGGTGTGTGTGTGTGTGTGTGCGTTTGCGGTGTTTGTGTGTGTTTGTGTGTGTGTTGTATTTTGGGGTTTTATGTGTGTTGTGTTTGTGGGTGTGTGTGTGTGTGTGTGTGTGTGTGTGTGTGTGTGTGTGTGTGTGTGTGGTGTGTGTGTGTATTTGTGTGTGTATTTGTGTGTGTATTTGTGTGGTGTGTATGTGTGTGTGTGTGTGTGTGTGTGTGTGTGTGTGTTGTCCTGTGTGTGTGCCTGTTTGTGTGTGTGTGTATGTGTGTGTGTGTGTGTGTATGGGTGTGTGTGTGTGTGTGTACTCACCTATTTGTCCCTCACCTATTTGTGGTTGCAGGGTCGGTCATAGCTCCTGGCCCCGCCTCTTCACTGATTGCTACTAGGTCCTCTCTCTCCCTGCTACATGAGCTTTATAAAATACCTCGCCTTAAACTATGTATGGTTCCCCCTCCACTACTTCACTTTCTAGACTATTCCACGACTTGACTACTCTATGACTGAAGAAATACTTCCTAACACCCCCTTCGATTCATCTGATCTTCAACTTCCAATTGGACCTCTTGTGTCTGTGTCCCATCTCTGGAACATCCTGTCTTTGTCCACCTTGTCATTCCACGCAGTATTTTATATGTCGTTTTTCATGTCTCCCCTGACCCTCCTGGCCTCCAGGTCGTCAGGCCGATTTCCCTTTAACCTTTCTTCGTAGGACAATCCCCGTAGCTCTGGGACTAGTCTTGTTGCAAACCTTGCCTTTCTCTAATTTTCTTGACGTGCTTGACTAGGTGTGGATTCCAAACTGGTGCGCATACTCCCGTATGGGCCTGAAAGTAAATGGTAATACGTGTCCCTTTAACGACTCCTTACTGAGGTATCGGAACGCTATCCGTAGGTTGCCAGGCGCCCGTATGCTGCAGCAGGTTATCTGATTTATGTGCGCCTCAGGTGTGTGTGTGTGTGTGTGTGGTGTGTGTGTGTGTGTGTTGTGTGTGTGTGTGTGGAGTGCGTGGGGCGGTGTGTGTGTGTGTGTGTGGTGTTTGTGTGTGTGTGTGTATTTGTGTGTGTTATTTGTGTGTGTGTTTGTGTGTGTGGTTTTGTGTGTTGTTGTGTTTTGGTGTGTGTGTGTGGTGTGTGTGTGTGTTTTGTGTGTGTATGATTTGTGTGTGTATTTGTGTGTGTGTGTGTGTGTGTGGTGTGTTTTGTGTGTGTGTGTGTGTGTGTGTGTGTTTGCCTGTGTGGTGTGTGTGTGTGTGTGTGTGTGTGTGTTGTGTGCCTGTGTGTGTGCCTGTTTGTGTGTGTGTGTGTGTATGTGTGTGTAGTATGGGTGTGTGTTGGGGTGTGTGTGTGTATGTTGTGTGTGGGTGTGTGTGTGTTGTGTGTGTGTGTGTGTTGTGTGTGTGTGTGTGTGTGTGTGTTGTGTGTGTGTGTATGTGTGTGTGTGCCTGTCTGTTGGGGTGTGTGTCTGTGTGTAAGTTGTATGTTACAAAACACGTACTCATCTTGAGTTTAAGAAGAATGACTTTTTTCAATAAAGCTCCGCTGATCTGTAAGTTTTATCACGACCAAGTATACACTCTGTGCTACACAGATAACACGCAGAACCCAAGTAAGTTTTGGTGTGGCTAAAATCCCAACAACCCTGACTCACAGTCCAGCTACTGAGAATCATGGTTGAAGACCAGTCCGTTGGGGGAGCGTTGACCCCTCGATGCACCTACAAGTAAATAAACCCGTTCAGTCTAGCTTTTTGCTCAACACACTCCTCCTTTCTTTCTTATCTTCTATATTGCCTCTTTTGAGTTTGCTTCTTTGCCATGAGAGGTGTGACTACTTCAGATATTAATAATACGTAAACGGTTAATAGCGTACACTGTGCTTTAAAATTATCGGATGCTTGCATAAGAAATATTTTTCACCTGTGCCTGGTTTATGTAGGTGGCAGTTCTGATGTAAGTGGCTATGTGCTGGGCGCGTTTGAACGAGTCGTAGAGGTTGAATAAATTTATGGCGAAGTCACACTGTGCAGCTGATCTACAGAGGTCTAAGATTGTGTTGTTTATCTTTAAAAGTATTGTGATTGTGTAGTTGACTTTGAGGTCACGATTGGTAGAGGAGCCTTTGAATCAGTTTGTAGAAGGGTGTAGTCTAGTTATTGTATTGTCATTGTGTAGTTCTAGTTATTGTATTGTCATTGTGTAGTCTAGTATTGTATTGTCTTTGTGTAGTCTAGTTATTGTATTGTCATTGTGTAGTCTAGTTATTGGTATTGTCCATTGTGTAGTCTAGTTATTGTATTGTCAATTGTGTAGTCTAGTTATTGTATTGTCATTGTGTAGGTCTAGTTTATTGTATTGTCATTGTGTAGTCGAGTAATTGAATTGTCATTGTGTAGTCTGTTATTGTATTGTCATTGTGTATCTAGTTATTTATTGGACCAGTGTGTAGTCTAGTTACTGTATTGTCCATTGTGTAGCATTATTGATTGTCATTGTGTAGTCTATTATTGTATTGTCATTGTGTAGTCTAGTTTTATTGGATTGTCATTGTGTTGTCCCTAGTTTATTATAATTGTCATTGTGGTTGCATAAATGTTTCTAATATGGTCAAGGTTCTGTAGGGTTTTCTTGAGGTTACTGAATAGGTTTTCCCATATAAATTTCGACGTCAGATGGTGACACAGTAGCCTCGCCCTAATGCCCTCTGCTTATAGATTATTACATTACTGTTGCCCCTCTAAGTAGGTAGGCTCCGGATGGGTTCGATTTATGGAAGGTAGACGTTCCAAAGCACCCCCATCATTCCTTCACTACAAACCCACCTCAGGAACCCCAACCACCATCCAATCCTCCCGCCCAGAACGCACAACCTTGCGATAGTATAATACAAGACTTGAGTAAAGATAAAGATTTTCTTGTTTTATTGATTGAACTCAACCTGAACAAAAACTTTTGACCGAGTGTGCAGAGGGAATATGTTGCCATACATTAAACAAGCAGTGCGACAAACCAAAGGCAGAGATGAATGACCGACATACTGGAGATAGACAGACAGACATCAATTGCAGATTTGAAACAATTCTAAAGAGTAAAATGACACGTATAATGACAAAACATTTTAGTCTACAGATAGTGAGACAGGTACATATAGAACCAGAACAGACGGTAATACCACCTTTACACATAAGTTTAAAAAAAGATAAGGCTGTTTCAACCTATATGACGCAATACTGTAGAATTAACAATACATTAATATCGAGGTCCCACATGCTGGTGCCAACTCCGCTTAGACTCCAGCTAAAGATGGGGCAGATTTATGAACGGACATCATCACATAAAGGGAGTCAAGAATTAGACAGACAAATCCACTTATGCATTCGCACCTATTAACGTCACAAACTGGACACATATTCTCAACAAATCACCAGGTTGTCCTTGGGCCTCTAATGATGCACTTAAAAGAGAACTGTCTCTCTCTTCTTGCCTCTTCTACGTCTCGAAAAACAAGGAAGAGACGTCTCGTGTACATGGAGAGAGACGCCTGGAGCATAGCAGCGAGGGTGAGAGAGAAATCAAACGTATAGTCCCAAGTATTCATGCTACCCTCCATAAATTATTTAATAAATTGTAGTGAACCGAATTTGGAATAAGTTATGAGGTGGGTGGGTGGGCGGTGTTTGCTCCCACATGAAAGCCAAATACCTCACCTAGGAGAAGGGATAGAATCCAGAGGGACAGTAGACAGACAGACAGACAGACAGAGATTTTCAGGTTTCCGTAAGCATGGAAATGCTCTCTCATTTGTGTTCCTTCCTTCGGACAGGTCATGTGATATTGCTCAATGATAGATAAATATATATATATATATATTATATAGATATATATATATAAATATATATCTATTTATATATATATATATATATATATATCATGTATATATATATATATATATATATATAGATATATCTATATATATATATATGAATCATATAATATATATATATATATATAATATGTATATATATATTATAGATATAATATATATATATATTATATATATAATGTATATATATAAAATATATATATATATATATATATATACAAATAATAAACATATATAATATATATTAAGATATATATATATATATATATATCTATATATATATATATATACGAGATTTATATATATATATATATAAAATATATATAGCTATATAATATAATAAATATATAAATATATATTTATATATATATATAAATATTATATACAAACCCAACCACTTTAACCTCCCTGGCACTGGCACTTCGTTGGGCCTGGTACTGAATGTGTTCCTCATCCCTCAGCAGGCGGCCCTCGGAACGAAGTCCTCGATTACTTACATCATTGCTTCAACTTGGAAGCTCTTGATGTGTTGACTTCAAACACGAAGGCCCCTAGAGCTATATCATTCAACATTATCTGTGGGTGTTTTTGGCATCCTGTGTACGTTGTCTGCTATTCTTGCTATATATACAGCCGAATAACACCAAACTTACGATGTTTGCCTTAAATAGTAACGCCCGTCTTGCCGGATAAGGCACGTGAAAATTTGTGCATGCAATAATTTCGCAAAAATCATTTTAAACAACAGAAAAAATATATTTCATTGTGTTTATTTATTATTAAATTATTGTAAACTTATCTAATTTTTTTTTTGTTGGATTAGGCTAAATTAAATTGCGCTTGTTATAATAACGATAGGTAAGTTTTCTTTCTAAGGTACTTTGGTCCCCAAATTATTAATTTGTACACAACATAAAGGAAAAAAATATATCCCTTAAGGCGATGAGAAGAAAATTTAGAAAAGACTTAATTTTAAAAACGTGTTCTTTCGAATAGGTATTAATTATATTTTAGTTTGGGCCGCTTAAAACACACATTTCAACTTATTATGCCAGCAGACAACGGGTCTGACGAGTAGACACAGCAGCACAGCAGAGTGGTGCAACAACTCGTCCAGTCACCTCGCATTTCAGCTCCTTCAATTCCTCGCATTGGCATATTTTAATTACACTTTACCAAAGCTGCATGTCCTACTTTTTTTTCCCTAACTCTATATCAAAGAGTTTACGAGCTCTAAACTTTTCATACTCGTTTATAATTTGATATAAATTATGATTTTGCTGTTTACGTTTTTAATGGTAATTCGTCGGAGTGACGCTTAAGCGATGATTTTATTTAAGTTTTTCTGATAATGGACTGTACAGATTTAAGGAATATCTTAAGTCTGCTTCTGTGATACTCGGCAGCCTCTTTGTTCAGGGAAATTAGTGTTCTGTGTGGAAGAGGAGTCGGTCTGCAAGCATTAAGAAGTGCTGCTCCTTCCCTCACTCCCTTCCTCCCTCCCTTTCATCCTCTGTCTTTCTTCCTCCTCCGCGACATCAACCGGAATCTTTCAGTGGGCTGCAAAAACAATATGAAGTTCAACGATGAGAAATTTCAATTACTCAGATATGGTAAACACGAGGAAATTAAATCTTCATCAGAGTACAAAACAAATTCTGGCCACAAAATAGAGCGAAACACCAACGTCAAAGACCTGGGAGTGATCATGTCGGAGGATCTCACCTTCAAGGACCAGAAACATTGTTTCAATCGCATCTGCTAGAAAAATGACTGGATGGATAATGAAACCTTAAAACTAGGAGCCAAAAGCCCAGATGCACTCTTCGGTTCACTGTTCTATCTAGGCGGAATATTGCTGCACACTAACTAGCACCTTTTCCAAGGCAGTGAAATTGCGACCTAGAAAATGTACAGAGAACCTTCAACGCGCCATAACGGAGATAAAAACACCTCAATTAACTGGAGCGCTTGAGGTTCCTGAACTGTATTCCCTGAACGCAGGCGGGAGAAGTACTTGATTATAACGCCTGGAAAATCCTAAGGGACTAAGTACCGGAACTTGCACACGAAAATCACTCACTAACGAAAGCAAAAAGACTAGGCAGACGATGCAACATCCCCCCAATGAAAAGCAGGTGGTCACTAGCACACGTTAAGAGACCATACAATAAGTGTCCAGGGGCCCGAGAAACTGTTCAACTGCCGTCCCCAGCATACATAAGGGGGTTACCAACAGACCCCTGGCAGTCTTCAAGCTGGCCACTGGAACAAGCACCTAAAGTCTGTCCTGACCAGCCGGCTGTGGTT
>NC_069399.1:62934560-62977060 GCF_026875155.1 Cherax quadricarinatus | reverse complement strand
TCCAGCAGCAGTGTCCAGCAGCAGTGTTCAGCAGCAGTGTCCAGTAGCAGTGTCCAGCAGCAGTGTCCAGCAGCAGTGTCCAGCAGCAGTGTCCAGCAGCAGTGTTCAGCACCAGTGTCCAGCAGCAGTGTCCAGCAGCAGTGTCCAGCAGCAGTGTCCAGCAGCAGTGTCCAGCAGCAGTGTCCAGCAGCAGTGTCCAGCAGCAGTGTCCAGCAGCAGTGTCCAGCAGCAGTGTCCAGCTGCAGTGTCCAGCAGCAGTGTCCAGCAGCAGTGTCCAGCAGCAGTGTCCAGCAGCAGTGTCCAGCAGCAGTGTTCAGCAGCAGTGTCCAGCAGCAGTGTCCAGCAGCAGTGTCCAGCAGCAGTGACCAGCACCAGTGTCCAGCAGCAGTGTTCAGCACCAGTGTCCAGCAGCAGTGTCCAGCAGCAGTGTCCAGCACCAGTGTCCAGCAGCAGTGTCCAGCAGCAGTGTCCAGCAGCAGTGTCCAGCAGCAGTGTCCAGCAGCAGTGTCCAGCACAAGTGTAATGCAGCAGTGTTCAGCAGCAGTGTCCAGCACCAGTGTCCAGCAGCAGTGTCCAGCACAAGTGTCCTGCAGCAGTGTCCAGCAGCAGTGTCCAGCAGCAGTGTCCAGCAGCAGTGTCCAGCACAAGTGTCCTGCAGCAGTGTTCAGCAGCAGTGTCCAGCACCAGTGTCCAGCACCAGTGTTCAGCAGCAGTGTCCAGCAGCAGTGTCCAGCAGCAGTGTCCAGCAGCAGTGTCCAGCAGCAGTGTCCAGCAACAGTGTCCAGCAGCAGTGTCCAGCAGCAGTGTCCAGCAGCAGTGTCCAGCAGCAGTGTCCAGCAGCAGTGTCCAGCAGCAGTGTCCAGCACAAGTGTCCTGCAGCAGTGTTCAGCAGCAGTGTCCAGCACCAGTGTCCAGCACCAGTGTCCAGCACCAGTGTCCAGCACCAGTGTCCAGCACCAGTGTCCAGCAGCAGTGTCCAGCAGCAGTGTCCAGCAGCAGTGTTCAGCAGCAGTGTCCTGCAGCAGTGTTCAGCAGCAGTGTCCAGCAGCAGTGTCCAGCAGCAGTGTCCAGCAGCAGTGTCCAGCAGCAGTGTCCAGCAGCAGTGTCCAGCGCAGTGTCCAGCAGCAGTGTCCAGCAGCAGTGTCCAGCAGCAGTGTCCAGCAGCAGTGTCCAGCAGCAGTGTCCAGCTGCAGTGTCCAGCAGCAGTGTCCAGCAGCAGTGTCCAGCAGCAGTGTCCAGCAGCAGTGTCCAGCAGCAGTGTTCAGCAGCAGTGTCCAGCAGCAGTGTCCAGCAGCAGTGTCCAGCAGCAGTGTCCAGCACCAGTGTCCAGCAGCAGTGTTCAGCACCAGTGTCCAGCAGCAGTGTCCAGCAGCAGTGTCCAGCAGCAGTGTCCAGCACCAGTGTCCAGCAGCAGTGTCCAGCAGCAGTGTCCAGCAGCAGTGTCCAGCAGCAGTGTCCAGCACAAGTGTCCTGCAGCAGTGTTCAGCAGCAGTGTCCAGCACCAGTGTCCAGCAGCAGTGTCCAGCACAAGTGTCCTGCAGCAGTGTCCAGCAGCAGTGTCCAGCAGCAGTGTCCAGCAGCAGTGTCCAGCACAAGTGTCCTGCAGCAGTGTTCAGCAGCAGTGTCCAGCACCAGTGTCCAGCAGCAGTGTTCAGCAGCAGTGTCCAGCAGCAGTGTCCAGCAGCAGTGTCCAGCAGCAGTGTCCAGCAGCAGTGTCCAGCAACAGTGTCCAGCAGCAGTGTCCAGCAGCAGTGTCCAGCAGCAGTGTCCAGCAGCAGTGTCCAGCAGCAGTGTCCAGCACAAGTGTCCTGCAGCAGTGTTCAGCAGCAGTGTCCAGCACCAGTGTCCAGCACCAGTGTCCAGCACCAGTGTCCAGCACCAGTGTCCAGCACCAGTGTCCAGCACCAGTGTCCAGCAGCAGTGTCCAGCACCAGTGTCCAGCAGCAGTGTCAGCAGCAGTGTTCAGCAGCAGTGTCCTGCAGCAGTGTTCAGCAGCAGTGTCCAGCAGCAGTGTCCAGCAGCAGTGTCCAGCAGCAGTGTCCATCAGCAGTGTTCAGCAGCAGTGTCCAGCAGCAGTGTCCAGCAGCAGTGTCCAGCAGCAGTGTCCAGCAGTAGTGTCCAGCAGCAGTGTCCAGTAGCAGTGTCCAGCAGCAGTGTCCAGCACCAGTGTCCAGCATCAGTGTCCAGCAGCAGTGTCCAGCAGCAGTGTCCAGCATCAGTGTCCAGCAGCAGTGTTCAGCAGCAGTGTCCAGCAGCAGTGTCCAGCAGCAGTGTCCAGCAGCAGTGTCCAACAGCAGTGTCCAGCATCAGTGTCCAGCAGCAGTGTCCAGCAGCAGTGTCCAGCAGCAGTGTCCAGCAGCAGTGTTCAGCAGCAGTGTCCAGCAGCAGTGCCCAGCAGCAGTGTTCAGCAGCAGTGTCCAGCAGCAGTGTCCAGCAGCAGTGTCCAGCAGCAGTGTCCAGCAGCAGTGTCCAGCAGCAGTGACCAGCAGCAGTGTCCAGCAGCAGTGTCCAGAAGCAGTGGCCAGCAGCAGTGTCCAGCAGCAGTGTCCATCACCAGTGTCCAGCAGCAGTGTCCAGCAGCAGTGTCCAGCAGCAGTGTCCAGCAGCAGTGTCCAGCAGCAGTGTCCAGCAGCAGTGTCCAGCAGCAGTGTTCAGCAGCAGTGTCCAGCAGCAGTGTCCAGCAGCAGTGTCCAGCAGCAGTGTCCAGCAGCAGTGTCCAGCAGCAGTGTTCAGCACCAGTGTCCAGCAGCAGTGTCCAGCAGCAGTGTCCAGCACCAGTGTCCAGCACCAGTGTCCAGCACCAGTGTCCAGCAGCAGTGTCCAGCAGCAGTGTCCAGCAGCAGTGTCCAGCACAAGTGTCCTGCAGCAGTGTTCAGCAGCAGTGTCCAGCACCAGTGTCCAGCAGCAGTGTCCAGCACAAGTGTCCTGCAGCAGTGTCCAGCAGCAGTGTCCAGCAGCAGTGTCCAGCAGCAGTGTCCAGCACAAGTGTCCTGCAGCAGTGTTCAGCAGCAGTGTCCAGCACCAGTGTCCAGCAGCAGTGTTCAGCAGCAGTGTCCAGCAGCAGTGTCCAGCAGCAGTGTCCAGCAGCAGTGTCCAGCAGCAGTGTCCAGCAACAGTGTTCAGCAGCAGTGTCCAGCAGCAGTGTCCAGCAGCAGTGTCCAGCAGCAGTGTCCAGCAGCAGTGTCCAGCAGCAGTGTCCAGCACAAGTGTCCTGCAGCAGTGTTCAGCAGCAGTGTCCAGCACAAGTGTCCAGCACCAGTGTCCAGCACCAGTGTCCAGCACCAGTGTCCAGCTCCAGTGTCCAGCACCAGTGCCCAGCACCAGTGTCCAGCAGCAGTGTCCAGCAGCAGTGTCCAGCAGCAGTGTTCAGCAGCAGTGTCCTGCAGCAGTGTTCAGCAGCAGTGTCCAGCAGCAGTGTCCAGCAGCAGTGTCCAGCAGCAGTGTCCAGCAGCAGTGTTCAGCAGCAGTGTCCAGCAGCAGTGTCCAGCAGCAGTGTCCAGCAGCAGTGTCCAGCAGTAGTGTCCAGCAGCAGTGTCCAGTAGCAGTGTCCAGCAGCAGTGTCCAGCACCAGTGTCCAGCATCAGTGTCCAGCAGCAGTGTCCAGCAGCAGTGTCCAGCATCAGTGTCCAGCAGCAGTGTTCAGCAGCAGTGTCCAGCAGCAGTGTCCAGCAGCAGTGTCCAGCAGCAGTGTCCAACAGCAGTGTCCAGCATCAGTGTCCAGCAGCAGTGTCCAGCAGCAGTGTCCAGCAGCAGTGTCCAGCAGCAGTGTTCAGCAGCAGTGTCCAGCAGCAGTGCCCAGCAGCAGTGTTCAGCAGCAGTGTCCAGCAGCAGTGTCCAGCAGCAGTGTCCAGCAGCAGTGTCCAGCAGCAGTGTCCAGCAGCAGTGACCAGCAGCAGTGTCCAGCAGCAGTGTTCAGAAGCAGTGGCCAGCAGCAGTGTCCAGCAGCAGTGTCCATCACCAGTGTCCAGCAGCAGTGTCCAGCAGCAGTGTCCAGCAGCAGTGTCCAGCAGCAGTGTCCATCACCAGTGTCCAGCAGCAGTGTCCAGCAGCAGTGTCCAGCAGCAGTGTCCAGCAGCAGTGTCCATCACCAGTGTCCAGCACCAGTGTCCATCACCAGTGTCCATCACCAGTGTCCATCACCAGTGTCCATCACCAGTGTCCAGCAGCAGTGTCCATCACCAGTGTCCATCACCAGTGTCCATCACCAGTGTCCATCACCAGTGTCCATCACCAGTGTCCATCACCAGTGTCCAGCACCAGTGTCCAGCACCAGTGTCCATCACGTGTCCAGCAGCAGTGTCCAGCACCAGTGTCCAGCAGCAGTGTCCAACAACAGTGTCCAACAACAGTGTCCATCAGCAGTGTCCAGCAACAGTGTCGACCATCAAACTGACCGTCAGGTTTTTCCTGAACTCTTCTCTGTGATGACTGTCTTGGCTAAATTGTTCGCAAACTTTGTCACTGGTGTTTTGTTGAGCAAAATATACTTGAAGATTGGGGAAACTCATCTTGACAGTCATCCTGCATCCTAGTAGATGATATGTTGTCAATGCTTCGTTTACAACATTTCTGGCATCATGATTGTGATGACTACCCAAGATACCTGAGCAAGTGTTCAAGCGGTTTTATATATCACTCGTGCTCTCACCTCAGCATTTTGGCGATTTTCGTGAAAATGACGATCAATTAGTAACTTCCTAGTTTGTGGTCCGATGACGGTACCTTCCAACAGTCTGACGAAAGCTCTCTTTCGGACAGGCAAACTCTGCTCCTTTTTTCTCCTAAGCTTTGACGAGGTTTTTATTAAGTTCTAGCATGATTGTAAAGGTGCAAGTATATCCATTGGGTCGACTAATGGCCTGTGTTGAAGATTCTTGGTAAATCCACCTACCAGTTCCAGTAACAAAACTAAATCTGTTAGGTCACAGCAGATTTTTCCACCCAAGCTTCTCATATTCGTTCAGGGCGATAAGTTTTTGCATTGTTTCGAAAATTTCTTTGAAGTCTCTAGCGAGAGTTAATGGCAGAACAGGTAAGATGTTGCTGTTGTGAAGTAAGGCTGCCTTCACACTTGTTTTATTGAAATCAATAAACAAACGCCACATTACCGGATCATGACGTTTACCCGAAGCATCGAAAAGTTCATTAATATCATGATAGTAGTATACTGATTCTTCCAGTTTTAAGTAAATTGCTAAGTTTTTCTGTCGTTTACAGCACATACTGATTTTTGTCTGGGTGTAGTAAATTTCACTAGAGCAATGTTGAGCCAAGTAACTGTGACTGTTTTTGGATAAATTAAGATCTCTCACAAGATCATTAAGGTCACTCTGAGTCACTAGATGTGGTTCCTGGTTGTTGGCTTCAGCTGCTTCATACCTGGAATCTGAGTTAGTGGCTTCCTTTTGATCCATGGAAAATAAATCATTACATGATGATGGTACTGGCACATGGAGATCTTAATGTTTCCATCACTCTCATTACAAAAGAAAGATCTGGATATACAATTTTGGATTGTTTTTTGATGAAAATCCTGACAGTCTTGTGGTACAGAAATAAAAATTCATGTTGTGAGCCTTTCATACCATCAATGGGTTTCGTCCAGCAAACCAGCCACGTACAGGAGTGAGGTTCCCACAAATAGTTCTGATCTGACCTTGACAAGAAAGTAGGGAAAATAGGCTGTTATTACAAGAAACATAATGTTTTATTCCTGTTTTTTTTCGAAGTAAAGTTCTCATATGTATAAGAAAAAAATTACTGTCGTTTCAAAAGCAACGAGGAACTGCAGATTTATAACTTAATAATTGAAAAAAAAAATTTACTCTGAGAAAATGAGAAAATATACAATCCATTCGAGATAAAACAATCTCATAATAACATAAGAAAGGAGGAGCACTGCAGTAGGCCTGCTGACCCAAGCTGGTCAGGTCTAATTCATACCTACCCACACCCAAGCACTCACTAGACAATATAAACCATACCACGGGTGGGATTTAAACCCGTGGCCAGGAGTATGAAAACTCCAGACCGTCGCGTTAGCCACTGTGACTAGACAATATAGTTGAAAATTAACACGGGGTGAGGAAGGTGGGGTTCTTTTTCACAGCAACTGTACGTGTTGCAGCAAAATTAAGTTCAGATTTGAATTCAGTGTCGCCAAAATAGTTAGAAACTTATGTTTTCGAACGATAACTGAAAATTTTGCCGCCTAGTACAATCTTTCTTCTGAAGTATCCCCTTCAGTTCCTGTAGTCGTTCTTCACATCACCATCCTCTCGCCTCTAGAACAAGTTGCAAATCTTTGAACGTTTCCTGGTTTTTGTACATGAATGATCAAGTGAGAGCTGGTACTTCATGATCCGAAAAAAATATCGATTGAAGTTTTAGAAGTCTGTTCTATGATTACTTATCCTCATATATGCTTCAGATGTTATTCGATTTATGTGCACCTGTGTTGATATGCTGGGTGTGATGTTCACTCCAAGATCTTTCTCCATAAGAAATATCTGTAATTTCTCGCCTCTCAAACTGTATTCTCTCTTTGGTCGCATCTCTCCAGCTGGGGTTGAACTCCAGTAACCAGTTGTTTACCTTTCTTGCAGTTTGTACAGGTTTTTCCGTAGTCTGTGTGTGTGTGTGTGTGTGTGTGTGTGTGTGTGTGTGTATGTGATTCTGTCCCACTTCCTAGTTATTATTCACCCTAGGTCGCCTGTTTCTCCTTATCAGGTTCCTGGTCCACCTTTTTTCTTTTATGCGTTTTTCCTTTCCTTTTGTGTCTGCAAGCGAATTTCTCATGTCAAGTATTTCTCCTCATCCGTAGATGATCACCATCTGCTTTCCCATGTACCTCTACATCTTCTGCTTTTGGCCAGCTGCACCTGCTGACCCAGCTAAGTAGCTGTGTCCAGCTAGGAGTCGTTCATCACCATTACTGGAGTCGTGCCAGGAGATCTATCTCCTGTGGTACCTGTGGGAGTGGTGGCGATGTCCTCCCCACCTCACCTGTGTTCATTACAGAGAGAGAGAGAGAGAGAGAGAGAGAGAGAGAGAGAGAGAGAGAGGGGAAGTATAGATGGATGGATGCAGGGCGTTAACATGGTAGTTATGCTGACAGTTTAGTGTCGGCAGGTATTACAATTTTTAAGTCCTTCATTCCGTTTTACCTCTCAATCTAAGTCAGCTAATTTTGTCTAAACCATAATATTCACTTGCATCTCTTCTCATAGTCTCTACTTCACTTATTTTTGTACAGCTATAATTTCACAGTTCTTGGGGAAAATAAAAAACTCCCTTTAAAAAAGTTTTTTTAAAAGGGTTTTGGGTATTAGATGTATCAGATACTTCCATGATATTATCTGGGTTTTAAAGGGGAGCTCTGTTGGGAAAACGTCTCATTGGTTCAAAATTATCACCAAAAGCGTTGGCTGGCACATTTTTGGGAATTGTAGCACTGATTATCCCCCTTCATGGATTCTCTTGAGGATGTTTATGTTTTTTTTCCAGGGTTTGTCAGTTTCAGTTTGCATTGCTGCATCCTTCGATGTGGCGTTGAAAACCACAAAGGAGAATTCTTAAAAAATTTCAGATTTCTTTAGGGTCAAGCATTTTTTGGAATCCAAACTCAAAAAATCCATCCTAATTCTAAAGTTTACAAGGGAATTTTTTCCAGACTCCAAAACCTATAGTTTCTATTTCCCCCCTTCAATTTCCCAAGGATTTTTTCCCCAGCCCCCCAAACCCAAAAGGTTATATGTAATGGCCCCTTACCTTCCCGGGTTTTGGGGTGTGACTAGTTAAATTTATCCGAGTCGGGGCCCAAACGTTTTTTATAAGTTTTTTTTTTTTTTTTATGTGGGGATTTTTGTGTATTGTTCCCGTCACTGTATTGTGTTTTTTTTATTCCCAAAAGAATTTTTCCAAACTTCCCTCAAGAATTCAATTTTTTTTTCCTGCCTCAAATTTTTAGTCCTGTTTATCAACCCCGCAGCCCGTTGGGGCAGGTCATCCACCTGGCCCGGAAACCTTTGGGAGCTGGGTCGTTGAAACTTGTGCCCGGTTTTTTTACCATTTATCTCCAAAAATTTCCCCAGGGTAGACTCCAGGCAGGTTTAAGGGCCCAAACATTCTTTTAGCTTAAACCCCTTCCCTAAAAATTATACCCCCAAAAATGTATTTTTTTCTCCGTGCTGTCAGGGGGATTCCCTTTTGTTAAATCACGACCCCCACTGAAGACCCGTCCCCGCCCCCGAAAAGTGACCATAGCTCTTTTGGTGTAGCAAAAAGGTTTTAAACCAAATTTTGTTTTTTCTTTTTTAACGTTGGGCCGCCTTAAATTAGCGGGGAGTAAGTGCCATGGGGAAAAAAAGGAATTTTGTTGATATTCCGGGTTTATAGAAAGTTTAAAATTGGGAGTTTTATTTGGAAGGCCCCCAATGTGTGCTCATTCATTCACTATTATTCCCAAAAATTAGACCAAAATTTAAAAGGGGGTGAATTTTTTTACTATATTTTTGGGGGACTATAGAGTGTGCAGTCCGGAGTTCCTAGATGAAGGGTATTAGGGGAAAAAAAAAAAAAAATTTTTGACATTGGCACAAAAAATTTCGATTTTTTAAGAGTTTGTAGAAACTGCGGGTTTCTGGCAGCTAAGAAAAAATTTTTAAATTTAACGAAAACCTTTGATAAATCCTCAGACCCTGAATGTGTGGTTCTCCCCTATAACGATTAAATTTATCTATTTCCCGCCGGGAAAGCTCTTAGGAGGGTTTATTTTTACAAGTAACATTTAAAAATTTTACGGACTGTTTTGAAGCATCCTGGGTAAGGAAAGACCAAAACAACGTGCTGGGTGTCTACAAAAGAGGGGTTTCAAAGGTTGTTTGTTTTTCCTATTTTTGGGGAAAAATGGAAAAACATTGGGGGGTGAGAATGTCCCAGGGATCGTTATTCAACGTTAGCACATGAGTCGAAAAGCGATTTTTTAACCCCTATTCAAACTTGTAAATAACCCCTCAAAATTGGGCCAAGAAATAAATTTATCTTCCCCCTTTTTTCCTTCCCGGTTTTTAAAAGAATATTGTTTGAATTTGCTAATTTTTAAGCATTTATAGGCAGTCAAATTTACAATTCAGTGATGGGGGGTGTTCAAATTAGAGGTTTTTGTTTTGGGGGCCCAAAAGTCCCAATTTAAAAATTTTTTCTTATATGAATGCAAACAGAATAAAATTTTTGCCTTTAAAAAAATTTTTTCCCGCTGTTTTTTGAATGTTTAAAAAAGACTTTGCCTCCCGAATTATTATGGCATGAATATCTGTGGCGTTTTTTTCCCTTTTTTGCAGTGTCCCCCCCCCTTAATGAATTTTTTTTTAAAGGCTCTGTTTTCCCTTTACTTAACTTTTAGAAGTTCCCCTTTCATATGGTACCTTTTTCTTTGTAATTTTTATGACACGTTTTTTCCCCGAAGGATTTAATTTCCCGTGACTTTTATATACTGAAAAAAAATTTTTTATATTTTTTAAAATTATTGATCTCATAGTGGAATGTGGGGAAAAATTTTTTTTTTCAATGCCAATTAAATTTTTGTTTAGGGGTATTACAATATCAAAAAATTTTTGGGAAATTTTTTTAATGCTGTAATTTTTCCTCTTTCTGGCTATTTGGGGACTGTTGGGGCTTTAGGGCACTTTTGGTACCCTCTCCTTTTCTCCCACCTTTCCTCGCTCACTCCGGGTTTAAAAGGGGGGTCTTCTGGGATCCCTTAATTTCTTGGGGTACCCTCTTCTTGTCTAAATTGTGCAAAAATCCCGTTGATGTTTTTGATTGGGAAACAGAGCTATATTTTTCCCCCCGTGGTTGTTTTGGATCTTGGATCGTTGATTTTTCGATATTTGCTTTTAAAATTTTATATTTAATATTTATATATAAAATTATATATAAATATTTATATATTTTATATTTATATTTATATATAATATATTAAAAATATTTTTTATATATATATTTCAAAACCACTTATGGAGTTGAATGATAGCTTTTTTGCCTAGCAATTTTTGCAAAAAAAAGAGAAAGAATTCCAGCCCCCCTGGAAATTGATAGAAAAATTACCCTGGTGTTTAATAAAATAGGAAAATCAACTGAGAAAATACACCAAAAAACCCAAAATGATGGAAAAACTTTCTAGTAAATTTGGGAGCCAGGAGGGAGGGGTAAGTGGGGTTTTCCAAAAAGTCAAGGCCTTTTTAAACCCAGAAAATGTGTGTGTAAAATTTGCTTAAAAGGGTTTTTGTGAATACCCAAAATTTTTTTAATTTAAGTATTCTTGACTGTTGATAAAAAAAAAAAATTTGAACAAAAATTAAGCAAAAACCCAAAAAAGCGACCAGGATGGGGGCTGGGGCGGGGCCCCCACCCAAAATCATTAACGAAAAACCCGGGAAAACTGTCAGGGAAAATAAAGGGGAGTTTTATCTACAAAAAAGAGGCCATTTTTTTGGGGGGGGAGACGGACCCCTGGGGGCCATTTGATAAGGAAAAAATTTTTGCGTTTCAAACCAAACGATCTTTTGAAGGGAAATTTTTTTCCCTTTCTTGCTTGTAGAGATTTTTTTTCGATATTTCCCCCGGGAAAAAACGTACATTGTTTCCCCCGGAAAAAATTTGGGGAAGAACAAAAAAAATGCTTTTTGCCCCCTTTATGCTTTTTTTCTTCTGTTATGCCTTTTCGAAAGGGGAGTGAGAGAGAGGAGGGGAGGGGAGAAAAGAGGGGTGAGAGAGGGGGAGAAGAGGGGAAAGGGGGAGAGAGAGAGAGAGAAGAGAAAAGAAGAGAGAGAGAGAGAGAGAGAGAAAAAGGAAAAGGAGAGGAAAAGGGGAGAGAGGAGAGAGGAGAGAGAGGAAAACGAAGACGACAGGGCAGAAAAGACAGGGAAAAAAGAGAGGAAGGAGAGAGAGAGAGAGAGAGAAGAGAGAAGGGGAGAGAGGGAAGAGAAGAGAGGAGAGAGAAGAGAGAGAGAGGAGAAAAGGAGAGAGAGAGAAAAGAAGCGAGAAGGAGAGTGAGGAGGGACAGCAGAAAAGACAGACAGACAGGAATGGAGAGGAGAGAAAAGAGAGAGAGAGAGAGAGAGAGAAGCAGACGAGGGACAGAGAGGGCAGAGAGCCCGGGAGAGAGAGAGAGAAAGAGAGGGGGGAGAGAGGGAAAAAGAGAGTGAAGAAGAGAGAGGAGAGAGGACAAAAGAGAGAGGAAAAAAGGGGGTGAAAAGAGAGAAGGGGAGAGAGAAGATTTAGTAGAGGAAGGGTGGAGAGGAGAAGAGAGGGGAAGAGAATGGAGAGAGGGAGATGAGAGAGAGGGGAGAGGAGAGAGAGAAAAGAGAGCTTCCAGTAAAGGGGCCTTTGTTAAAAAAATTTTTGAATTAATTTAATTTTAATTAAATTGGGTTGGGGGGCCCCTGCCCCCTTGTGGGATGAAAAAATAAAAATTTTTGCTGGGGTTTTTTTTTTTTCCCGCCCCCTGAAAGGTATTAAAAAAAAAAGGATTTAGTTAACCCGTTGCGTTTTAAAAAAAAATATTATATACGGTTTCCTTTTGGGTTTGGGGTTTTTACCCCTGGGACCGCCTTCCTGGTTTATGAGGGCCGGCCTCTCCTGGTGCCCTGGGGACCGGGACTCTCCAGGATCCATGAGGGACCAGCACTCTCCTGGTGGGCCCTGAGGGACCGGGGACTCTTTCCCGGTGCCATGAGGGGCCACATTTTCCCGGGCCCTGGGGACCAAAATCTCCTTTGGGGCCATGAGGGACCAAAAACTCTCTGGTGCCCCTGAGGGGGGCGGCCCCTTCCTGGTTTTCCATGAGGGACCCCAAAACTCTTGGTGCCATGAGGGACCAACACTTCCCGGGGCCCCTGGGGACCAGACACTCTCCCCATGCCATGGGGGGGACCGCACTTCCCGGGGCCTTTACGGGGCCAAAAAACCCCTTTTTGTGCCATGGGGACCCGGGACCTTTTCCCGGTGCCCTGAGGGACCAAACACTCTCCAGGGGGGGCCATGAGAGAGGGACTCCCTGGGGGGCAAAGAGGGGGCCCAACCCCTTCCTTTGGGGCCATGAGGGGGCCGGCACTTCCCGGGGGCCTGAGGGACCAACACTTTTCTGGTGCCATGAGGGACCAAAAACTCTCCCGGTGCCATGAGGGACCAAAAACTCTTTCCCCGGTGCCATGAGGGGAAACCCGGGACTCCCTTTTGGGGCCATGAGGGGGCCAACAATCTCCTGGTGCCCCTGAGGGACCAAAAAAATCTCCTGGTGCCTTTAGGGGCAACACTCTTGGGGGCCAGGGCCGGGACTTCCCGGTGCCCTTTAGGGACCCGCCTCTCCGGTGCCCTGAGGGGCCCCCCCGGGCCTTTTCCTGGTTTCCTTTAGGGCCAAAAACCCCTCCCGGGGGCCTTTGGGGGCCCAAAAATTCCTGGTTTCCATGAGGGCCGGCCCCTCTCCGGGTGCCATGGGGGGCCAGCACTCTCCAGGTGCCCTGGAGCCCGGGACCTTTTTTTCCCCCGGTGCCCTGGGGGGACCAAAACTCTCCTGGTTTTTTGGGGCCCCCCAAACCCCTTTTGAAGGGGGGTTTGGGGGGGGGGGGGACCGGCACTTCCCCGGGGGGCCCTGAGGGACCCACTCTCCTTTTGGTTTCCATGGGGTCCCGGGACTTCCTGGTGCCATGAGGGACCAACACTCTCCTGGTGCCATGGGGCCCGGGAAATTCCCCGGTGCCCTTTTAGGGACCAGCAATCTCCTGGTGCCCTGAGGGGCCGGCACTTCCTGGTTTTCCATGAGGGCCCCATTCCTGGTGCCTTTAGGGACCCGGGACTCTCCTGGTGCCATGAGGGACCAACACTCTCCTGGTTTTTCCCTGAGGGACCGGGCCCCTTTCCCTTTTGGGCCCTGAGGGGGCCAACCTCCTTCCTGGGATTCCGGTTGAGGGACCCGCCTTCCCGGTGCCATGAGGGACCCGGGACTCTCCTGGGGCCAAAGAGGGGGCCCGCCCCTTCCCGGGTCCATGGGGACCAGCCTTCCTGGTTTCCATGGGGGGACCGGCCTCTCCTGGGGGCCCTGAGGGGCCGGGCCACTCTCCTGGGTTTCCCTGAGGGACCAGCACTCTCCTGGGGCCCTTTAGGGACCGGCCTCTTGGTGCCATGAGGGACCCGGGACTTCCCCTGGTCCATGAAGGGGGACCACTCCCGGTGCCATGGGGAACCCGGCCCCTTCCTGGTCCTGAGGGCCCAAAATTTTCCTGGTGCCAAAGGGGGCCGGCACTTTTCCCGGTGCCATGAGGGGGACCGGGCCTCTTTCCCGGTCCCTGAGGGGCCCCGGAAATCCCCCCTGGGCCTTGAGGGGCCGGGAAATTTTGGTGCCCTGAGGGGCCCGGCCCCTCTCCTGGTGCCTTTTTGGGGGGGCACTTCCTGGGCCTGAGGGGGTCCGGCCCCTTCCTGGTCCTTTAGGGACCGGGACCCCCCTGGTCCCATGAGGGACCAGCACTCTCCTGGTGCCAAAGACGGGGCCCGGGACCCCTCCTGGGTCCATTAAAGGGGGAAAAAAACCCCCCGGGGTTTTCCTGGGGTTTGGGGCCGGGGAATTCCTGGGGCCATGAAGGCCGGCAAATTTCCTTGGTGGCCTTAAGGGGCAAAGGGACTCTCCTGGTGCCATGAAAAGGGCCGGACTTCCTGGTGCCCCTGAAGGGGGCTTGCCCCCTGGTGGGTTTTTGGACCCCTACTCTCCTGGGGCAATTTTGGGACGGTACTCTCCTGGTGCCATGAAGGCCCGGGACTCTCCTGGTGCCTGGAAGGGTCGGTAAATTCTGGGGCCTTGAAGGACCCGGTTTTCTCTCCTGGTGCATGAAGGGACCCGGGGGGACTTCTTCCCGGTTTTTCCTTTAAAGGGCCCGGGTTTCTCTCCTTTGGGGCTTTAAAAGGGCCGGTACCCCTTTTTGGGCCCCTGAAGGAAACCGGCCCCTTCCTGGTGTCATTTTTTTTGGGGGGATGGTGGACCCCTCCTGTTTTCTTGGGGGGGACCTTTCCCCTTCCTTCCCGGGCCATTTAAAAAGGACCCGGGTTAAAATTTCCCCGGTGCCCTGAAAGGGCCGGGAATCTCCTGGTGTCATGGTGGAAAGGGGGGCTTCCCGGTGTCATGATTTGGCTGGTTTCTCTCGTGGTGTCATGGTGGACTGGTTTCTCTCCTGTTTCCCTGAAGGCGGTACTTTTCCTGGTGCCCTGAAGGACCGGTACTTTTCCTTTGGTTTCCTGAAAGGGCGGGACTCTCCCGGTGCCTTGGGGGGACCGGACTCTAATGGTTTTCCCTTGGGGGACCGGTACTTCTCCGGTGCCCTGGGGGGAATGGTATTCCTCTACCTTTTGCCCTGGGGACCCGGTTTCTCTCTGGTCCGAAAGGGCCGGTACTTTTCCCGTTCATGAAGGACCGGCCCCTTTCCCGGTCAAAGAAGGGGCCGGTACTTCCTGGTTGCCATGGGGGGGACCGGGACTCGCTTTGGGGCCCGGGAAAACCCGGGACTCTCCGGGGCCAAAGAAAAGGGCCGGTACTTCTGGTGCAATTTAAGGCCCGGGACTCTTCCTTTGGGCCCCTGGGGGGAACCCGGGACTCTCCTGGTACCCTTTTAAAAGGGCCGGTACTCTTTTCCCCGGTCCAGGGAAAGGGCGGACCTCCTGGTACCAAAGAAGGGGCCGGTACTCTCCTGGTGCCATGGGGCCGGTACCCCTCCTTTGGGGCCCGGGGGAGGGACTCTCCGGGCCATGGGAAGGGCCGGGGATCTCCTGGTTTCCCTGGGGCCGGTACTCTCCTGGTGGCCCTGGGGGGACCGGACTTTTCCCGGTGCCCTTTAAGGACGGTTTCTCTCCCGGTGGCCCTGAAGGCCCGGGACCTCCTGGTCCATGAAGGACCGGTTTTCTTCCTTTGCCTGGGGACCGGGCTCTTTTGGTGGGGAAGGTGGACCCGGTTTCTCTTTCCGGGGCCTTTGGGGGGACCGGTACTCTCCTTTGGTGTCATGGTGGCTTTGGTTTCTCTCCTGGGTCTGGGGGGGCTTCTCTCCTGGGTGCAAAGGGGAAGGTTTCCCCTGGTGTCATGGGACCGGTACTCTCCCGGTTTTCCCTGGGGACCGGTTTCTCTCCTTTGTCATGGTTTGGGGGGGTACTTCCCGGGGTAAAGGTGGACTGGTACTCTTTCCCGGTGTTTATGGTGGGGGTGGTACTTTTCCTGGTTCATGGTGGATGGTACTTTCCCGGTTTTCATGGTGGGCCGGGGGACTTCCCCTTGTCATGGTTTGGGTGGTATCCCTGGTGTATATGGCTGGTACTTCCTGGGTCATGGTGGGAAATGGTACTTCCTTGGGGTCATGGTGGCTGGCTATCCTTGGGGTAAAGGTGGAAAGGGGACTCTCCTGGGGTTTTATGGTGGAAAGGTACTCCCTGGTTTCATGGGGGACTGGGGACTCTCCTGGTGTCATGGTGGACCGGTACTCTCCTTTGTCATGGTTTCTGGTACTCTCCTGGTGTATGGTTTGGGCTGGTTTCCCCTCCTGGGGTCATGGTGGAATGGGGTTTTCCCCTGGGGTCTTTTGGAATGGTTCTCTCCCGGGGTCATTGGGACTTGGGTTTCTCTCCTGGTTCAATTTGGGGGTGGTTGTACTTCCCTTTGGGGTCAAGGGGGGACTGGACTTCCCGGTTTTCATGGTGGACTGGTACTCTCCCCGGGGGTCATGGGGGAAAGGTACTCTCCTGGGGGGTAAAGGTACTGGGATCTCCTGGTGCCCTGGGGACCGGTTTTTTTTTTTTTTTTTTTTAAAAAAAACCTTCCCCCCCCTGGTGTCATGGGGATTGGTCTTTGGTTCCCTTTTGGCCCGGGACTCTCCTTTGGGGCCCTTAAGGAGGGTTTCTCTCCTGGGGGCCCTGGTAATGGAATCTTCCCGGGGCCGGGGACCGGACTCCCGGGGGCATAAAGGGGCTGGGACTCTTTCCTTTTGGGGTTAAAAAAATTAAAAAGGGCGGTAATCTCCTGGTGCCTTTAAGGCCCGGTTTCTCTCCCGGTTCCATGAAGAAACCCGGTTTTCTTTCCCGGTGCAAAGGAAAGGGCCCGGGACTCTCCGGGGGCCATGAAGGGAAAGGTTTCTTCCGGGTTTTTCCCTGGTGGACCGGTACTTTTCTGGGCCCCTGGGTACTGGGATCTTCTTGGGGTTTATGGGCCGGACTTCTGGGGTCCCTGAAGGACCGGACTCTCCTGGTGATTTAAGGGGCCGGTAATTCTCCTGGGGCCCTGAAGGAAGGGGACCTCCCGGTCCATGAAAGGGCCGGACTCTCCTGGGTGCCCTGAAGGACCCCGTATCTCCCGGTGCCCTGAAGGACGGGACTCTCCTGGTGTATGGGGAGGATCTTCCCGGGCCCTGGAAGGGCCGGGTTTCTCCGGGGGCATGGGGCCGGTTTCTCTCCTGGTGTATGAAGGGGCCCGGGACTTCCCGGTGCCCTGGGGACCGGTATCTCCTGGTGTATGAAGGAACCGGGACCCTCCGGTGTATGAAGGGAACCCGGACCTTTCCCGGTGAAAGAAGGACCGGGATCTCCTGGTGCCCTGAAAGGACCGAAATCTCCCGGTGCTTATTTAAGGGGGGTACTCTCCTGGTGCCCTGAAGGGACCGGATTCCTGGTGCCAGAAGGACCGGACTCTCCGGTGGGTTTGAAGGACCGGACTCTCCTGGTTTTTCATTTGGGGGCCGGTTTAATTTTTGGTTTTCTTTTTGGAAAGGTTCCTCCTGGTGCCTGAAGGGCCGGTTCTCTTGGTGGATGAAGGACCCCGGAAATCTCCCGGTGCCATTTAGGGGCCGTACTCTTGGTGTCATGGGGGTCTGGTAATCTCCTGGTGCCATGAAGGACCGGCCTTTCTGGTGCCTTGGGGGGACCGGACTCTCCTGGGCCATGAAAGGAAACCCGGACTCTCCTGGGGCCCTGGGGCCGGTTTCTCTTTCCCGGTTTTCCCCTGGGACGTTTCTCTCCCTTGCATGGAAAATGGTACTCTTTGGTGCCCTTTTGGGGCGGACTCCCCTTGGGGCATGGGCGGTATTTTTGGGTCATTGGGGGGCTGGTTTCTCCCTGGTGCCATTTTTGACCGGAAATCCCTTTGGGGCATGGGGACGGTACCCCTCTGGGCCCTGGGGACCGGACTCCCTGGGGGTTTGGTGGAAAAGGGGGTACTCTCCTGGTGCCCTTGGGAAGGAATTTTTCCTTGTCTTGGTGGATGGGACTCCCTTTTTTGTCATGGGGGAATGGTATCCCTGGTGTCTTGGGGGACTGGTACTCTCCTGGTGTCTTTGGGGAATGGTCTCCCCCCCCCCGGTTCTTGGGGGGACTGGGACTCCCTGGTGTCAAGGTGGAATGGTACTCTCCTGGTGTAAAGGTGGAATTGGTACTCCCTGGGGTCTTTTGGTTTGGGATCTATGGTTTTCAAGGGGATGGGTTAACTCTCTGGTGTCATGGTGGACGGTACTCCCCCGGTGTTGGTTTGGAATGGTACTCCCCTGGGGTCATGGTGGTTTGGGACTCTCCGGTGTCAGGAGGCTGGTCTCCCTGGTGTCTGGGTGACTGGTTTTCTCCTGGGTGTCATGGGGACTGGAAATCCCTGGTGTCTTTTGGAAAAAGGGGGACTCTCCTGGTGCATTTGGAAATGGTTCTCTCCTGGTGTCAAAAAGGGGGCTGGTAATCTCCCGGTGTCATGGGGAAAGGTACTTCCTGGGGGTCATGGTGGGCTGGTACTTCCCCGGGGTCTGTGGACTTTGGGATCTCCCGGGGTAAAGGTTGGCTGGTACTCCCCTGGTGTCAAAGGTGGGGGTGGTTTTTCCTGGGGTCTTTGGGGGGACTGGAAACTCCCCGGTGTCATGGTGGATGGGACTTCCCGGTGTTTATGGTGGAAATGGTACTCTCCCGGTGTTTGGTTTGGGCTGGTACTCTCCCGGTTTTCTTTGGTTTGGGCTGGTACTTTCCTGGTTTTCAGGGGGGACTGGTACTCCCCTGGGGTCATGGTGGACTGGTACTTCCTGGTTTTTAATTGGGGGCTGGGACTCTTGGTTTTCATGGTGGGGCTGGTACTCTCCCCCGGGGTCTGGGTGGACTGGTCTCTCCTGGGGGTTATTTTTGGGCTGGTACTCTTGGGTTTTTGGGGACTGGTACTTCCTGGTGTCATGGTGGACTGGTACTCTCCCGGTGTATGGTGGGGCTGGTTTCTCTCCGGTGTCATGATGGACTGGTAACTCCTTTGGGGTTTTATGGTGGACTGGTTTCTTCCTGGTGTCCTTTTGGGGCTGGGACTCTCCCGGTTTTCATGGTGGTTTGGGGACCTCCTGGTGTCTGGTTGGGGACTGGTACCCTTTTTGGTGTCTTTAAAGGGCTGGTTTCTCTCCCGGTGTCATGGTGGACTGGTTTCTCTCCTGGTTTGTCATGGTTTTACTGGGGGCTCTCCCGGTGTCTTGGGCTGGTACTTCCCGGGTGTCAAAAAGGGGAACCCCGGTACCTCCGGGGTTTCTTTGGGGTTAAAGGTTTACTCTCCTGGTGCCCTGAAGGAGGAAATCTCCTGGTGTTTATGGTTTGGGCTGGTTTCTCTCCCGGTGTCCTGGTGGACGGGAATCTCCTGGTGTAAGGGTTTGGGCTGGTACTCTCCTGGTGCCCTTTTGGGGCCGGTATTCCGGTGCATGGGACCGGTACTCTCCTGGTGTTGGGGAAAGGTTCTCTTTCCCGGGGCCCCTGAAAGGGCCGGTACTTCTGGGTTTCCTTTAAAAAACCCCCCCCCCCCCCCCCCCCCCCCCCCCTTTCCCCAAAAAAACCCTTTCTCTCCTGGTTTCCCGGGAAAGGAAAGGACACCCCTGGTGTCCCCCGTTGGGGGCCCCCGGGACCCCCTCCCCTTGGGAAACATGGTTTTTGGGGACGGGGAATTTTTCCTGGTGTCCCTTTGGTGGGACCGGGTTCCCCTCTGGGGCCTTGGAAACCGGAAATCTCCTGGGCTTGGGGCCGGTACTTCCTGGTGCTTTTAAGGACCCCCGGACCCCTCCCCGGTGCCCTGGGGACCGGTACCTTTCCCGGTTCCCTAAAGGGCCAATTATCTCCTTTGGGGCATGAAGGGGCGGACTTCCTGGGTTCCAAGGGACCCGGGACTCTCCCGGTCCGGAAGGACCGGTTCTCTCCTGGGCCCCGAAGGGGCCGGTACCCCTTTCCCGGTGCCCAAAGGGGGCCGGTACTCTCCTCCCCCCAAAGGGGACCGGTACTCTTTGGTGTCATGGTGGCTGGGGCTCCCCTGGGGTCAATTTTGGGGGGGACTCTCCCGGTGCCCGGGAAAGGGGGTACTCTCCTGGTGCCCTAAAAGGGGCCTTTTACTCTCCTGGTTCATGGGGAGGGAAATCTCCTGGTTTTCCCGGTGGACCGGTACTCCCTGGTTTTCCTTTAGGGCCGGTTCTCTTTCCCGGTGTTAAAAGGGACCGGTACCCCCTGGTGCCCTGGGGAGGGGACTCTCCTTGTCATGGTGGCTGGACCTTCCCGGTGTCTTTGGGGGACTGGTACTTCCCCCCTGTCTGGGGGAATGGTACTCTCCCTTGGGGTTTCAGGAAAGAATGGTATCTCTTTGGGGAAAAAGGGCGGGTTTCTTCCTGGTGCCAAAGGGGAGGGGGCTCTCCTGGTCATGGGGAAAAGGTACTTTCCGGTTTTCCCTGGAGGGGGAACCCCGGTTAAACCTCTCCCCGGTGCATGTGGGGTTCTCTCCCGGGGTTCCCTGGGGATGGGCTTTCCTTGTCCCTGGGGACGGCACTCTCCGGTTCCTGGGGACCCGGGACTCTCCTGGTGATGGGGGAATGGTTTCTCTTTTGGTTTCCATTTAAGGACCCCCTTTCTCTCCTGGTGCCATGGGGGGGATTTTTGGGGGTTAAACTTTTCCCGGTGCAATTTAAGGCCGGTACTCTCCCGGGGCCTTTGGGGACCCGGTCTTTTTTGGCCAAAGGAAACCCGGGGCCCCTCCTGGGGGTCAAAGGTGGGGACTCTCCTGGTCCCTGAAGGCCGACTCTCCTGGTGCCCTGAAGGACCCGGTACCCCCCTAAGGGTTTTCCACTTTCCCATTTTGGGATGGTACTTTCCTTGGGCTATGAAGGGCCGGAATCTCCTGGGTTTTTTGGGGCCCGGACTCTCCTGGGGGTGTGAAGGTCCGGACTCTCCTGGTGCCATGAAGGGGCCCGGGACTTCTGGTGCCAAATTTTTTGGAAAGGAAAAGGAATCTCTGGTTTCCCTGGAAAGGGCCGGACTTCCCGGTTGGGGCCCCCCTGAAGGAACCCGGTTTCTCTCCTGGTTTTCATGGGGGATGGTTCTCTCCTTTGGGCAATGGAAAAACGGTACTCTACTGGTGCCCCTGGGGGTTCCCGGTAAAAATCTTTGGTTCATTTTGGGGGGGACTCTCCTGGTTGGGCCCCCGAAGGACCCGGACCCTCCCGGGGGCCCTGAAGGGGCCGGTTTCTCTCCTGGGCCATGAAGGACCGGGGAAATCTCCCGGTGCCCTGGGGACCGGTTCTCCTTTGGGGCCTTTTAAGGACCGGGCTTCCTGGGTTTTTTTTTTGGTGAATGGGGGGACTCCCTGGGGTAAGAAAACCGGTCTCTCCTGGTTTTGGGGGTGAAACCGGTCTTCCTGGTTCATGGTGGCTTTTACTCTCCGGTTTTTCAGGGGGACCGGCAACTCCGGGGGGCCTTGGGGGACCCGGACTCTCTTGCCCCCTGGGGAGGAATTTGGGGGGTAGGGGAAGGAAAAACCCCCCGGGGGCCCCCCAAAAACCGGTATTTTCCCTTTTGGGGTTGGGAAGAAGGGAGGGCAAAAACCCAGGCCAGGGGGAAAAGGGCCAATTTTGGGTGCAAAGGGGGTGTTGGGGGTTAAAAAACCCGGGGCCCCTGAAAAGGGTCCCAAACTCTTCCGGGGTCCAGAAGGGGGGGGGGGGCCTGGGGGGGCAAAAAACCCGGGCCCGAAAGGGCGGGGCCCAAAGGGGGCCAAGAAAAAGGTTCTTTGGGCTGGTATCCCTTCGTTGGTTAAATTGGGTTTGGGCTCCCCGGTTATTCTTCCCCCTGGTTTTTTGGGGGGGGGGGGGGTTGTTGGTAGGTTACCCCCCCGGGGAAAAAAGGGGAAAATTTAATCCCCCCGGTGTTTATGGTGGGACTGGTACCTTCCCCGGTGTCCCCGGGGGGCTGGTCCCCCCCGGGCCGGGGGACTGGTTTAACCCCGGGTAGTTGGGGCCCCTGGTGGGGGGGGTTGGACGGGCCCTTTTTGAGGGGTCAAGGGGGGGAAAGGTTCTCCCCCCCCGGTGTTCATGTGGAAAAACCCCCAACCCCTGGGTCTTGGGGGACCCCGGGGGTAAAACCCTGGGTCAAAGGGGGGGCTGGGGTACTACGGTTGCAAAGGGGGGAAACCGGGGGACCGGGGGCATGGGGGGACTGGGGGGACCTATGGGTTGGCCCATGGAAGGGGAAGGGCTCCCCTGGGGGTATGGGGGGGGGGGGGAAAAAAATGGGGGATTTCTCCTGGTTTTCTGGGTGGTTTCTCCCGGTGGGAGGGGGATGGTCCTACGGGTACAGGTGATGATAAAATTCCTGGTTGCAGAGGGACGGAAACCTCCGGTGGTCGGGGGGAGGGGGGAAAACCGGGGGCGGTGGGAAATGGGAATTAAAGGGGTTGGGGGGGGACTGGTTCCCCCTTTGGGGTCATTTTGGGGGGAATGGTTAATTCCTGGGGGGTCATGGGGGGGAAATGGGGAACCCCCCCCTGGGTGTCATGATTGGGTTTGGGACCCTTTCCTGGGTCCCTGGGGGGACTGGTTAAATTCTGGTGTCATGGTGGACTGGTACTCCCTTGGGGTATGGTGGACTGGTTCTTCCTGGGGTTTATGATGGACTGGTACTCTCTTGGTTTCATGGTTTGGCTGGTACTCTCCTGGTGTCATGGTGGTTGGTTTCTCCTGGTGTCATGGTGGACTGTCTCTCCTGGTTTTCATGGTGGACTGGGACTTCCTGGTGTCAAGGTTGGGGCTGGTTTCTCTCCTGGTGCCCTGGTGGATGGTACTCTCTGGTGTTTTTGGGGGGGGTGGTATTCCCGGGGTCAGGTGACTGGTATCTCCTGGGCTGGGCCATGGTTTGGGGCCGGTACTTCTTGGTGCCTTTAAAAAAAGGTACTTTTCCTGGTGCCAGAAGGACCGGGACTCTTTTTTTTTGGGAAAATTTTTTTTTTAAATTTTTTTTTTCCCCCCCCTTTTTCCCCCGGGGGTTTCCCCTTTTTTTCCCCCCCCCCGGGTTTTTGGGGTTTTTCCTGGGCCGGGGGGCCCCCCCCCCGGTCCCCCCCTTTTTTTTTTTTGGTTTTGGGGGAAAGGGGGGGGGGGGGAAGGGGGTTTGGGGGGCATAAAAATTTTTGGTGCCTTTAAAAATTTTTTTTTAAGGACCCCCCTTTTTTTTTTTAAAAAAAACCCCCTTTTTTTAAAATTAAACCCCCTTTTTTTTTTTTCCCCCCCTTTTTTTTTTAAAAAAAAAGGGGAAAAAATTTTAAAATTTTTTTTGGGGGGGGGGTTTTTTCCCCGGGAAATTTTTTTTTAAAAAGGGGGGGGAATTTGGGGAAATTTCCCCCTTTTTGTTTTTGGGGAAAAAAATTTTGCAAGGGGGGGTTTTTTTTTTGGGGGGAGGTTTCCCTTTTTCCGGGGTTTTTTTTTTGCTTTTCCCCCTTTTCCCCAAAAAAAATTTTTTTTTGGGGGGCCCTTTTTTTTTTGGGGCCCCTTTTTAAAAAAAAAAAATTTTTTTTTAAAAAAACCCCCCTTTTTTTTTTCCCCCCCCCCCCCCCCCCCCTTTTTTTGGGGGGGCCCCCCTTTTTTTTGGGGGGGGGTTTTTTTTCCGGGGAGGGGGGTTTTTTTTTTTTTCCTTTCCCTTTTTTAAAAATTTTTTGGGTTTTTTTTAAAATTTTTCCCCCCTTTTTTTTTTTTAAATTTTTCCCCCTTTTTTTTTTTTTCCCCCTTTTTTAAAGGGGGGGTTTTTTTTTTTTTTCCCCCTTTTTTTCCCTTTTTTTTTGGGGGGCCCCCCCGGGTTTGGCCCCCTTTTTTTCCCCCCGGGGGGGGGTTTTTTTTTTTTTTCCCCCCAAAAAAATTTTTTCCCCGGGGGAAAGGGGGAAACCCCCCTTTTTTGGGGGTTTTTTTTGGGGGGGGCCCGGGGGGGGGGGAAGGGGGAAAAAAAAAAAATTTTTTGGGGGGAAAAATTTTGGGTTTTTAAAAAAAGGGTTTTTTTTTTTAAAATTTAAAAATTTTTTTTTTTTTTAAAAAATTTTTTCCCCCAAAAAAAAAAAAAATTTTTTCCAAAATTTTAAAATTTTTTTAAAAAATTTTTTTGGGGGGGGGGAAAAAAATTTTTTAAAAAAATTTTTTTTTGTTTTTTTTTTTTTTTTCCCAAATTTTTTTTTTAAAAAATTTTTTTTTTTGGGGAAAAAAAAAAAAAGGGGGGGGGCCTTTGGAAGGGGGGTTTTTTTTTTTTTTCCCTTTTTTGGGAAAAAATTTTTTTGGGGGGTTTTTTTTTGGGGGGGGGGGAAAAAAAAAAAAAAAAAAAAAAATTTTCCCCGGGTTTTGGGAAAAAAAAAAAAACCCCCCCCAAAAAATTAAAAAAAAAAAAAAAACCCCTTTTTTTTTTAAAAAAATTTTTTGGTAAAAAATTTTTTTTTTTGGGCCCCCCCTTTTTTTTAAAATTTTTTTTTTTCCCCCCCCCTTTTTTTTTTTTTTTTTTTTTTTTTTTTTTTTTGTTTCCCCCCCGGGCCTTTTTTTTTAAAAATTTTTAAACCCTTTTTTTTTTAAAAAATTTTTTTTTTAAAAAAAAATTTTTTAAAAAAAAAAAGGGGGGGGGGGGGAAAAAAATTTTTTTTTTTTGGGTTTTTTTTTTTAAATTTTTAAACCCTTTTTTTTTTTTGGGGGGGGAAAGGGGTTTTTAAAAATTTTTTTACCCCCCCCCCCTTTTTTTTTTGGGGGTTTTTTTTCCCCCCTTTTTCCCCAAATTTTTTGTTTTTTAATTCAAAACCCCTTTTTTCCCCCCCCCCCCCCGGGGGGTTTTTTTTTTTTTTTTTTTAAAAAAAAATTAAATTTTTTTTTTTTTAAAAATTTTTTTTAAAAAAATTTTTTTTAAAAAAAAAAAAGGGAAAAAGGTTTATTTTTGGGGGGAAAAAAATTTTTTTAAATTTAAAAAAACCCCTGGGCCCCAAAAAAAAAAAAAAAAAATTTAAAATTTTAAATTTTTTGGGGGGTTTTGGGGGGGGGGGCCCCCGAAAAAAAAGGGGGAAAAAAAAAAAAAAATTTTTTTTTTTTCCCAAAAAATTTTTTTTTTTTGTTTTTTTTGGAAAAAAAAAAAAAAAGGGGGGGGAAAAAAAAAACCCCCCCCCGGGTTTTTTTTTTTAAAAAAATTTTTTTTTTGGGGGGAAAAAAAATTTTTTTTTTAAAAAAAAAAAAAAAAAAAAAAAATTTTTGGGTTTTTTTGGGGGGGGTTTTTTTTTTTTCCCTTTTTGGGGGGAAAAAAAAATTTTTTGGGGGGGGGGCCCAAAAACCTTTTTTTTTTTTTTTTGGGGGGTTTTTAAAAAAAAAAGGGGGGGGGGGGGAAAAAAAAAAGGGGGGGAAAAAAAAAAAAAAGGGGGGGGGGGAAAAAATAGGGGAAAAAAAAGGGGGGGGGAAAAAAAAAAGGGGGAAAAGGGGGGAAAAAAAAAAAGGGGGGGGAGGAAAAAAAAGGGAAAAAAAAAAAGGGGGGGGGGGGAAAAAAAAAAAAAAAAAACCCCCAAAAAACCCCCCCAAAAAAAAAAAAAAAAGGGGGGCCCGGGGCCCTTTTAAAAAAAAAAAAAAAAAAAAAAAAAAAACCGGGGGGGGAAAAAAAAGGGGGGGTTTTTTAAAAAAAAAAAAAAAGGGGAAGGGGAAAAAAAAAGGGGAAAAAAAAGGGGGGAAAAAAAAAAAAGGGGAAAGGGGGAAAAAGGGGGGAAAAAAAAAAAACCCTTAAAGGGGGGGGAAAAAAAAAAATTTTTTAAAAAAAAATTTTTTTTGGGGGTTTTTTTTTTTGGGTTTTTTTTTTTGGGACCCGGAAATTTTTTTAAAAAAACCCCCCCGGGTTTAAGGGTTTCCCTTTTGGTTTTGGGGTTTTCCCGGGTTTTTTTTTGGGGGGTTTTTGGGGGGCCCCCCCCCGGGGGGCCCCCCCCCCCCCCCCCAAAAAAAAAAAAAAATTTTTTTTTTTAAAAAAATTTTTTAAAAAAAAATTTTTTTTTAAAAATTTTTAAAAAATTTTTAAAAAAAAAATTTTTTTTTTCCCCCCAAAACCCTTTGGGGTTTTTTTTTTGGGGGGGGGGGGTTTCCCCCCCCCCCCCAAAAAAAAAAAAAACCCCCAAAAAAATTAACCCCCCCGGGGGGGGGGGGGGAAAAAAAATTTTTTGGGGCCCCCCCTTTTGGGGGGGGGTTTTTTTAAAAAAAAAATTTTTTTTAAAAAAAATTTTTTTCCGGGAAAAAAAAAGGGGGCCCAAAAAAAAAGGCCCCGGGGGGGTTTTTCCCCCGGGCCCCCCCAAAAAAAAACCCCTTTTTGGGGGGGGGGGGAAAAAAAAAAAAGGGGGGGGCCCCACCCCCCCCCCCTTTTTTTTTTTTTTGGGGGGAACCCCCTTTTTGGGGGGCCCCCCCCCCCCCCCCCTTTTTTTTTTTTGGGGGAAAACCCTTGGGAAAAAAACCTTTTTCCCCCGGGGGCCCCCGGGCCAAAAAAAAAATTTTTTCCCCCGGGGGCCCCCCCCCTTTTTGGGGTTTTGGGGGGGGGGGGGGGGGGAAAAGGGGGGGGGGGGGGAAGAGGGGGGGGGGGGGGGGGGGAAAAAAAGGGGGGGGGGGGGGGGAAAAAGGGAAAAAGGGGGGGGGGGGGGAAAAAAAAAGGGGGAAAAAAACCCCCGGGGGGGGCCCCGGGGGGGGGGGGGGGGGGGGGGAGGGGGGGGGGGAAAGGAGGGGAGGGGGGGGGTTTTTAAAAGGGGGGAAAAAGGGAGGGGAAAAAAAGGGGGGGGTTTAAAAAGGGGGGGGGGAAAAAAACCCCCCGGGGGGGGGGGGGGGGGGAAAAAAGGGGGGGGAAAAAAGGGGGAAGGGAAAAAGGGGGGAGGGGAAAAAGGGGGGGGGGGGGGGGGGGGGGGGAGGGGGGGGGGAGGGGGAAAAAGGGGAAAAAAAAAAGGGGGGGGGGGGGGGAAAAAGGGGGGGGGGGGTTTTGGGGGGGGGGAAAGGGGGGGGGGGAAAATTTTTTTTTTCCCCCCCCCAAAAAAATTTTTTTTTTGGGGGGGCCCCCCCTCCCCGGGCCGGGGGTTTTTTTTGGGGTTTTTTTTTTCCCCCCGGGGGGGTTTTTTTTTTTTTTCCCCTTTTTTTTTTTTTTTGGGTTTTTTAAACCCCCTTGGGAAGGGGGTTTTTCCCCGGGGGGGACCCCTTTTTTGGGGGGGGCCCCTTTTTGGGGGGGGGGGGGCCCCCCCCGGGCCGGGGGACCTTTCCTTCCGGGCCGGGGGCCCCCCCTGGTGCCCTGGGGCCCCCCGGGGGGAAAAGGGCGGTTTTGGGGGGGAAAAACCCCCCCCGGGGGGGGGGCCCCCCCGGGGGGGGGGCCCCCCCGTGGGTTTGGGGGGCCCCCCCCTTTAAGGGGCCCCCGGGGGGGCCGGCCCCCCGGGGGGGCCCCCCCGGGGGGGGGAAAGGGGGGGGGAAAACCCCCCGGGGGGAAAACCCCCTTTTGGGGGGGAACCCCCCCCCCGGGGGGGGGGGGGGGAAATTTTTTTGGGGGCCCAAACCCCCCGGGGGGAAGGGGGTTTTTGGGGGGGGCCAAAAGGGGGGGGGCCCCCCCCCCCCGGGCCCAAAAAAAACCCCCCCAAGGGGGGTCCCCTTTTTTTGGGGAAAAGGGCCCCCTTTTGGGCCATAAAGGGGGGTTTTTTGGGGCCTTGGGGCCCCTTTGGGGGGGGGGGGGGTTTTTTTTTAGGGGGCCCCCCCGGGTTTTTTTTGGGGGGGGGGGCCCCCCCCGGGGGGGGGAAACCCTTTTTTCCCCCCCCCCCCCTTTTTTTTTTTTTTTTTTAAAAAAAATTTTTGGGGGGGGGGGGGGCCCCCCTTTTTGGGGGGCCCCCCCCTTTTTTGGGGGGATTTGGGGGGGTTTTTTTTTTTCCCGGGCCCCGGGGGGGGGTTTGGGGGGGGGGGGGGGGGGCCCCGGGGGGGGGGGGTTTTGGGGGAAATTTTTTTAAATTTTTTTTTTTTTTGGGGACCGGCCTTTTTTTGGTGAGGGGCCCCCCCCCCGGGGGGGGGTTTTTTGGGGAAGGGGGCCCCCCTGGGTTTGGGGTTTTTTAAAAATTTTTTTTTTTTTTTTTTTTTAAAAAAACCCCCCGGGGCCCCCTTTTTTTTGGGGGGGGGGGGGGGGGGCTTCCCGGGGGGCCCCCAAGGGGGCCCCTTTTTTTTTTGGGGGGGGGGGGGTTGGGGAAAAACCCCCCCCCCGGGGGGGGTTTTTCCCCGGGGGAAAGGGGGCCCCGGGGGGGGGTTTTGGAATTTTCAAATTTGGGGGTTTTCCCCCCGGGGCCCCCCTTTGGGGGGGCCGGTTTCCTGGGCCGGGCCGGATTTTTGGGGGGGGGTTTTTGGGCCCGGGGAAAACCCCTTGGGGCCAAAGGGGGGCCCCCCCCTTTAAAAAAAAAACCCCTTTTTTTGGGGGAAAAAAAAAGGGGGGGCCCCCGGGGGAAAAAAAACCGGTTCCCCCCCAAAAAGGGGGCCCCCCCTTTTTGGGGGGTTTTTTGGGTTTTTTCCGGTTTTTGGGGGTTTCCCCTTTTTTTCCCCCGGGTTTTGGGGGGGGTTTTGGGCCCCCGGGGGGGGGGGGCCCCCCGGGGAAAAAACCCTTTCCCTTTTTGGGGGGGCCCTTTCCCGGGGGGAAGGACCGGCCCCGGGAAAGGGAAAAACCCCCGGGGGGGGGGGGGGTTTTTTTTTTTTGGGCCCCCTTTTTTTTGGGGGGGCCCCCCCGGGGGGGGGGGGTTTTTTTTGGAAAAAACCCCCAAGGGAAAATTTTTTTTTGGGAAAAGGGGGGTTTTCCCCCCGGGGGTTTTTTTTTTTTGGGGGGTTTTCCCCTTGGTTTAAGGGGGGGCCCCCCCCAAGGGGGCCCCCTTTTGGGGGGGGGACCGGGGGTTTTTTTTTTTGGGGTTTTTTTTTGGGGGTTCCCGGGTTTTTGGGGCCCTGGGGAAAATTTTTTTGGGGGGGGGAAAAAAACCCCCCTTTTTTGGGGGTTTTTCCCGGGCCCTTTGGGCCTTTGGGGGCCTTTGGGGCCTTTTGGGGGGGGGGGGGCCCCAAAAAACCCCCCCCGGGCCTTTTTTTTTGGGGGGGAATTTCCCCCTTTTTGGGGTTAAAGGGGGGTTTTTTGGGGCCCCCTTTCGGGTTTTTCCCCAAAGGGGGAAAATTTCCTTGGGGGGGGGGGTTTTTTTTTTTTTGGTTTTTTTCCCTTTTTTTTAAAAAGGGGCCCCCCGGGGGGGGGTTTCCCCCCTTTTTTCCCTTTGGGGGTTTTTCCCCCGGGGCCGGGGGGGTTTCCCCGGGGGCCTTTGGGGGGGGGTTAAAGGGGTTCCCCCCCCCAAAGGGGGTTTTTTTTTTTTTTTGGGGGGGGGGTTTTTTTAATTTGGGGGGGGGGCCTTTTTTTAAAGGGGGGGTTTTTTTCCTTTTTTTAATTTTTTGGGGGGGGGGGGTTTTTGGAATTAAAACCCCTTTTCCGGTGGTTTTCCCCCGGGGGGGAAGGGGGAAAATTCCCTTTTTTTGGGGGGGTTTTAAATTTTTTTTTAAAAAACCCCCCGGGGGGGGGGTTTTTGGGGGGGGCCCCCGGGGGGGGGGGGTTTGGGGGGTTTTTTTTGGGGGGGGGGGGGACTTTTTGGGGGGGTTTTTTTTTTTTTTCCCCCGGGGTTTTTTAGGGGGCCCCCGGGGCCCCCCTTTTTTTTTGGGGTTTTTTTTGGTTTTTGGGGGGTTTTCCCTTTTTGGGGGTTTTCCCCCTTTTTTTGGGGGAAGGGGGGCCCCCTTTTTTTTTGGGGGGCCCCCTTTTTTTTTGGGGGACTTCCGGGGGGGAATTTTTGGGGTTTTTTTGCTGGGGGGGGGTTTTTTTTTTTTTTTTTTTTCGGTTTTTTGGGGCTTTGGGGGGGTTTTTTTTGGGGGGAACCCCGGGGGGGGGGTTTGGGGTTTTTTTTTGGGGGGCAAATTTTTTTTTTTTTTTTTAAAAAAAATTTCCCCCCCTTTTTTTGGGGGTTTTCCCCCGGGGTTTTTTTGGGGGGGGGGGGGGGGGGGGAAAAATTTTTTTGGGGGTTTTTTTGGGGGGCCCCCCCCCGGGGGGGGGGTTTGGGGGGTTTTTTTTTGTTTAAAGGGGTTTTTTTGGGTTTTAAAGGGGGGGTTTTTTTCCCCCAAAAGGGGCCCCCCCGGGAAAGGGGTTTTTAAACCCCTTTTTTTAAAAAAGGGGGGGGTTTTTTGGGGGGCCCCCCCCCCCCCCCCCCCCCCCCCCCCCAAAAAAAAAAAAGTTTTTCCCCCCGGGGGGAAAAAAGGGGCCGGGGGGGGGTTTTTTTTTTTTGGGGTTTTTGGGGTTTTTGGGGGGCCCCCGGGGGGGGGGGCCCCCCTGGTGGCCCCGGGGGGCCCCCCCCCTTTGTTATAAACAGCTGTACTGTGTTATAAGCACAGCTATAACATGGTGTTTAAGCACAGCTATAACATGGCGTTATAAGCACAGCTATAAACAGGGCCCGGTTATAAGCACAGTTTATAACATGGTGTTATAAGCACAGCTATAACATGGTGTTATAAGCACAGCTATAACATGGTGTTATAAGCACAGCTATAACATGGTGTTATAAGCACAGCTATAACATGGTGTTATAAGCACAGCTATAACATGGTGTTATAAGCACAGCTATAACATGGTGTTATAAGCACAGCTATAACATGGTTTTATAAGCACAGCTATAACATGGTGTTATAAGCACAGCTATAACATGGTGTTATAAGCACAGCTATAACATGGCGTTTTAAGCACAGTTATAACATGGCGTTATAAGAAACAGCTATAAATGGTGTTATAAGAAACAGCTTTTAACATGGTGTTATAAGCACAGCTATAATGGTTTTATTAAGCACAGCTATAACATGGTGTTATAAGCAGAGCTATAACATGGTATTATAAGCACAGCTATAACATGGTATTATAAGCATAGATATAACTTGCTATTATAAGCACAGCTGTAACTTGGTATTACAAGCACAGCTATAACTTTGTATTATAAGCGCAGCTATAACATGGCATTATGAGTACACCTATAACTTGGTATTATAAGCACAGCTATAACTTGGTATTATAAGCATAGCTATAACTTGGTATTACAAGCACAGCTATAACAAGGCATTATGAGTACACCTATAACTTGGTATTATAAGCACAGCTATAACTGGTTATTAATAATCAAGGAAATCTCTATTTTGTGATTTCCGGTAGTGAAGGATGTGTGTTTGTGAAAAATAAACATTTATTCCCACATAATTACTCCCGTGTTTAGAAACATGTGCGTACACTGTTTACAGATATATGTACACACTTACACAAACACACACACATACAGACATACAAACACACACACACACACACACACACACACACACACACACACACACATAAAACGAAATAGAGGGTGATACGATAACGTACAGAATACTGAGAGGAAGTAAATAGTGTGGACTGGCACAGAGTGCTGGAGGAAACCCAGATGAGTCACAGAGATGTTGGGAAGTATTCCTTCAGTCTTAGAGTAGACAGCCAATGGAATGACCAAGAGAGTAATAAAAACAAAATTCATTCGTATCTTTAAGAAGAGGTACGATTAGACTCGAAGTCAGGAGAAAGTGAATCCAGTAGAGGTGAGCAAAGAGACGGGGCCAAGAGCTGAGATTTGACCCCTGCAATAACGTATAGGTCACTACCTGTAGGTGAGAACATATAGGTGAGTGCATATAGGTAAGTATATATAGGTAAGTATGGATAACTGAGTACAATTAAGTAATTACGTATAGGTGAGTAATATAGGTGAGTATGTATAGGTGAGTACATATAGGTGAGTACACACTAACAAACGAATATACACACATTTATTCACACTTATAAAAATCGCTGGGAGATAAAAATAAATGTTATAAGTACATAAAATATTATCGGATGTGGATAAGTAGACAAGGATACTTTTTTGTTATCAGTATCTGGAGGAAAAAGAAGAAGAAGAAACCACGAAATAAGAAGGAAGAAGCTTGCTGGAAGGAATATTGAACAATATTTCTACACACAGTAATGCCAGACTCATATCAGAAGATACACTGTGCAAAACCACTTAATACAATGATTTTTACTTCAGAAGAAGAAACGCCATCAGCAACGCCTCCCTTCCTGTGTCCATGGTGTATATGTACGGTGAGGTGTGTATGTGCCCATGGTGTATATGTACGGTGAGGTGTGTGTGTGCTCACGGTGTATATGTACGGTGAGGTGTGTATGTGCCCATGGTGTATATGTACGGTGAGGTGTGTATGTGCCCATGGTGTATATGTACGGTGAGGTGTGTATGTGCTCATGGTGTATATGTACGGTGAGGTGTGTATGTGCCCATGGTGTATATGTACGGTGAGGTGTTTTATGTGCCCATGGTGTATATGTACGGTGAGGTGTGTGTGTGCTCATGGTGTATATGTACGATGAGGCGTGTGTGTGCTCATGGTGTATATGTACGGTGAGGCGTGTGTGTGCCCATGGTGTATATGTACGGTGAGGTGTGTGTGTGCCCATGGTGTATATGTACGGTGAGGTGTGGTGTGCTCATGGGTATATGAACGGTGTGGTGTGTGTGTGCCATGGTGTATATGTACGGTGAGGTGTGTGTGTGCTCATGGTGTATATGTACGGTGAGGTGTGTGTGTGCTCATGGTGTATATGTACGGTGAGGTGTGTGTGTGCTCATGGTGTATATGTACGGTGAGATGTGTGTGTGCTCATGGTGTATATATACGGTGAGGCGTGTGTGTGCCCATGGTGTATATGTACGGTGAGGCGTGTGTGTGCTCATGGTGTATATGTACGGTGAGGTGTGTGTGCTCATGGTGTATATGTACGGTGAGGTGTGTGTGTGCTCATGGTGTATATGTACGGTGAGGTGTGTGTTTGCTCATGGTGTATAGTACGATGGGCGTGGTGTGCTCATGGTGTATATGTCGGTGAGGGTGTGTGTGCTATGGTGTATTGTAGGTGAGGCGTGTGTTGCTCTTTGGGGTAATGTACGGTGAGGCGTGTGTGTGCTCATGGTGTATATGTAGGTGAGGCGTGTGTGTGTCATGGTGATATGTACGGTTTAAAGGCGTGTGTGTGCTCATGGTGTATATGTACGGTGAGGCGTGTGTGTGCTCATGGTGTATATGTACGGTGAGGCGTGTGTGTGCTCATGGTGTATATGTACGGTGAGGCGTGTGTGTGCTCATGGTGTATATGTACGGTGAGGCGTGTGTGTACTCTTGGTGTATATGTACGGTGAGGCGTGTGTGTGCTCATGGTGTATACGTACGGTGAGGCGTGTGTGTGCTTTAGGTTGTATATGTACGGTGAGGCGTGTGTGGGGCTCATGGTGTATATGTACGGTGAGGCGTGTGTGTGTCATGGTATATGTGTCGGTGAGGCGTGTGTGTGCCCCTGGGGGTATATGTACGGTGAGGCGTGTGTGTACTCATGGTGTATATGTACGGTGAGGGTGTGTGTGCCATGGGTATACGTACGGTGAGGCGTGTGTGTGCTCATGGTGTATATGTACGGTGAGGCGTGTGTGTGCTCATGGTGTATATGTACGGTGAGGCGTGTGTGTGCTCATGGTATATGTGTACGGTGAGGCGTGTGTGTGCCCATGGTGTATATGTACGGTGAGGCGTGTGTGTGGGTCATGGTGTATATGTACCCGGGGAGGCGTGTGTGCTCATGGTGTATATGTACGGTGAGGCGTGTGTGTGCCCCTGGTGTATATGTGGGGGTGAGGCGTGTGTGTGCCCATGGTGTATATGTACGGTGAGGTGTGTGTGCTCATGGTGTATATGTACGGTGAGGCGTGTGTGTGCCCATGGTGTATATGTACGGTGAGGCGGGGTGTGTGTCATGGTGTATATGTACGGTGAGGCGTGTGAGTGCTCATGGTGTATATGTTCGGTGAGGCGTGTGTGTGCTCATGGTGTATATGTACGGTGAGGCGTGTGTGTGCCCATGGTGTATATGTACGGTGAGGCGTGTGTGTGCTCATGGTGTATTTTGTACGGGGAAGTGTGTGTGTCCATGGGGTATTTTTTTACCCGGGGAGGTGTGGTGTGCTCATGGTGTATTGTACGGTGAAGTGGGGTGTGTGCCCATGTGTATATTTACGGTGAGTTGTGTGCTATGGTTTATATGTACGGTTTAGGCGAGTGTGGCTCATGGTGTATATGTACGGTGAGGTGTGTGTGCCCTGGTGATATTTACGGTGATGTGGTGTTGCCCATGGCGATATGTACGTGAGGCGTGTGTGTGCCCATGGTGTTATGTACGGTGAGGGTGTGTGTGTCATGTGTAATGTACGGTGAGGCGTGTGTGTGCCCATGGTGTATATGTACGGTGAAGTGTGTGTGTGCCCATGGTGTATATTTACGGTGAGGTGTGTGTGCTCATGGTGTATATTTACGGTGAGGTGTGTGTGCTCATGGTGTATATGTACGGTGAGGTGTGTGTGTCATTTTTGTATATGTACGGTTAGGCGTGTTGTGTGTGCTCATGGTGTATTGTACGATGAGGCGTGTGTGTGCTCATGGTGTATATGTACGGTGAAGTGTGTGTGCCCATGGTGTATATTTACGGTGAGGTGTGTGTGTGCCCATGGTGTATATGTACGGTGAGGCGTGTGTGTGCCCATGGTGTATATTACGGTGAGGTGTGTGTGTTTCTCTGGTGTATATGTACGGTGAGGGGTGTGTGTGCCCCTGGTGTATATGTCGGTGAAGTGTGTGTGTGCCATGGTGGGATATTTACGGTGAGGTGTGTGTGCTATGGTGTAATGTACGGTGAGGTGTGTGTGTCATGGTGTATATGTACGGTGAGGCGTGTGTGTGCTCATGGTGTATATGTACGGTGGGGCGTGTGTGTGCTCATGGTGTATATGTACGGTGTGAGGGGTGTGTGCCATGGTGTATATGTACGGTGAGGTGTGTGTGCTCATGGTGTATATGTACGGTGAGGTGTGTGTGTGCTCATGGTGTATATGTACGGTGAGGTGTGTGTGCTCATGGTGTATATGTACGGTGAGGTGTGTGTGTGCTCATGGTGTATATGTCCGGTGAGGTGTGTGTGTGCTCATGGTGTATATGTACGGTGAGGCGTGTGTGTGCTAATGGTGTATATGTACGGTGAGGCGTGTGTGTGCTCGTGGTGTATATGTACGGTGAGGTGTGTGTGCTCATGGTGTATATGTACGGTGAGGTGTGTGTGTGCTCATGGTGTATATGTACGGTGAGGTGTGTGTGTGCTCATGGTGTATATGTACGGTGAGGCGTGTGTGTGCTCATGGTGTATATGTACGGTGAGGTGTGTGTGTGCTCATAGTGTATATGTACGGTGAGGTGTGTGTGTGTGCTCAAGGTGTATATGTACGGTGAGGTGTGTGTGTGCTCATGGTGTATATGTACGGTGAGGTGTGTGGTGCCATGGTGTATATGTACGGTGAGGTGTGTGTGTGCTCATGGTGTATATGTACGGTGAGGTGTGTGTGTGCTCATGGTGTATATGTACGGTGAGGTGTGTGTGTGCTCATGGTGTATATGTACGGTGAGGTGTGTGTGCCCATGGTGTAAATGTACGGTGAGGTGTGTGTGCCCATGGTGTATATGTACGGTGAGGCGTGTGTGTGCTCATGATGTATATGTACGGTGAGGGGTGTGTGTGCTCTGGTGTATATGTACGGTGAGGTGTGTGTGTGCTCATGGTGTATATGTACGGTGAGGCGTGTGTGTGCCCATGGTGTATATGTACGGTGAGGTGTGTGTGCCCATGGTGTATATGTACGGTGAGGTGTGTGTGCCCATGGTGTATATGTACGGTTAGGCGTGTGTGTGTCATGGTGTATATGTACGGTGAGGCGTGTGTGTGCCCATGGTGTTATATGTACGGTGATGTGTGTGTGCCCATGGTGTATATGTACGGTGAGGTGTGTGTGTGCTCATGGTGTATATGTACGGTGAGGTGTGTGTGCCCATGGTGTATATGTACGGTGAGGTGTGTGTGCCCATGGTGTATATGTACGGTGAGGCGTGTGTGTGCTCATGGTGTATATGTACGGTGAGGCGTGTGTGCCCCTGGTGTATATGGGACGGTGAGGCGTGTTTTGGGCCCATGGTGTATATGTACTGTGAGGGTGTGTGTGTGCTCATTGTGTATATGTACGGTGAGGCGCGTGTGCCCATGGTGTATATGTACGTGGAGGCGTGTGCGTGCTCATGGTGTATATGTACGGTGAGGCGTGTGTGCCGATGGTGTATATGTACGGTGAGGTGTGTGTGTGCTCATGGTGTATATGTACGGTGAGGCGTTGTGTGGGTTATGGTGTATATGTACGGTGAAGTGTGTGTGTGCCCATGGTGTATATGTAAGGTGAAGTGTGTGTGTGCCCATGGTGTATATGTACGGTGAGGCGTGTTTTGCTCATGGTGTATATGTACGGTGAAGTGTGTGTGCTCATGGTGTATATGTACGGTGATGTGTGTGTTGTGCCCATGGTGTATTGTACGGTGAGGTGTGTGTGTGTGTTTTGCCCTGGTGTATATGTACGGTGAGGTGTGTGTGCTATGGGTATAGTACGGTGAGGTGTGTGCTCATGGTGTTATGTACGGTGAAGTGTTGGTGCCCGGGTGTGTAGTACGGTGGGGCCCAAGTGTGCTCATGGTGTTAGTCGGGGGGGTGGTGTGCTCAGGGTGTATATGCGGTGAGGTGTGTGTGCCCATGGTGAAAATTTGTACGGTTGGTTGTGTGTGTGTTCCATGGTGATAGTACGGTGAGGTTGGGGGCTCAGGGTGTATTTTTACGGAGGTTGTGTGTCATGGTGTATATTTTGGGGTGGGGTGTGTGTGCTATGGTGTATTGTACGGTGAGGGTGGAAACTGGGTTATGTTCGGTTGGGGTTGTGGTGTGTGTGTGCCCAGGGCGTATATGTACTGGGGTGTTGTGCTCAGGGTGTAATGTACGGTGGTGTGTGTGCTCATGTTATATGTACGGTGAGGTGTGTGCTCATGGTTATATGTAGGTTGGGTGTGTGTGTGTATCCCCTATACAACCTAGGCTTTAAAAGGGCCCTTTAAACCCAGGGAAAAGGGGAGCAAATAAACACAGTAAAAAAAGTTTGATTATATTTTCCTTCCCCAAAAATTTAGAACAGCAATATGACACTATGTACAGTAATAAATATAGTGCACGTCAGGGTAAGAAAGGCAAAAATAGAAGCCCAAGAAAGCAGACCGTGTTTCACCACTCTAGAAAGGGAATGACAAGGCAGACAGGAGAGGGGTACCCACATAACCTTGCGATTGTCAATCCCACCTTTTTATTGGCTGAACCGGGTCACTAGTTAACGAGGGGGCCCCCATCAACTCTTAGAAAACCTTTTCGCGGTTGGGGGAGATACCCTGTAAAATGAGGGGTGTCCATGCGCCGAAAAAAGGTTACGCTCTTTGATCCACCCCCCCACCCCCGGAAGGCTCGGATTGGGCCCCACCTCCAGGGGAAACCGTCCCGCCATGGCACAAAATAAGGGGACCGCCTTCCCTCCACCATCCAACTCTAATGAGCTCAGCTTTCTAGTCCTGAAAGCCAAACCCAAAACCAAGTGAGAAGCTAGATAAGCCAACATGGGTCCAAGATAAAGGGGAGGGTAGCCCGACCCCCTCACTAAAAAAAAACCCCCAAAATCGGGGGATAAAAAAAAGAGTTAAAGGGGGGGTTACCACAAATACACCTAACCTAAAAAAAATATTAAACTAGACTTTTGACAAAGAGTCTGAAACACTTTTTCCCTTTCCGGGAAATAATTTAATAAAATATTGTGGGGCTGCCCCTGAGAGCCCAACGCATAAGCCTTGTTTTGTGATTCTTCTGGCTTGGGAAGACTCGGTTGTATCACTGTAGACTGTGACCACCTGCGATGTTTGGCCCACATAAACTCAAAAAATCCCAAAGCCATTACCACGCGAGGGTTCTTTTCAAGGGTAAGTAAGTCTCTGATTGGCGGAATTTGGTGAAAAGTATGCGATTGGCTGCACCCCTTTGTTCCCGATTTGTAATAGTACCCCCCCAACCCAGACTCAAAAGCATCAACCTTAATGAAAAAGGTTTGGAGAAGTCTGGAGACAAGAAAATGGGGGGCAGAGCAAAATAATCTTTTTGCTTTTTTAAAAAGCATGGTACAACTGACGCCCAAATTAAAGGAACTTTATGACGGGGTAAGAGAGGTAAGGGGCTAAAATATTAAAAATTTCTTAAAATCTTCTGAAAACCTACAGCCTAAAAACGGAAGGATTTCCTATCAGAGGAAAGGGATTTCTTTAATCGAAAAACTTTAGAATTTAGGTGCAACTTTACCACTACCTCTTCATGGCCAAAAAAAGTGACATGGCCGGGGCCAAAGGAAGATTTAGACAAATTAACTGTTAAATTTGGGAATTCTTAAGGTCTCAAAAGATTTTTAAAGTCTAAGTAGGTTTTTTACCCCAAGTATCAAACCCCCACAACAATATCATCTGGTATGCTCCCGTCCTTCAAGCCCCTTTAATAGCCTGATGGAAGTTTCTGGAATGAAGAGGGGAATTTTTCATTCCGAAGGGGGTAACTGTATACGAAAATGCCCTCCTGGAATCACGAAGGCAGAGATTTCCTTTCGCCTTATCTGTAAAAGGTACCTGATAGAAACCTTTTAAAGGAGATCAAATTTTGGGACACAAAAGTAGCCTTACCCCAAAGTAAATTTACGTCATCCAGACGAGGAAGGGGTAAGCATCGAATTGTGACCTCGTTCACTTACGGTAGTCTGTCACATACGAACCCTCCATCCCCTTTTTTTAGGATGCAGGGTGAACCCAGGGAAGACGACTCCCCCCACTAAACCATGTTCAAACAAGAAGTCTACCTTCCTGCTGAAGAACCCTTTGTTTTTTGGTTAGCTCTGTAGGGGAGAGTTTTTTTGGGTTTTTTAGATTTTCCCCATTACATCATGTAACCTAACGACATTTTTTCGGCACAAAAAAAAAATATTAGGAATGACGTAGAAAGCTCATTAAAAATTGTTGTTGTATTTCAGATAATCCATCCATTAACGGGCTAGGATCCTTGAGGAGGACAAATTTGAAGTTTGTTTTAAATTTCAGGATAAGTGCAAAAGAGTCGAGTCGTCCTAAAGGGGAAAAGGGAAGGCCGGGGGGGGACTTTATCGGGTGATGAAACCCCTTGATTTGTTTTAATGGTAATTTTTTGTTTTTGAGGTCTTATCAATGGGAGCTACCACAAAATTTTAAATCAAAAAAACTACTTACTATCGCATAGGTCCCGTAAATCTGCTTAAAGGGTTGGGGCCATTTTATATTTCCTGCACCAACCCCTTGTCTCCGGAGGAAGGTCGGAATTTGTGCCTCTTTCATACCTCGTTTCATTTTACTTTGAGCTGTCTTTAGCTTAGCCGGGCTAACCACGTGCCCCCCAACCCTAAAGAGGGTTGTAGAGTGCTGAGTTTACGTCTTCTCCCATCCATCCTTTTTTGAGCCCCGGGGACCTCGTACATGGCCCAAAGATCAGCTCAAACGACTACCCCCTGTAGACTCTTGCCCCGTCTTCGTACTGAGAACAGCAAAAATGGTGAGTTCACCCCAATCTTCGAAAGTGCATGCAAAACTTCTCATCTTGTTTTTAATGTTTGGGGAAAATCTTCCAAGGCCCGGGGGCTGGGGTTTTATAGGCAGTGGATAAGGGAAATTTTCCAAACCCAGTTAAATTCCCTAAATGCTTTGGCAGTGGTTTTACCCTTTATCATTTTTTATAGTTTTTTGGAAAGCCAAAACAAGAAAAATTTTGTTAAAGCTTTGAGAATAGCTTTAGTATTGATATACCTTGGGGGGTCGCTTAGGATATTGGTTACTTTTCCAAATTGTAAATAAATACTGATTCCGACTTTGACTTAGGGAGTGGACCTACCAAATCTATAATTAAATCTGGCAAAAGGTTTTCTCCACAGCAGGGATGGGTTTTGGGAAAGGGAGGTTTAATAGAATGTCCCCGGTTTTTTTCCCAAATTTCTGCATTCTCGGCAACACCTAATTGATTCTTTACATCTTTTTTAATGTTGGCCCCTAAATTCTTTTTTGACATACAAGGTTTTTGTAATTCCCAAGTGACCTCCTGATACGTAAATTATGAGCTATTTTAAATTTTGGGCTATATTGGTTGGAACCACTAACCTTCTATAATTGCCGGCCCCGTTCCTAACCAGAAAAGCATACCAATAATCATTTTTAAACTTTATACTTGACTGGATGACCCAAAGAGGATTTACCCATGGCTGCCTCAAAAGCGAATTTTAACGAAGGGTCCTTACGTTTTTCCTCCCGGGAAAGGGCGTCCCTCGGGCATGGAAAAAAAAACTGGGAATTTCCTCAACCTGGGAATAGGGAAAGGGTTTTATCGGGGGCTGTTTTACTGATTTTCGAGACTCCGGCCGGTGGTCCAAAAACAAACGGGTATTCCGAGATCGGAGTCGCCAAGGATAGGTCAACATTTTCCCCAGACAGCCCTTGGGGTGTTGCCCCCAGTTTTGGGCCCAAAACTGAGAAGCATTAATTTTAGGTTCAGGACACGAAAGGTTTAAAAGTAGAATGTTATTCCCGTAATAACATGGCATTTTTCATGGGGAAAACCTTTTTGGATCCTAAGTCAAGTACCCGTGTAATATTTGCACTGTACATAAATTTTATGCAAAGGAAAAATATTAGTTCCCCCCATACTTCCAATAAAATGATTAAAACAAGGAAAATATTCTCTGAAAGGGGTAATATTCCTTTTTGCAAGTCATATGCTCCCGTATCTCTAAAGGTATTTTCTTTTTTTTGGTTCTGAGTTTTTCCTGAAGGGAAAAAACTTCGCAAAAATAAGGGCCATACCTTTTTCTATTCTCTAGGGGGCATTTTATAGGGGTATTAGAGATTTTTCCCGTGGGGTTGAGGTTTTTTGGGGGCAGTTGGGGAAATGATATGACCCACTTTATTACCCCCTGAAGCAGACGACAGGCTTTCCCTTTACCCCTGTACGTTGCAAGTGGTGTCGTTCGGCTGGTCCTCTCTGGGATATTGTTGTCGAGATGCTCCATAAATATTTGCCCCCCCGCAGGGGACAATTTTTAGAAGCGTGGCTCACCGGTGACTTGGGTTTGGGTGTCGAGCGCTCCCCCCCTCCCGGGTGGCATTCATTCTCCAATGTTGTCCCCATCTCTCCCCCCGCCAACTGTTGAAAAGGGAAGAAAGGGAGCCGGGGGCAAGGGGGGCGGTTCGTTTCAAGGGATCACCAAATGGCCCCCCCAATCGTGGGTTAAGTCACGATCCTGCAGAAAGACACGAACCCTGGCCCCCAAATCCAGCAGGTTTTATCAAAGAATAAAAGGGTGCAAACCACCCTCAAAGTTAAGAGACCCAAAACCCCTCGCTTTTATACCAGCTGGTAAAAGCTTTGGTTTTTGGGCTCACAAAGTCCACCAGGGATTGACCAAAAGGGGGGCCCCCTGTTCAATTTGGAAGGTCTTTCAATTTTTGCTGGGGTCATGTATATGCTCCCCAAAACGTGGTCTTTTACTACTTGATAATCAGAGAATTTTAGCGTCATTAATACCACGTAAATTCCTTGGGCCCTTACCCCAAAAAGTGTATGAACAACGCTGCCCCTGCGTTTCCGGCCCCTTCAAGGCTCGAGGGGCCCGATTTTCGAAGCTTTCGAAAAATTGCTTGGTTCGGGCTCAAGAAGCGGGGGAAAAAGCTGACGCTTTTTTTTAAACTGAAATCGTTTTAACAGAACAAAAAATGCCTCCTTTCTCTTTTTCCCATCAAATTCTTCCCTGCGAAGCTCTCGTTCCCATTTGTCAAAGATTGATTTTTGCCAGCTGAATGCCAAAAGACGCTGTTCACCCGAGACAACCCGCTGCACTATACGACCATTTTGCTCCCTAGTGTTCATTCCCCCTGCGAGAACATAGTAGTTTTTCCCTGCTCCCAAGGGAGAGTCTGATGGCCTCTCTTCTTCATAATATTCCGCAAAAGTGAACGCAGTTGCGCAGCTGTAAGATGCGTTTTTGGGAAGCCAATGGAACGAGCAATTTGCCAAAAACGCGTGGGACAATTTAGGTAGGTTTATGCAAAATTAAAAGCGACACCAGGCTCTGATCTCTAGGTGGATAAGTTTTTTTCGCTATGCACAGTACAATACCCCAAGAAAGTTAATTTCAGAACACCTTAGCTTGCACAGTCGATTTTCCCAAAAACGCAAAAGCAAAAAACCGCTGCACCAAGACTGACCGTAGCGAAGCGAGCAACACTGAACAAACAGTAGCGAGCTGCTGAAAAGATCACACAATAGCAAGGTGATAAAAAGCAATGACACGGGAAAAAAATTTTAAAAAGCGAAGCGAAAAAAAAGCAAGCTACACAAATTTCCTGCTACAAAACTTCACCCTAAGCCAACCTTTCTCTAAGTCCGCTCCCACAGGCTACCCTATTACAACCTAGGGTTTCAAATGGCCCGTTAAACCCTGGTTAATGGGACAAATAAAACCGTAGAAAAAATTTAGATTATTTATCCTTTCACCAATTTAGAACACAAATGTAACTATGTACATTAATAAATATAGTGCACGTCCGGGGAAGCAAGGCAGAAAAAAGAAGCCACAAGAAAGCAGACCGTGCTTCAACCAGCTTAGAATGGGAATGCAAGGGCAGACAGGAAGAGCGGTATCCCCAAAAACCCCTGCGATTTTCCCAAACCCCCCTTCTTATTTGGGTAAACCGGGCATAAATTTAAAACTGGGGCCCCTATCAAATCTTAGAACCGGGTTTGCTGGTTGGGGGAGATCCGTAAATAGGGTTTTCCATGCGCCCAAAAAAAGGTTACGTATCTTTTACCACAATGCCCCCTGGGGATATTACGGTAGGTGGTGGCTCATGGTGTATCTGCGGGGGGGGTGTGTGTGCTCATGGTGATATGTGGGAGGTAGGTGTGCTCATGGGTATATGTAAATGGGGGTTTTTGGGCTCATGGGGTTATTACGGTTTGGTGGGTGGTGTGTGTGTGCCCCTGGGTATATGTACGGTTAGGTTGTTGCTCATGGTTAATTTAAATTCGGT
>NC_069399.1:62875966-62934060 GCF_026875155.1 Cherax quadricarinatus | reverse complement strand
GCTTTTTGGTATCAGTGACACGGAACAGAAGTATTCAGTAAAGTTTACGGTGTGGTAACCCGGTGAGTGTCGAGTGACACGACACAAAAATTAGAAAGGGTCGTGTAACTCTGTGTTGAAGTGTCAAATGACGCAGTGAAAAGGCTTCTTTAGAGACTGAGTGTCATGACACTGGTGAAAAGGCAGTGTCATGGATACCACGGAGACGGTGTGTCTGAGAACAGAGATAAGGTGTCATGACAGATAAGTGTCATAACACTCCAACATCGTGTCATAAGGCACGATTTTATGACACTTGGATTGGTAGTGTCGTAAGACACCCGAAGATGGCAGTGACATATGACACCGAGGCACTAGGGTTATGATGTTTTTTTTACTTGATTGTTTGTGACTTTGTATATAAAATATGTAGCTATATCAACGATAAACTCGTTATGTTTTTATACGAAGTGTATCTATAGTAAAGATAATGAATTGTAGTGTTTATTTGTAATCCCGAGCTCTCCCATATTGCAGCACTAGTAACAGACTAATGAAACAAAAATATACTCTCCCTGTGTAGAGGTAATAGTGTTTTTTGTGTTAAACTAGTGTTTTGTAATAGTTTATTATCTTCCTGTTCTACATAATTTATTATTTCTGGAATATCGCTATTATCTTCCTGTGTAAAAACTGAGAGAAAGTGTTAAAAATTCTGCACATTTCCTTACTACTGTCGGTGAACTGACCCGAGTAACTTTTAAGTGGGCCTATCTTGTCCCTGATCTTACTTCTGTATACCTGAAAGAATCCTCTTGGGTTAGTCTTCGATTCTCTTGCAACTTTAACCTCATAGTCTCTTTTTGCTTTTCTTATTCCCGTTTTTATTTCTCTTTTACTGAATACATTGATAAATTAGACACATGTGCAACTCTTGGGTATCTTTATTGAGGAAACGTTTCGCCACACAGTGGCTTCATCAGTCCATACTTAGGAGAAACTTGAAGAACAGGAGGAGAATGAGGTAATCAGTCCCTCAACCTTGAGTCGATGTGGTCAGTCCATCAATCTTGAATAGAATACGGCATACGTGCTGAGAAGGAGCTTATAAACCGTTGGCAGGAGAGGTGCAGAAGTCATAGGTCGTGTAACATTTGTTCAATGTTGAAGTAGGTCGTGCCCAAGAATTAGGCAAGCGAAGAATTCCCAAGTATTAAGATCCCAAGAAGTTGCAGTGTCTGACAGGTTTGTAGATGAATGGTTCAGAGAACCGACATGTTGATAAATTAGACACATGTGCAACTCTTGGGTATCTTTATTGAGGAAACGTTTCGCCACACAGTGGCTTCATCAGTCCATACAAAGGAGAATCTTGAAGAACAGGAGGAGAATGAGGTAATCAGTCCCTCAACCTTGAGTCGATGTGGTCAGTCCATCAATCTTGAATAGAATACGGCATACGTGCTGAGAAGGAGCTTATAAACCGTTGGCAGGAGAGGTGCAGCAGTCATGGACTGATGAAGCCACTGTGTGGCGAAACGTTTCCTCAATAAAGATACCCAAGAGTTGCACATGTGTCTAATTTATCAACATGTCGGTTCTCTGAACCATTCATCTACAAAACTGAATACATTAATTTCTCTCATCTTTTGATTCGCCTACATATGCCTCTCCTTTGACCAATGAGATATTTTAATCTATTGTTTATTCATATAGGATCATTTTTGTTTGATATGATTTCCCTATTTGGAACATTTGTCTAAGCAGCTAGAACTATGCTCTGGAAAACGCCATATTGACAATCATCACCACCTACCTGACCCATAGTCAGGTCATTCCAGTTCAGCCCACCCAGATAATTTCTCAGTCCTTTGAAATAAGGCAAGTGGAAGTCAGAGACAGAGACGTGATAGCAATTATTAGGGTAATTCCATGATATATTAAAAGTGAGTGATTTGTGACCACTTTTCCCTAGCTCATCATTAACCTCAAAATTTTTGATTAGCGATTCCCTGCTGGTAATAACCAAGTCAAGCAGGTTGTTTCCTCAGTTGATTTTGCCACAAACTGTTTTAAAAAAACAAACCTGAATCGTATCAGGAAAGTCACCTGACTAAATTTCCTGTCAAATTGTACCCGTCAATTTGTCTAAAGTTAAAATCTCCCATTAGCATAACATTTTCGTATGCAAATGCCTTACGAATTTCGTCCCACAAAAGTTCACTGCACTTCCTGTCAAGGTTAAGAGGACTGTAAGTCTCACTCGAGATTACTTACACAGAATGACTCTCTTTTTTTAATGCTTCATTTTAATATATATTAAAGGTATTACCTATGTCTACGCTAATGCGGTTGATATCTTCGACTACTAGCACTACCACCACTAGAACTACCACCACTACCACAACCAACACTACTAACACCACCATTACCAACACCACCATCACCACCACTACTACCACCACCATCACCACCACTACTACCACCACCATCACCACCACTACTACCACCACCATCACCACCACTACTACCACCACACCACCACTACTAACACCACCACCGCCACCAACACCATCACTACCAGCACCACCGATACTACAATCACCACTACCAGCGCCTCCGATACTACAATCACCACTACCAGCACAACCGATACCACAATCACCACTACCAACACCACCATAATCACGACCGCCACTACCAACACCACCATGATCACGACCGCCACTACCAACACCACCATGACCACGACCGCATCTACCAACACCACCATGATCACGACCGCCACTACCAACACCATGACCACGACCGCCACTAATAACACCACTATGACCACGGCCGCCACTACAAACACCACCATGACCACGACCGCCACTACCAACACCACCATGACCACGACCGCCACTACCAACACCACCATGATCACGACCGCCACTACCAACACCACCATGACCACGGCCGCCACTACCAACACCACCATGACCACGGCCGCCACTACCAACACCACCATGACCACGACCGCCACCACCAACACCACCATGATCACGACCGCCACTACCAACACCACCATGACCACGGCCGCCACTACCAACACCACCATGACCACGACCGCCACTACCAACACCACCATGACCACGACCGCCACTACCAACACCACCATGACCACGACCGCCACTACCAACACCACCATGACCACGACCGCCACTACCAACACCACCATGACCACGACCGCCACTACCAACACCACCATGACCACGACCGCCACTACCAACACCACCATGACCACGACCGCCACTACCAACACCACCATGACCACGACCGCCACTACCAACACCACACATGACCACGACCGCCACCACCAACACCACCATGACCACGACCGCCACCACCAACACCACCATGACCACAGCTGCCACTACCAACACCACCATGACCACAGCCGTCACTACCAACACCACCATGACCACGACCGCCACCACCAACACCACCATGACCACGACCGCCACCACCAACACCACCATGACCACAGCCGCCACTACCAACACCACCATGACCACGGCCGCCACTACCAACACCACCATGACCACGACCGCCACCACCAACACCACCATGACCACAGCTGCCACTACCAACACCACCATGACCACAGCCGTCACTGCCAACACCACCATGACCACGACCGCCACCACCAACACCACCATGACCACAGCTGCCACTACCAACACCACCATGACCACAGCCGTCACTACCAACACCACCATGACCACGACCGCCACCACCAACACCACCATGACCACGACCGCCACCACCAACACCACCATGACCACAGCCGCCACTACCAACACCACCATGACCACGGCCGCCACTACCAACACCACCATGACCACAGCTGCCACTACCAACACCACCATGACCACAGCCGTCACTACCAACACCACCATGACCACGACCGCCACTACCAACACCACCATGACCACGACCGCCACTACCAACACCACCATGACCACGACCGCCACTACCAACACCACCATGACCACGACCGCCACTACCAACACCACCATGACCACAGCCGCCACTACCAACACCACCATGACCACGACCGCCACCACCACTACTACCACCATCACCACGACCGCCACCACCACTACTACCACCATCACCACGACCGCCACCACCACTACTACCACCATCACCACGACCGCCACCACCACTACTACCACCATCACCACGACCGCCACCACCACTACTACCACCATCACCACCACCAGAGAGACCTCAGTAAGTGTTACTTTTCAACACTCTTCCTTCATGCATAAGGAAGATCACTAACAAACTCCCAACTTTCTTCACGAAGGACTCAACAGATTCCTCAAAACAGTTTCTCGTCAGTTGGGTTGTATTGCAGAAGGCAGGCACTAACAGCTTTATCGATCAGGCCTGGTCTTCTACCGGTCAGCGGGGGCGATGACCTCCTGAAGTGACTTCAGGTAAACTTGAGGTAAGTGGTGGTTGTGGTAGTCGCAGCAGCAGCCACCGGTATCCTGGTGTTTTCTCTGAAGTTGCTCAGAATTTCCAGTTGTTTGCGTTCACCTGCACCGCTGTTTCCAGAAGTAGAACTAGCGGTGACTAGTATTAGAACCACTATATATTACACCTCTGTGGGTAGCGATGGAGTAACAAGAGTCGTTGTGCTAAAAAAGTAGAGGTAGTTTATAATTTTTGTCTATTGTGCACTTTCAGCTCTCCTCTAAATTATATTTAATTTTTTCAATATGGTCACAGACCGGGCCGCGGGGGCGTTGACCCCCGGAACTCTCTCCAGGTAAACTCCAGGTAATATATTTTTTTACCTTGTTTCATGTCGGCAGGGAGAGGGAGGTAGGGAGGGAAGGGAGCAGAAGGCTCCCTTCCCTCCCTACCTCCCTTCATACATCATGATAATACACGAATGTCCTTAATGAAGATTGAAGTAAAGAGTCCTCATCAGAATACCTCGAAGTGTACTATAAAGTCTACCGCTATCTGCGTGCCCAGTGTACTCCCCATGTATACCCAAGTACCACACAAGCCTAGCTCTTACCGTCTTCGAGCGTAGTTGCAGTTACAGGGACCGCTGAGGGCCCGGCCCCTTGAGTGTTGACTGCCTGCACCTCAACCACGTACTCAGTGTAGGGCGTCAGCTCCGTCACTAGCGCTGAGCAGCACCCTCCTGAAGACGGCGACGTGGGCGACGATGAAGACAAACTCGAAGATGATGAAACAGGCCAGTTCTCTGCTTCCACGGTAACGATCTTGTACTGGTCGCTGGATATGCTGTGGGACGAACAGGTGTGTTTCAGATAGATGGACTGAAGGGGTGGCAAGGAAGACTCGTAGATGAGTGGACTAATAGAAGGCTGTGTGGGCTGATAGATGGATGGGTGTATTGACAAATGGATGGCTGGGTTGATGGGGTGTGGGTAGATTGACAGGCGTGTGGGGAGATTGTCGGGTGTGTGGATGATTGTCGGGTGTGTAGGGAGATTGTCGGGTGTATGGAGTGATTGTCTGATATATGGGGAGATTGTCGGGTGTGTGGAGAGATTGTCGGGTGTGTGGAGAGATTGTCGGATGTGTAGGGGGAGATTGTCAGGACAGAGAGCTGTGTGAATGGACAGAGCTTTTAAATGGGCCGGGGAGCTGATTGTTGCATCAACGAAATCATTGAGTGGTGAGTGGACTGATAGATAGGCTGATATACTGACATGTCGGCATGTGGCTGATAGATGGGTGGGTTTATTATCAGTGGGTGAACTGACAGAGGGGTCATACAGTTACAAACAGACTGGCTGATGGAAATTTTGTTTAATCTTCTTAAACAAAATAACAACTGAGAGAGCGTGAGTAGTGCAAGTGGGATGGAAATGCATGTGTGTTTGCGTATATGCTTATTTTGTATGTCGGTGTAATGAATATCAATGTATATATAATGTGTATGCAAATTTTGTATGTGTACATATTGCGATCCATGAATGGGGCCCAATGTACATTCGATGTATATAATGTATTTTATCTTTTCATATAATTTTACATTGTTGATATTTTCAATATTAGCTAAATTGAAAGTATCATGCCTTATATAATTGTTTGACTTAGTTTATGTCTCACGAAATCGTAATGACAAGATTGCAAACAAACCATACCACGGGCGGGATTTGAACCCGCGGTCAGAGTCGCAAAACTCCAGACCGTCGTGTTAGCCACTGGACCAGCTAGCCACAATAAGATTCATCCAACTAAGTATATTTCTACACCATAGGAAAGTTAGCATAGGCACCACTGTGACCACTGTGTAGAAATATACCTAGTTGGACGAATCTTATTGTGGCTAGCTGGTCCAGTGGCTAACGCGACGGTCTGGAGTTTTGAGACTCTCTGATCGCGGGTTCAAATCCCGCCCGTGGTATGGTTTAGCTTATGTCATTAGGTAGGATGCAACAATTTACACTTTATTCTGTGCTCATTGTACGAGTGTTGAGTAGCTGCCCGCATTGGCGAAGTACCTCAAATAATCTAACTTCCTTTGGTCAGGAAGATAGATTATTTGAGGACGTTCAGTCAGTCACTGGTTAAGTCGAGTTGTGTCTTGAAACAGCATTTGGAGCACATACTTACATTTACACACACTCACTTGTATATATATTAGCATTATGTTTATTGGGCAGCAGAAGTCACTTCTGCGGCCCTTTGCTGTACTTTATACAAGATTGATGGACTGAACACATCGACTCCAGGCTGAGGGACTGATTACTTCATACTCCTCCTCTCCTTACATTATTCTCCTTTGTATGGACTGATGAAGCCACTGTGTGGCGAAACGTTTCTTCAGTAAAGATTCTCATATGTTACATAAGTGTCTCAATGTATAACTTACTTTTGCAATACGAGGGAAGTGTAGGAACTTATATATTATATAAAGTATTTACTTAGATATTGTCCACCTAGGCAACTTTAACTTTGTTAATAAACATATCTTAATTTTAAATTCGATTAGTTAGTAACCTTCCAGTTGAGAACCTAAAGTACTATTCAACTTTCTGTAATTATAACATAAGAACATAAGAAAGAAGGAACACTGCAGTAGGTCTACTGACCCATGCGGAGCAGGTCCATGTACCCCCGCGGATTAGACTAATGTTCCCCCCCCCCGGATTAGCCCAATGACCCACCCAGTCTGGTCACCTCCACTCAAGCATGGAGCACTGCACCAGACCCAGCAGCACAAGCTAGTCAGGTCCAACTCACACCCACCCACACCCACTCATGTATTTATCTAACCTATTTTTAAAACTACACAACGTTTTAGCCTCAATAACTGTACTCGGGAGTTTGTTCCATTCATCCACAACTCTATTACTAAACCAATGCTTTCCTATATCCTTCCTGAATCTGAATTTTTCCAACTTGAAACCATTGCTGCGAGTCCTGTCTTGGCTGGAAATTTTCAGCACGCTTTTTACATCCCCTTTATTTATTCCTGTTTTCCATTTATACACCTCGATCATATCCCCCCTAATTCTACGCCTTTCGAGAGAGTGCAGATTCAGGGTCCTCAGTCTATCCTCATAGGGAAGATTTCTGATACATGGGATCATCTTTGTCATCCTCCTCTGTACGTTTTCTAGAGCATTTATATCCATTCTGTAATACGGTGACCAGAACTGAGCAGCATAGTCTAAATGAGGCCTAACCAAGGATATATAGAGTTGAAGAACAACCTGAGGACTTCTACTATTTATACTTCTAGATATGAAGCCAAGAATTCTGTAAGCCAGTGTGACTTTGTCAATGGTCCAAGTCGGACCGAAACGTCGTCGTAAGCTTCTGTCTTTTATGTGCGGGTTATTTGTGTATCTGTTAGCTTTATTGCGAACACTAATGAACTGTTGTCTTGGTTTTAGATTACTGCTAACCAGAACTCCTAAATCCTTTTCGCAATCAGTAGTATTAAGATCTACATTATTTAGTTTATATGTGGCATGGTTATTTAACTGTCCAACATTTAGAACTTTGCATTTGTCAATATTAAACTGCATCTGCCACTTCTCCGATCATTGCATCAGTCTATTCAAATCATCCTGGAGTGCTCTAGTGTCCTCATTAGAATGAATTGGACGGCCTGTTTTGGTGTCATCGGCAAATTTGCTGATGTCGCTATTTATTCCCTCATCTATGTCGTTTATGTAAATTGTGAACAACAACTGGCCCAACACTGACCCCTGAGGAACACCGCTTGTGACGTGCCCTCATTCTTATTTCTTTCCATTTATGCAAACTCTCTGCTGCCTATTTGTCAGCCATGCCTCTACCCAGGAAAAAATTTCTCCTATTCCGTGTGCCTTAAGTTTCCTCCATAGTCTCTGGTGTGGAACTCTATCGAAAGCTTTGCTGAAGTCCATATACACAATATCATATTCATTACCATGATCTACCTCCTCAAACACCTTAGTGAAAAAAGTTAGTAAATTCGTAAGACAGGAACGCCCCTTTGTAAAACCGTGTTGAGATTCATTAATCAATCTGTGCCTGCCAAGATGGCTACGAATTGCTTCGGCAATTATTGATTCCATAAATTTTCCCACTATGGAGGTAAGGCTTATTGGTCTATAGTTTGAAGCCAAGGACCTGTCACCTGCCTTGTAAATAGGTATTACATTTGCCATTTTCCACTTATCAGACACTATGGCAGTTTGTAGTGATATGTTAAAAAGATTAGCCAAAGGTATGCTAAGTTTCTCTTTACATTCCTTTAACACCCTTGCAAACAGTTCACCAGGGCCTGGGGATTTGTTAGGTTTTAGTTTCTCTATTTGTCTGAGGACCATGTCTCTAGTTACTGAAATCGTACACAGTTTATTATCATCCTGTTCTACATAATCTATTATTTCAGGAATATCGCTAGTATTTTCCTGGGTGAAAACTGAGAGGAAGTAGATATTTAGAATTTCACACATATATCCTTATCACTGTCAGTGATAAGGATATGTGTGTGAAATTCTAAATAGAGTTACTCTTAAGTGGGCCAATCTCGTCCCTAATCTTACTTCTGTATACCTGAAAGAACCCTTTTGGGTTAGCCTTTGAATCCCTTGCAACCTTAGCCTCATAATCCCTTTTTGCTTTTCTTATTCCTTTCTTTATTTCTCTCTTTAATTGAATATATTGATTTCTTAACTGCCCATCCCCTCTTTTGATACGCCTATATATGCCTCTCTTTTGACCAATGAGATGTTTTAATCTATTGTTCATTCATTTGGATTATTTTTGTTAGATCTAATTTCCCTACTCGGAACAAAAGTTGTCTGGGCAGCTAGAACTATGCTTTGAAAAAGTCATATTGGCAACAAAGATCACCTACCTGACCCATAGTCAGGACATTCCAATTTAGCCCACCCAGGTAATTTTTCAGTCCCATGAAGTCGGCCAAGCGAAAATCTGGGACAGAGATTTTATTACAGTTATCTGGGTAATTCCATGATATATGGAAACTAAGTGATTTGTGATCACTTTCCCCAAGCTCATCATTAACCTCAAGATTATTAATTAGTGAATCTTTGTTGGCAAGAACCAAGTCAAGCAGATTGTTTTCTGTAGTTGGTTCTGTCACAACCTGTTCTAAAAAGCAATCATGAACCGTATCAAGAAAGTCACTAGACTCAAGATTTCCTGTCATATTGTTCCAATCAATTTGTCTAAAGTTAAAATCTCCCATTATCACATTTTCATACCTAGATGCCTGATGAATTTCGTCCCATAACAGCTTACTGCCCTCCCTATCAAGGTTTGGGGGCCTATAAATCACACCCAGAATTAATTTGTCACGTCCCTCGAGAAACTGTAGCCAAACAAATTCTGTGTTCGATGTTTCTAATCTTATATCATGTCTAAGACAACAATTTAAATTTTCTCTGGGCATACATCGCCACACCACCACCCTTCCTGTTGACCCTATCAGTGTGGAATAGTTTATAACCCAGTATTTTGCTTTCAGAAGGCATTTCTCTATCTTTCAGGTTGAACCAGGTCTCTGTTATACCAATAATATCTATATTGCCTACACTTGCAAGTAATCTTTGCTCATCTATCTTATTTCTTAGACTCCTACAATTTGTATAGTAAACCTTAAGGGAGCTAGTCACTCGTTGCCCTCTACTATCTCTCTTTGTTTTTGATCAATTAATTTGCCATTACTAGCAACTTTATTTTGAATATTGTCTTCTAAACATATCCCTGAGGTATCCCGGTAATAACTTCTGTTTTTAACCCTAATGCTGCAGCCTGATTGTTTCCCACAAACACCCATACCTCTATAATCTATCAGTTTAAATTCCTAGACAAGTCATCAATTACCCCCTCAATTGAATTGGCTAATGCAACCACTCCGTCCCCAGAGAGATGAACCCCATCCCTTACATACATATCACGTTTGCCAAAGAATAGGTCCCAGTTATCAATGAATGGGATTGCAAGTTCCTTGCAGTACCTGTCTAGCCAGCAATTTATACCAATTGCCCTGGACATCCATTCATTGCCCACTCCCTTTCTAGGCAAGATGCTGCATATGACTGGCATCCCTCCCTTAGACCTAACTACTTCTATGGCTGACCTGTACTTATCCAGCAGCTCCTCTCTCCTGCCCTTCTCAATGTCATTACCCCAAGCACTAAGACAGATAATGGGCTTGTTCCCATTACCTGCCATAATGTTATCCAACCTGCTGACTATGTCACCAACACCAGCTCCAGGAAGGCACACTCTCTGTCTGACCTTTCTGTCTCTGTTACAAAATGCACGGTCCATATATCTTACCTGAGAATCGCCTACTATTAAAGTATTCTTACCTTGATTAGCAGGGGAATCAGTGGTACCTTCAACCTCACTAACCACTGATTTACACTCGTCTTGGAGAACAGAGAATCGATTTCCTACCTTCACATCTTCTCTATTAACTCTCCTCATCTTCCTTCTTCCTGAACTGTGAACCACTTGCCACTTAAAGCAGCTGCCACTATCACTGCTGGTGACCATTCCTTCCTTACCAGCTAAATCCTTCTCACACTCGCTCCCAAACTCATCTACGCGAAGCTTCAGCCTCCTAGTAGAATCTCCTTCTTCAACACTTGAACCTGAGATTCTAAAACACTACAACAAGCCATGGTTCTTGGTAACAGCCCACGCTAACTCCCAAGAGCTTAGGCAGGTATGACCGCAGGTGACCACAGACCTCAGCATACCAGAATACTGACTACTTGTTACAAAATCCCAGTAACAGGCTGAGGGGCAGACTTTTCTAGTATTCACTGGAGATGTCTATGCTTAATAGAAATCGCGTTTTATGTAACGGTACATAATTTTGAGTGTGTGTATACCTGGAGCATACCTGCAGAGGGTTTTGAGGGTCAACGTCCCCGCAGCCCGATCTGGGACCAGGCCTCGTGGTGGATCAGGGTCTGATCAACCAGGCTCTTACTCCTGGTCACACGCAAGTTGACGCAAGAGCCAAAGATTGGCTAGTCAGGTACTGTCAGGTGCCTGTCCAGCACCGTCTTGAAGACAGCCAGGGGTTCATTGGTAATCCCCCTTATGTATGCTGGGAGACAGTTGAACAGTCTTGGGCCCCTGACACTTATTTTGTTGTCTCTTAGCATATTCGTGGCGAGTACTGTGCCTTGTGGAACAGAGCTTTTCACTGTAGCTGCCTCAGACTTTACTCTGTTTACTATTATTCTTTGTGATTTATTCGTTAGGAAGTTATAGATCCATCTACCAACTTTTCCTGTTATTCCTTTATCACGCATTTTGTGCACTGTTACACCGTGGTCGCACTTGTCGAAGGCTTTCGCAAAGTCTGTGTATACTGCATCTGCATTTTGTTCATCCTCTAAAGAATCCAGGACCTTGTCATAGTGGTCCAGTAGCTGGGACAGACAAGAGCGACCTGCTCTAAACTCGTATTGCCCTGGGTTGTTGGCGATCTTGCTTCTTAGAACCCTTTCAAGATTTTTATGATATGAGATGCTAGTGCTATCGGTCTGTATTTCTTTGCAATTGCTTTACTGTCAACCTTTGTAGAGTGGGGCTATGTCTGTTTTAAGCGAGTGTGGGATGACCCCCGTGTCCATGCTCCCTCTCCATAGAATGATGAAGGCACTTGACAGGAACTTCTTGCAGTTTTTAATGAACATGGAGTTCCTTGAGTTCGGGCCTGGGGAAGAGTGCATGAGCTTTTCGAAGTCTTGTGGTATTAGGATAATATCAGAGATTTCTGAAGTAACTAGATTTTGGGTCTCGTCTATAAAAAAATAATTTAGATTGTCGATCTTTAGTCTGGTTAACAGCTTGCTGAGCACTGTTGGGGCTTTAGTATCTCACTTATTTCTTTGTTGTCATCTGTCATCTCGCCTAAGCAGGGGTCCATTACTGGATGTTGTTTTTCCCATAGATTTGGCGTAAGAGAAGTAATTTGATTTCTTTCAGTTTCCTTTATGGCTTTAAACTCTTCCTGAGATTCTTGTCTCCCGTAAGATTTCTTAAGCTTAAGTCCGATATTTGCTTTCTCTCTGACCAGTGCCACCCTTTGCATTTCAGATATACTGGCCCCTCTCAGCAGCTCTGTGATTCTTCGCCTACGCCTGTATAGGGAGCATCTCTCTCTTTATAGTTTACTTCCGTGTTGTTTAGGTTATCTTCCAAGCTTGTTTCATTTAGGACATGGTTGACTTATTCCCATTGTATGTTTTTGTAACTCAAGTTAAATTTTGTGAAGGCACCATCATAACTGATCACATTTTGCTGGTCAGAAGCCCTGCGAACACATGTCCGTACCTATGTTATGTACCTATGTTATGTACCTATGTTATGTACCTGTGTTATGTACTTATGTTATGTACCTGTGTTATGTAGTGATCTCAGTGAAGATGAGGTCCAGCATATTTTCTAGTATTGAAGTCTCCAATATTTGCTGGTTAAAGGTGAATTTGGTGCAGAGATTTAATATCTCGTGTGTGTGTGTGTGTGTGTGTGTATGTGTGTGTGTGTGTGTGTGTGTGTGTGTGTGTGTGTGTGTGTGTGTGTTGTGTGTGTGTGTGTGTGTGTGTGTGTGTGTGTGTGTGTGTGTGTGTGTTGTGTGTGTGTGTGTTAATTTTCATTTGATCTACCTCCTTGGGTGATCCCTGCTAAAATATTATTTGCTACACACCTCCATTTTAGGTGTCTCAAATTTAAATCCCCCAGTAGCAAGATATTTGGGGCAGGAGTTGGGAGATTTTCCAGACAGTGGTCAATTTTCAAAAGCTGTTCCTGGAATTGCTGAGAAGTTGCATCCAGAGGCTTGTATACAATTACAATGACAGGGTTTTGGTTTTCGATTTTTATTGCCAAAACTTCAACTACATCGTTTAAAGTGTTTAGTAGTTGTGAGCAAATGAGCGAATCTATGACGTACAAGCCAACCACCCCTTGTTGCCTGTTTATCATGTCGCATCTGAATAGCTTATAACCTGAGATCCATATCTCGTCATCAAAATGATCCTTTATGTGCCTCTCTGTGAAAGCTGCAAACGTTGTATTTGACTCCGTGAGCAGTCCCTTGATGTAATGTATTTTGTTGTTTGTTGATGGCTTTAGACCCTGTATATTTGCAAAGATAAATGTCATTTTGTTGATGGAATTTTGCGTGTACTAACCTAACTGTACTCGCCTAATTTTGGTTGTAGGGGTCGATTCAAGCTCCTGGCCCCGCCTCTTCGCTGGCCGCTACTAGGTCACTCTTCTTGCTCCATGAGCTTTATCATACCTCTTCTTGAAGCTATGTATGGATCAGGCCTCCACTGCATCACTTCCCAGACTATTCCATTTCCCGACAACTCTGTGACTGAAAAATTATTCCCTAACATCCCTGTGATTCATCTGAGTCCTCAACTTCCAACTGTGACCCCTTGTTGCTGTGTCCCATCTCTAAATCATCCTGTCTCTGTCCATCTTGTCGATTCCTCTAAGTATTTTGTATATAGTTATCATATCCCCTCTATCCTGTCCTCCAGTGTCGTCAGGCCGATTTTCCTTAACTTTTCCTCGTAGGACATACCCCTTAGCTCCGGGGCCAGTCTTGCTGCAAACCTTTGCACTTTCTCTAATTTCCTTACGTGTTTGGATAGGTGTGGGTTCCAAACTGGTGCCGCATACTCCAATATGGGCCTAACATACACAGTGTACAGTGTCCTGAACGATTCCTTACTAAGATGTCGGAATGCTGTTCTTAGGTTTGCTAGGCGCCCATATGCTGCAGCAGTTATTTGGTTGATGTGCGCCTCTGGAGATGTGCCCGGTGTTATACTCACCCCAAGATCCTTTTCTTTGAGGGAGGTTTGTAGTCTCTGGCCTCCTAGACTGTACTACGTCTGCCATCTTCTTTGCCCTTCCCGAATCTTCATGACTTTGCACTTGGTGGGGTTAAACTCCATTAGCCAGTTGCTGGACCGGGCCTGCAGCCTGTCCAGATCTCTTTGTAGTTCTGCCTGCTTCTCTTGCGACTGAATTCTTCCCATAACTTCATGTCATCTGCAAACAGGGACACTTCGGAGTCTATTCCTTCCATCACGTCGTTCACCAATACCAGAAACAGTACTGGTCCTAGGACTGACCCATGTAGAGCCCCGCTCGTCACAGATGCCCACTCTGACACCTCGCCATGTACCACGATTTACTGTTGTCTTCCTGACAGGTATTCCCTGATCCATTGCAGCGCCTTCCTTTTTATCCCTGTCTGGTCCTCAGCTTTTGCACTAATCTCTTGTGTGGAACTGTGTCAGACACCTTCTTACAGTCCATCAAAATGCAATCTACCCACCCCTCTTTCTCTTAACATGCTGCTGTCACCTTGTCATAGAACTTCAGTAGGTTTGTGACACAGGATTTTCAGTCCCTGAAAACGTGCTGGCTGTCCTTGTTAAACTCATCCATTTCTAGGTGGTCCACTACTGTTCTGATGATCTTCTCCATGACTTTGCATACTATACATGTCAGTGACACTAGTCTGTAGTTTAATGCTTCATGCCTGTTTCCTTTTGAAAAAATTGGGACTATATTTGCTGTCTTCCATACCTCAGGTAGCCGCCCTGTTTTGATAGATGTGTTGAAGATTGTTGTGAGTGGTACACACAGCACCTCTGCTCCATCTCTCGGGACCCAAGGAGAGGTGTTATCCGGCCTCATCGCCTTTGAAGTATCTAGGCCAGTGTGTCAACCATTTCTCTATTACTCTCATCATACTCTTGCCTTGGCTTGCTGCTGTTCTGTGGTGGATTATACATCACTGCAATTACCACCTTGGGACCTCCAGATTGAAGTGTTTCTATTATGTAGCTTCTTGCTTCTCTTCTGTCTCCTCTCTCCAGCTCATCAAAATCCCATCGGTTTTTGATGAGCAGTGCCACTCCCCCACCCCCTCTGTTCCATCTGTGTTTCCTCAGAGTCTGATATCCCATTGGAAAGATGGCATCTGTTATCTTTCCTGTGATCTTGGTGTCTGTGAGAAATATGATGTCCGGTGATGCCTCTTTGACTCTTGTGCCACTCCTCCCACTTATTTGTCATTCCATCACCGTTTGTGTACCATAACTTCAGTTTCCTATCCAACACTGTGTTCTGGGGATTTTGTCAGGGTGGGGGACCTGGCAGTGTGCTGTGGGTTTCTACAGCACAGTGTGGGATGGGGGCTGTAAATGTGGATTGTGGTTTGTATTGGGAGAGCATGTTTGTTTGTGGGGTTCTGGGGGTGGTTCTGTGTGTGCTTGTGCTTGTTGCTCTGCCCTGCTTTGGTTTTCTTTTGCTGATTCTGTCCTTGTCTCTCTTCCTAACCCCTTTAGCTTCTGCGTTCTCTCCCTCAGTTGCTGTCATTCTGTCTCTGTCTAGGAACACTCTCCTGTATGTTGATGATTCTTTCAGCCATGGTTTCTCATGCAGTATCCTGTTTTGCACCATTTCTGTTTTGAAAATGACATTGATCATCCAGTTTCTCCCCTTCAGATACCCCCCTATTCTCTGAAAATTTAGTATCTCAGTCATGTCCTCCTCACCTATTTCTCTGATGAGAAATAGGAGGAACACTGCAGGAGGCCTGCTGGCCCATACTAGGCAGGTCCTTTACAATTCATCCCACTAACAAAACATTTGCCCAACCCAATTTTCACTGAAAATTGGGTGGCACTGAAAATTGGGTTGGGCAAATGTTTTGTTAGTGGGATGAATTGTAAAGGACCTGCCTAGTATGGGCCAGCAGGCCTCCTGCAGTGTTCCTCCTTTCTTATGTTCTTATGTTCTTATGTTTTCAATCTCCAGTTTTTCTTGCTGCCATCTTTCAGTGTGTGTCCTCCCCTCGCTCTCCTGAGGCCCATGAATGAACACTGAATTCTCCCTCTCCTCCTCCCATTGCCTTTCCCAAAGTGTTACTGGGTCTTGTTTGCTCATGGTCATTGTCTCCCTTAATTTTTCCTGTAGCTCTTGGTGGCATGGTTGTGCCTCTGTGTGGGACCTATCCCCCTCTCTGTCTTCTCTCCCCTCCCTTGTTGCTACCCTGCTCCCAACTGCTCTTCCCCTTCATTCCTCGGCCTTGCTAGATGGACTGATAGGGCTTTAGCATAAATCATATCTCCTCCCTTTCTGTTGGGCTCCTCGTTAAGTAGGGGTGTACCTCTTTCAGATGCTGTCTCCTCTGGACAATAGCCCTGTAACTCACTTCAGCCTATTTACCTCATATTCTAGAGCCCTTGTCCTGGCTTCTCTGGCTTTGGAATGTGACTCCCATTTCTTCTTCTCCACCTCTATCCTCTTCTCCATTTTTGCAGAAAACTCTGCCTCCATCTTTCCATTTCACAGAAAGCTCACCTAGTTTGCCTCTTACTCTTGTTCCATTCTTTTTTCATTGCTCTTCCATTCATTCTTCTTTACCAGAGCCATCTGTGTGTGTGTGTGTGTGTGTACTCACCTATTTGTGGTTGCAGGGGTCGAGTCATAGCTCCTGGTCCTGCTCTTCACTGATTGATACTAGGTTCCCTCTCCCCCTGCTCCATGAGCTTTATCAAACTTCATCTTAAAACTATGTATGGTTCCCACCTCCACTATGTCACTTTCTAGGCTATTCCACTGCCTGACAACTCTGTGGCTGAAGAAATACTTCCTAACATCCCTTTGACTCATTTGAGTCTTCAACTTCCAATTGTGATTCCTTGTTTCTGTGTCCCATCTCTGGGACATCCTGTCTTTGTCCACCTTGTTTATTCTGCACAGCATTTTGTATGTTATTATCATGTCTCTCCTGACCCTCCTGTCCTCCAGTGTCATCAGGCCAATTTCCCTTAACCTTTCTTTGTAGGACAATCCCCTTAGCTCTGGAACTAGTCCTGTTACAAACCTTTGCACTTCTCTAATTTCTTGACGTGCTTGACCAGGTGTGGATTCCAAACTGGTGATGCATACTCCAGTATGGGCGTGATGTATATGGTGTACAGAGTCTTGAAGGATTCCTTACAGAGGAATGGAAAGACTATCCTTAGGTTTGCCAGATGTTACAACAGTTATCTGACTAATGTGCACCTCAGGAGATGTGCTCGGTAGTTTACTCACCCCAAGATATTTTTCTTTGAGTGAGGTTTGCAGTCTTTGGTCACCTAGACTATACTCTGCGGTCTTCTTTGCTCTTCCCCGATCTTCATGAATTTGCATTTGGCAGGGTCAAATTGTTGCCCTGCGTGATCCTCAACTGATTTGATTCTCCTCATTAACTTCACATCTTCTGCAAACAACGACACTTCTGCGTCTATCCCTTTCGTTATGTCATTGACATATACCAAAAGCAGCACAGGTCCTAGGACTGACCCCTGTGGAACCCCATTTGTGACAGGCTTCCATTCTGACACATCAGCACGTACCATGACTCATTGTTGCCTTCCTGTCAGGTATTCCCTGATCCATTTCAGTACAATTCCTGTTATGTGTGCCTGATCCTCTAGCTTTTGCATTAACATCTTGTGAGGAACTGTGTGGAAGGCTTTCTTGCAGTCCACGAAAATGCAATCTTTCCTCCCCTCTCTCTCTTACTTTTGTCACTTGTCATAAAACTCTAGTAGGTTTGTGACACAGGATTTTCCTTCCCTGAAAACGTGCTGGGTGTCGATTATATGTTTGTCTCTTTCTAAGTGCTCCACCACTCTCCTCCTGATGATCTTCTCCATGACTTTGCATACTATACACGTTAGTGACACAGGTCTGTAGTTTAATGCCTCGTGTCTGTCTCCTTTTTTAAAAATTGGGACTACATTTGCCTTCTTCCATACCTCAGGTAGTTGCCCAGTTTCAATGGATGTGTTGAAGATCTTTGTTAGTGGCACACACAGCATCTCTGCTCCTTCTTTAAGGACCCACAGAGAGATGTCTGGTCCCACCACCTTTGAGGTATCAAGTTCACATAGCAGCTTCTTCACCTCCTCCTCGGTTATGTGTATTTCATCCAGCACTTGTTAGTGTGCCTCCCTGTTCTGAATTTCCTGGAGTCCTACTTACTTCCTCTGTAAATACCTCTTTAAATCTCATGTTAAGTTCCTCACATACCTCTTGGTCGTTTTCTGTGAACTCCCCACCATTCTTCCTCAGCCTGATTACCTGGTCCTTGACTGTTGTTTTCCTACTGATGTGGATATACAACAGCTTCGGGTCAAACTTGACTTGCGATGCTATGTCATTTTCGTATTGTCGCTGAGTCTCCCTTCTTATCTGTTTATATTAGCTTCTGGTTCTTTGGCTGATCTCTTTCTTTTCCTGTCTTGGTTGAGATACACCTGGTATGCTGGCATATCCCTTAGTCTTGCTTTCTCCTGCAGGATTCTCTATCGAGTCGAGTCTGCCTTGAAACGTCACTTTCAACTGCAAAAGGTTCTTTCTTCTTGCAGACTCCCTATTATCCTTGAAAATTAGCCCACTGCGGTCATTGTTCATCTTCTCATATTGCTTTCGATCACCTATTTTCTCTCCTCCTGGTCTCTTTGTCTGTAGGCTTCCCCTTCAACTTCCTGAGCCCGTACAAAGATGATCTCTCCTTTTCATTCCTCCCACTGCATATCACCTATGTATCCTTATGATTTCTATTAGTTGCCTTCCCTGCAGCTATCTTTTCAGTTTTCTTCCCTCAATCTCTTTTCTTGGCCCAGTGGCTGTCATTTTCCCTTCTCACTTTACACCTGGGTTCTGCTTTTGGTCTGTTAGGTCTCCACATATAGCTTAGCTCTTGTCACTTTTCTACAGACCCCTCGCATTGGGTCCTATGTTGGCACCCCCCTCTTTTTTCGGTTTCCGATGCTTGATAGGGCCTATTCTGATACATTTTCACTCCGTTCCAGAGTCCCTGTCTGGAGAGTGAGGAGGTAGCTAACTCGATGAAGTTCCAATTTGCGCTTCAGTTTATAGGCTGTTTCAGATTTTTCAGTTCCTTTTAATCTTTTTCTTTAGCCTTGCTGCTTGTGACTGCGTCTCCAATTTTGCTTGTCATGTATTTATTTATCTCCATTTATTTAGCTATTCTAGCTTCTTACCACATGTTCCTTTTCATGAGCTTTGCTGCCCAATCTTCATTGCAGACTCATCCTCAGTCGCTTGGTTTTCCTTCCTGATCTCTGGCAACCCCCCCCCTCTTTTTTTTTGTTTTGATTGCCTATGAAAACTGGTAATTCTGTGTGTTGTGTGGTGTGTTTGTCCGGTGGGTTTAGGGGGGGGGGGAAGTGGAGGAAGCTGGAGACTATTTGGCGAATGGAGGTGAGGTGTGGTGGAATGAGGGGAGGAACATGTGTGTGTGTGTGTGTGGGTGTGTGTGTGTGTGTTGTGTGTGGTGTGTGTGTGTGTGTGTGTGTGTGTGTGTGTGTGTGTATGTGTGTGTGTGTGTGTGTGGTGGCAGGGGTCGAGTCTCTGTGTAAATGTGCTTATGTGCGGGTATATAGCGCACGTATGCACGTGTCTGTGTAATATGATCGTATGCAGAAACATGCCTCTCTACATATACACAAACGTATTTCCCAATTTTATATATGTCACTTTACCATTTTATGTGTAAAAAAGAGCCACTTTCTTTAAGTGCTCTTTGAACTCTTTTACACGCTTTTATTTGTAAAAATAAACATCTCCATTACAGGATGTCGTACATCCTGTAATTCACTCAGACACACTCCTTTATTTATACAATTACTTCCCTTTAGTACAAGTACACCTAAATCCTGCAGAGGCTGCATTCACTCAGGATCATTGCTTGAGAAGACCTGCTTCTCCCGAACTCTAAATTTCCCAACGCTACAGACTGTTTACCCTGTGTGTCCGTAGCCGATGTAGTAGGCGAGGATCCTGCCGTGCCTGACGGAGGCGTCGGGAGGTGACCACGATACCTTCAGGGTGGTTGAGGACACGGCCGTCACCTCCACATCTCTCGGGGGTCCTCCAGGGGCCTCCCCCTCCGTCGTCACCTGCAGCGCCTTGGGGAAAGGAAATGAGATTACGGAGCTCTGAAACAGATAGACTAGTACAATGACATTCATACATAAGAAATAAGAAAGCTATTATGAGAGAAAGTATCAGAAATTTGTATTTCATTATTTAAATATAAAAATTAATGTATTTAATGAATTTCTTTGATTCTTTACTATGTATTTTTTTTTTTTTGGTTTCCAGGTCAATCCAAAACAAACTTCTAGTAACCACGAATGAGTGCATATATATTATTAATATATATATATATATATATTAATTATATATATATATATATTTATATATATATATATATATATATATATATATATATATATATATATATATATATATATATATATATATATATATAGTTTTTTTTAACAAGTCGGCCGTCTCCCACAGAGGCAGGGTGACCCAGAAAGAAAGAAAATCCCCAAAAAGAAAATATTCTCATCATCATTCAACACTTTCACCTCACTCACACATAATCACTGTTTTTGCAGAGGTGATCAGAACACAATAGTTTAGAAGCATATAAGTATAAAGATACACAACATATCCCTCCAAACTACTAATATCCCAAACCCCTCCTTTAGAGTGCAGGCATTGTGCTTCGAATTTCCAGGACTCAAGTCCGGCTATATAAAAATAACCGGTTTCCCTGAATCCCTTCACTAAATATTACCCTGCTCACACTCCAACAGATCGTCAGGTCCCAAATACCATACGTCTCCATTCACTCCTATCGAACACGCTCATGCACGTCTGCTGGATAGTCCAAGCCCCTCGCCAACAAAACCTCCCTTACCCCTTCCTTCCAACCTTTTCGAGGACGACCCCTACCCCCCCTTCCTTCCACTACAGATTTAAATGCTCTCCATGTCATTCGACGAAACCACCTCAACAATCCCTCTTCTGCCCTCTGACTAATGCTTTTATTAACTCCACACCTCCTAATTTCCACACTCCGAATTTTCTGCATAATATTTACACCACACATTGCCCTTAGACTGGACATCTCCACTGCCTCCAACCGCCTCCTCGCTGCTGCATTCACAACCCAAGCTTCACATCCATATAAGAGTGTTGGTACTACTATACTTTCATATATTCTCTTCTTTGTCTCCATAGATAACGTTTTTTGTCTCCACATATACCTCAATGCACCACTCACCTTTTTTTCCCACATCAATTCTATGATTAACCTCATCCTTCATAAATCCATCCGCCGGCACATCAACTCCCAAGTATCTGAAAACATTCACTTCTTCCATACTCCTCCTCCCCAATTTGATATCCAGTTTTTCTTTATCTAAATCACTGGATACCCTCATCACCTTACTCTTTTCTATATTCACTTTCAACTTTCTACCTTTACACACACTCCCAAACTCATCCACTAACCTTTGCAATTTTTCTTTAGAGTTTTCCATAAGCACAGTATTATCAGCAAAAAGCAACTGTGTCAATTCCCATTTTGTATTTGATTAACCATAATTTAATCCCACCCCTCTCCCGAACACCCTAGCATTTACTTCTTTTACAACCCTTTCTATAAATATATTAAACAACCATGGTGACATTACACATCCCTGTCTAAGACCTACTTTTACTGGGAAGTAGTCTCCCTCTCTTCTACACACCCTAACCTGAGCCTCACTATCCTCGTAAAAACTCTTTACAGCATTTAGTAACTTACATCCTATTCCATATACTTGCAACATCTGTCACATTGCTCCCCTATCCACTCTATCATATGCCTATTCTAAATCCATAAATGCAATAAAAACTTCCCTACCTTTATCTAAATACTATTCACATATATGCTTCAATGTAAACACTTGATCTACACATCCCCTACCCACTCTGAAACCTCCTTGCTCATCCGCAATCCTACATTCTGTCTTACCTCTATTTCTTTCATTATCCCCCTACCTACAAAAATATATATAAAATTTATATATATAATATAAATTATATATATTTTTATAATATATATAATAATATAATAATAAATATATATATATATATATAATATTAAAATATATTATATATTTTTAAATGTATTATTTATAATTTTTATAATATTAAATTATATTTAATATATAATAATATATTTTTAATATAAATTTTTAATATTATTATATATAATATATTATAAATTTTATATAAATATATATATATTTATATATATATATATATAAAATATATATAATGTCGTGCCAAATACAGAATTGCGATTTTGGTTTAAAAAAGAAACGTCACTTGCATATGGGGAAAATGAAAATTTTGTTCATTTTTTCGCCAAAACATTCTAAACCCTAGCAAAAAAAAAAATTTCACTGTGTTCGTTTAGTTTTAAAATTATTGAAAACAAACTAAAATTTTTTTATTGGGTTAGGCTAAAAAAAATTGTTTTTGTATAATTTGGGTTAGGAAGTTTTCTAAGATTTTTTGGGGAAAAAATTAAAATTTTTTCGTTAACAAATGAAAAAAAAAATATCTTTAAAGTATAGAGAAAATTTAGAAGGAAAAATTTTAAATGATTTTGCAAATTTGACATTTTTTACATTTTCGGCACGACAAAATATTATATATTTAATTTTTTAAATTATTATTATCACCTGGCTGATTCCCCACAAAGGCAGGTTGGGCCCCGAAAAAAGAAAAATTTACCATCATTCACTCCTCACGTCTTGCCAAAAGGGTGCTTTACACGCAGTTTTAAAACTGCAACTTAAAACCCCCCCTTTCAAGTGCGGAACTGTACTTTCCGTCTCCAGGACTAAAGTCCGCCTCCCTTTTCCCTGCCCCCTCAAAATGTTATTTTCTACCCCAAAGACTCAAAAAAAAACCATTTGTCCCCTTCACCCTATAAAAACCGCTCACGCATGCCTGCTGGAAGCCAACCCCCCTCGCACAAAAACCCTCCTTTACCCCCTCCCCCAACCTTTCCTGGGCCCGACCCTCCCCCGTTCCCCTTCCATACAGATGATAACTCTTGAAGCATTCTGTTTCGCTCCTTTCTTTTTAAACAGTCCAAACCCTCAACAACCCCTTTCCCTCACACTCTGGACAAAATTTTGGTCCCCCCAAACCCCCTTTCCCAAATTCCAAAAATACGAATTCTCGCATTATATTTACACCCACATTGCCCCCCAGAAAACTTCCACTGCTCCCCCCTTTCCCCCGAACTTCATCACCCAGCTTCCACCCTAAAGAGAGTTGGTAAAACTATACTCTATACATTCCCCCCTTCGCCCCTTTGGACAAAGTTCTTTTTCTCCACAGACCCTAAGTGCACACTCACCCCTTTTTCCCCCCATCAATTCTATGATTTACCCCATCTTTCATAGACCCAGCGTTGACCGTCCACTCCAAATATCTGAATACATTCACCTCCTCCATACGCTCTCCCTCCAATCTGATATCAATCTTCATCAATATCTTTTTGTTATCCTCATACTTTCTCTTTCACTTTATTCACTTTTAATTTTCTTCTTTTTAGATCTGACCCTACCAAATTCATCCCACCAATTCTGCAACTTCTCTCAGAATATCCCAAGAGCACAGTGTCATCAGCAAAGAGTAAACTGTGACAACTCCCACTTTGTGTGTGATTCTTTATCTTTTAACTCCAGCCTTTGCCAAGACCCTCGCATTTACATTCTCTTACAACCCATCTATAAATATATTAAACAATACCACGGTTGACATCACACATCCTTGTTTCTAAGGACCTACTATAATGGGAAATAATTTCCCCTCCTTCCTATATGACTATAACCTTGAGCCTCCTATCTCGTAAAATCTCTTCATCTGCTTCAGTGCTTACCCCCTACACATACACACTGCAAACATTATGCCACAGTGCCCCCCTAATCCACTCTGTTCATACGCTTTTTCCAAATCCAATAAATGCCACAAAGACCTTTTAGCCTTATCTAAATGCTGTCACTTATATGTTTCACTGTAAAACACCTGGTCCACACACCTCCCATGCGCTTTCTAAAGCTCCTTGTTCATCTGCGTATCCTATTCTCCGTCTTACTCTTAATTCTTTCAATAATACTCTACTATATACTTACCAGGTATACATTAAGGCTTATCTACCCTATAAATTTTTTGCAACTCTCTCTTTATCCCTTCGCCTTTATCCAAGGAAACTATGCATGCTCTTGCCTACGCAATCCTAGGGTACCTTACCTCTGTTCCATACATTTATTAAATAATTGCACCAACCACTCCAAAAACTATATCCCACCTGCTTTTAACATTTCTATTCTTTATCCCATTCAATCCCGGCTGCCTTACCCCCTTTCATTTTAACTACTGCCTCCACGAAATTCCCCCACACTCACAAAACTGGATCTTATCTCAATCCTCAAGATGTTATTCCTACCTGCCTATGCGAAATCACATCTTCCCTATCTTCATCAACATTAACAATTCCTAAAAATATTCCCTCCCTCTTTCCCAATACTCTAACTCTCCATTTAATAACTCTCCTCTCTATTTTTAACTGACAAATCCATTCTGATTGCTCTAGGCTTCTTAACTTGTTAATCTCCTCCAAAACTTTTTCTTATTTTCATACATAAAAATTTGTTGATAACTATCACCCACTCTTCATTTGCTTCTTTTTACATTTGCGTCACTACTCTCTTAACCTCTCTCTTTCTTTTCTCCATATACTCTTCCCTCCTTGCATCACTTCTACTTTGTAAAAACTTTAAATGCTAACTTTTTTCTCCCTTACTACTCTCTTTATCATATTCCACCAATCGCTCCTCTTCCCTCCCCGCACCCACTTTCTGTAACCACAAACTTCTGTGAAACACTTAAACACTACATTTTTAAACCTACCCCATACCTCTTCGAACCCCCCATTGCCTATGCTCTCATTAGCCCATCTATCCTCCAATAGCTGTTTATATATTACCCAAACTGCCTCCTCTTATAGTTTATAAACCTTCACCTCTCTCTTCCCTGATGCTTCTATTCTCCTTGTTTCCAATCTACCTTTTACTCTCCAGTGTAGCTAAATAACTAGAAAGTGATCTGATATATCTGTGGCCCTCTATAAACATGTTACATCCTGAAGTCTACTCAATCAGTCTTTTATCTACCAATACATAATCCCCAACAAACTACTGTCGTTTCGCCCATACATCTCATATCTTGTATACCTTATTTATCCTTTTTTCTTAATATGTATTTCCTATAACTAAACTTATTTCTATACAAAGTTTCAATCAAAAGGGGCTCCCATTATGTCATTTAACACCTGGCACCCCAATCTTACCTACCACCACCTCTCTAAAAGATTATCCTACCTACTTTAGCATTCAGGTTCCCTACCACAAATTACTCTCTTCAACTTGGTTCAAGGCTCTATACATTCACTAACATCTCCCAAAAATCTCTCTACTCTCACTCTGGGCATTCCTCTTTCTCCAGGTGACATACACGCTTATTATGACCCTCTTCTCGCATCCAAACCTTTACTATACACTATTATATATATATATATTTAATAATATAATAATGTCGTGCCGAATACTAGAACTTGCGCATCTTGGCTTAAATAGCACGCTCATCATGCAATATAGGACAACGTGAGAAAATTTGTGTATGCATTTAATTCGCCAAAATCATTCTGGAAACTTACGAAAAAAACATATTCACTGTGTTTGTTTAGCATTAAAATTATTGTAAACAAATCTAAAATATATTTAGTTTGGCGTCTAGGCTAAAATAATTGTTCCTGTTATATAAGGTTAGGTTAAGTTTTCTAGATTCTTTTGGAGCAAAATTAAATTTTTTTACATTAACATTATTGAAAAAAATAAATCTTAAAACGTATAAGAAACATTTTAGAAAGGGCTTAATTTTAAATGAGTTCTTGCTAATTGACCAGTTTTACATAATCGGCACGACATATATATGTATATTATATATATATATATATATATATAATATATATATAAAATATATATATATTATATATATTATATATATATATATATGAATATATAAATATATATATATAATTTTATATATATATATTATAATATATATATTCTCTATATACGTTTAAAGATATATTTTTTTCATTTACGTTGATGTAATAATTAAATAATTTTGCACCAAAAGAACCTTAAAAAACTTACCTAACCTTAGTACAATGCAATTTAATTTACAGTAATGCAGCTAAATATATTTGAAAATAGGTTTACAAAAATTTAATTATAAACAAACACAATGATATAAGTGACTCACGAAATCGTAATGACACGATTGCAAATAATCATACCACAGACGGGGATAGAACCCACGGTCAGAGAGCCCTCAAAACTCCAGACCGCCCCCCCCCCCCCGCGTTAACCACTGGACCAGCTATCCTAGTGGCCCTAACGCGACGGTCTGGAGTTTGAGACTCTCTGATCGCGGGTTCTATTCTCGATCGTTGGAATTTTTTTTTTTACAATGAAATATATTTTTGTAAGGTTCATAATGAAAAAAATGTTTTTCCCTTTGGGTTTTGTTTATTATTAAATCTTTTTAAATTTAAATCTAAAAAAATATTTAGTTGGATTATGCTAAATTGAATTTCGTTTGTTTATGAGAAGGTTAGATAAGTTTTCTAAGGTTTTTTGGTACAAAATTATTATTTTTTTACGTTAACATAAATGAACAAAATATATTTTTAAACGTAAAAGAGAAAAATTTTGAAAGGACTTTATTTAAATGAGTTCTTGGTAACTGGACCAATTTTATCTATTCGGCACGACAAATATACATATGTTTATATAAATATATGTATAATTTTATTTTATATATATAATATATATAATATATATTATATATATATATATATATATATATATGTATATATATATATATATAAATATATATAATATATGTGTGTGTGTGTGTGGTGTGTGTGTGTGTGTGTGTGTGTGTGTGTGTGTGTGTGTGTGTGTGTGGTGTGTGTGTGTGCGCGTGTTTTGTGTTTGTGTGTGGGGGGGTGGGTATGTGTTGTTGTGTGTGTGTGTGTGTGTGTGGTGTGTGTGTGTGTGGGGTGTGTGTGAGTTTTGGGTTTGTTTTTTGTGTGTGTGTGTGTCTGTGTGCGTTTTTTTTTTATTTGTGTGTGTATGTGTGGGGTGTGTGTGTTGCGTGTGTGTGTACTCACCTATTTGTACTCACCTTTTTGGGGTTTTGCGGGGGTCGAGTCTTAGCTCCTGGCCCCGCCTCTTAAACCGGGTTTGCTACTGGGCCCTCTCTTTCCCCGCCCCATGAGTTTTTATCAAAACCTCGTCTTAAAACTGTGTATGTTCCTGCCTCCACTACGTCATTTTCTAGGCTATTCCACGCCTTACAACTCTATGACTGAAGAAATACTTCCTAATACCCTTCTCGACTCATTTGTGTCTTCAATTTCCCCAATTGTGGCCTCTTGTTTTTTTGTGTCCCCTCCCTGGAACATCCTGTCTTTGTCCACCTTGCTATTCCACGCAGTATTTTATATGTCTTTACCCATGTCTCCCCCAGACCCTCCTGTCCTCCAGTGTCGTCGGGCCGATTTCCCTTAATCTTTCTCATAGGACTTTCCCCCTTAGCTCTGGAACTAACCTTGTGGCAAACCTTTGTACTTTCTCTAGTTTCTTGACGTGCTTTAATCAAGTGCGGGTTCCAAACAGGTGCTGCATACTCCAGTATGGCTGACATACACGGTGTACAGTGTCTTGAACGATTCCTTACTAAGGAATCGGAATGCTGTTCTCAGGTTTGCCAGGCGCCCAAAATGCTGCAGCAGTTATCTGATTGTTTGTGTGCTTCCGGAGACATGCTGGGTGTTATAGTCACCCCAAATCTTTCCCCTTTGAGAGAGGTTTGCAGTCTTTGGCCACCTAGCCCAAATACTCTGTCTGTGGTCTTCTGTGCCCTTCCCCTATCTTCATGATTTTGCATTTGGCGGGTTAAATTCGAGAAGCCATTTGCTGGACCGGGTTGTCCAGCCCTGTCCAGGTCTCTTTGAAGTCCTGCCTGGTCCTCAACAGATTTAATTCTCCTCATTAACTTCAAATCATCTGCAAACAGGGACACTTCTGAGTCTAACCCTTCCATCATGTCGTTCACTTTATACAAAAATAGCACTGGTCCTAGGACCGACCCCTGGGGGAACCCCGCTCGTTCACAGGTGCCCACTGTGATACAATCATTACGCACCATGACTCGTTGTTTTCCCCCCCTGTCAGGTATTCCCCTGATCCACTGCAGTGCCCTTCCTGTTATATGCGCCCTATGCTCTAGCTTCTGCCACTAATCTCTTGTGAGGAACTGTGTCAAAGGCCTTCTTGCAGTCCAAGAAGATGCAATTAATCCACCCCTCTCTCTCGTGGGCTTACTTCTGTTTTTTTATCATAAAACTCCAGAAGGTTTGTGACACAGGATTTGCCTTCCGTGAATCCGGCTGGTTGGCATTTATACTCCCTTTTTCCGTTCCAGGTGCTCCACCACTCTCCTCCTGATAATCTTTTCCATAATTTTGCATACTATACACGTCAATGACACAGGTCGTAGTTTAGTGCCTCTTTTCTGTCTCCTTTTTTAGGAATGGAACTACATTTGCCCCTCTTCCATACCTCAGGTAGTTGCCCAGTTTCCAGGGGCGTGTTGAAGATTGTGGGTAAGTGGGACGCACAACATATCTGCTCCCTCCTAAGGACCCACGAGAGATGTTGTCCGGTCCCATTGCCTTTGAGGTATCGATGTCCCTTATCAGTTTCCTCACCTCCTCCTCATCTGTATGTATGTCGTCCAACACTTGTTGGTGTATTCCTTGTTGGTGTCCCCATCTGGTCTGTCCCCAAGAGTCCTTCCTGTCTCTAGTGTAAATACTTCCTTAAATCTCGTGTTTTAGCTCCTAACAACCTCTTGATCGTTTCTTGTGAGTTCTCCACCTTCTTTCCCCCAGCCTTATCACCTGGTCCTTGACTGTTGTCTTCCTCCTAATGTGGCTATACAGCAGTTTCGAGTCAGATTTGACTTCGATGCTATGTCGTTTTCATACTGCGCTAGCCTCCCTCCTTATCAGTGCATACTCGTTCTGGATCTTCTACAAAACTCCTTGTTTTCGTGGTCCTATGCCTCCTGTACCTTTTTTCCCTTCTCTCTTGCACTTAGTTTTTGCCTCCCTACACCTTCGGGTAAACCAAGGACCGTTTTGGTCTTCCTATATTTCTGTTTCCCTTGGGAACAAAACTTTCCCTGCCTCCTTGCACTTTGTTGCCACATATTCCATCATCTCGTTACTGATTTTCCTACCATTTCTCTGTCCCACTGAACCTCCTGCAGGAAGTTTCTCATACCCGTGTAGTCCCCCCTTTTATAGTTTGGCCTATCCCCTTTGTTCCTGTACCTTCTCCACTTGTAACTCACTATATAATCAAAACTCAGAACCACGTGATCGCTAGCTCCAAGGGCCTCTCGTAAGTGATGTCCTCAATGTCTGAACTGCTCAGGGTGAACACAAGATCCAGTCTTGCTGGCTCACCCCCCCTCTCTCCTGGTTGTGTCCCTGACATGTTGATGCTGAGTTTTCAAATACCACATCCATCATCTTGGCTCTCCATGTTTTCGGGACCCCCATGTGGCTCCAGGTTTCCCCAGTCGATCTCCCGTGGTTAAAATCGCCCATTACCAGTAACTTTGCTCTTTTTCGAGTGAGCTTTTCTTGCCACCTCAGCCAGTGGTGTCCACCATCACCCTGTTTTTTCCTTCGTACTCCCTGTCTTGGCCTCCTGCGTTCTGGGGTGGGTTATACATCACTCCTATGACTACTTTATGTTCTCCGGACTGAATTGTACCTACAATGTAGTCTCTTTCTCCAATCATGTCCATGCCTTTCCATTTCCTCAAATCCCCATCGGTTTTATGAGCAGTGCAACCCCTCCTCCCCCTCTACTCCTTCTTTCTTCCCTCGGGATCTGATATCCCTTTGGGAAAGATTGGTCTGTTATTGTCTCAGCGAGTTTTGTTTCTGTGACTGCTATGATGTCTGGGGATTTTTCACTGATTCGTTCGTTCCACTCCACATGTTTATTCGTTTTTCCATCCGCGTTTGTGTACCAAACCCTTTCAGTTTCTTTTCTATCATTGTGGTCATGCAAGAAAATTGGGGTTGGGGGAGCGAGAGCCTTGGGGGGGCCCCAATATGGGACTGTGGTGTAGGTGGGGTTGTGATGATGGGGGTGGGGTCAGAATACCCATAAGGGACAGCTGTTGGGGTGAGGTTTGTGATATGGGGGTTGGTGGCAGAGGGAACAGTGAGTGGGTTGTAGTATAGGTTGCTCAGTTGGGGTTGAGAATGTCGCGGTTTGGGGTCTTTTGGTGGGAGATTCTGGTGGGTGTGTTTGCCCTTCCTCCTGTGGCCTTGGTCCTGCTCATTTTCGTCATTGCCTCTCGTTTCCTCCTTGCGTCTCTGTACCCCTCTTTCAGTGTATCCTTTCTTCTTGTGTTCTGTCTCGGTCGAGGTATACTCTCTGGTACCCCCCGTTTGTCCTTCATTCTTGCTTCTCTTGCAGAATCCTGGTTTTAATGATTCTTCCTTGAAAGTTACTCTGACGGCCGTATCCTACCACTCGCAAACCACCCAATTGTGTGTGTGGTGGTGTGTGTGGTGTGTGTGTTGTGTGTGTGTGTGTGTGAGTGTGTGTTTGTGTGTGTGGTGTGTGTGGGTGTGTGTGTGTGTGGTGTGTGTGGTGTGTGTGTGTGTGTGTGTGGTGGGTGTGTGTGTGTATTCTCCGGGAAATGCAAAGTATGCAGATCTTCAATTTTGGAGGTAACACAGTAAGGTTTACTAACGTTTATTTCCCCTCACTTCCCGATGAGCTGATGTTACACTAGCCACCAGGGGTCAGGATGAGGTCGTGCACTGACTGACGCTGTGTTGAAACCTCCGTAACCTTACAGGGAGCCTTTTGGGCCTTTCTTAGTCTTTCTTGAGCCTTGATGAACCTTCCTAGCTAATGAGAGCTCGTTGAGCTTTTCTTATCTTTCTTGTAACATTTTTTAGCTTCTTAAAGCTAAATTTGCTTCAAGAAGTTAATTTGCGCTTCCTCGAGAATTACATAGCCTCTCCTTCATTATTAGTATTGTAACAAGAGAAGGAGGTTACTCTCTCTCTCTCTCTGTGTCTTTCTATTTATCTCTCTCCGGTATATCTGCACAAAAAAATCTGGAAAGTTTGAAGTGATTCTTTGGTGGCAAAAGTTGATAAGTGGATTATGTTCACCGTGAGTCTAACACATCCTGAGATCGAAGGTAAGAGAATGTTGGATCTTGAGACAATATTAGAATAATAAAAATAATAATAATAATAATAATAATAATAATAATAAATAAATTTTAATAATAATAATAATAAAAATAATAATAATAATAATAATAATAATAATAAAATAATTATTATTATTATTATTATTATTATTATTATTATTATTATTATTATTATTATTATTAATAGTAGTAGTAGTAGTAGTAGTAGTAGTAGTAGTAGTAGTAGTAGTAGTAGTAGTATTATGTATTAAACCAATGTGGATTATCATATAATAATATGAAGCATTAAACCATTAAGGGTCATTCACCACAAGGAGAGGTGAAGGCTTGAGTCTCCGGACACTTATCACTGGACAAGCGCTTTGTAATTTCTGGTATCAAGTGCGTTTTACAAGCATCAAGGTACTCGTGTCTCTCTTCCACCTTCGTTGACTCTCTGGTCCATCAGTCAACACCGGCACTGATTGTGTTGAAACGGGATCTTGGCAAGGCTTCTCATCACACCGGAATATTGCACAGCTATTCGCACTGCATATTGATGAGCCTCAGTGTGGTCACTCTTAGGACTGCATGTTGACGAGTCTCAGAGGTCACTCTTAGCACTGCATGTTGACGAGCCTCAGTGTGGTCACTCTTAGCACTGCATGTTGACGAGCCTCAGAGGTCACTCTAGCACTGCTGTTGAAAGTTTCAATGGGGTCACTCTTACATGCATGTTAAACAGCCCAGTATAGCCACTCTAGCACTGCATTTTGACGAGCCCATATAGCCACCTTACACTGCATGTTGACAAAGCCCCTAAAAAGCCACTCTTACACTGCATTTGACGACCTAGTTGGTATCCCTGGGCATTGCATTTTGACGAGCCACAGGTGGTCACTTTTAGCACTGCATTTAACAATTCAGGGTGGCACTCTGACACTGCATCTTGACAACCCAGTGTGGTCAATTTTGGCATGAGTTGGGAAAGTCTCATGGTTCCTCTTGGCACTGTATGTTGGGAAGTCTCAGTAGGTCCTCTTATCACTCATTTTGAAAACTTCAGTTGGCCTATAAAACCCCACATGTATTATTTTATTAGTATGCGTACGAGGCGATATCTTGTTTATCTCCCACGACCACGTTGCATACATGAAAGGGTTTAGCATGCAACACGTCTGAAAGTTCAGTTTTCAGGGGAATATCACGCCCAGCACTGCCCCCGGAAACCCGATAAACGGATTTTTATTGTAAAGTTATTTCTTTTTAAGTCACCGCTCTCTCCCGGGTTGGGGGTGATCATTTAAAAAAAGAGGAAAAGCATCAACATTTTCTTTCCATCGCGTTAATTGAAGTGTGGTGACATCGCAGCTGGGATATTTTCCGAATTGCAACAATCCCATCCTTTGTTTTCACCCAAGACTTTTATGTCCCCCTGCTCTTTCAAATTTTGCTACACATTTCTAAATGCCCAAACCCCTGCAAAACCCTTTTAATTAATTATAAGCTCTCCTTGTCCTGTATCACTTACTTTTTTTACCCCTATCTCACCTGTGGGAAACTGCACGGGGGCACAACAACAATAAAAAATCTCAGACCATTAATTAACCCACAAAAAGCTGCCAAAAGAAAACAAATTTCCTCTCCAGAAGCACACTCACCATGCTCACCATCAAACATTCAACTTATTTGTGCCTAGTACATACATAGTACCTAAACTCAGATATAAAACCCCCCCCCTAAACTTTTCCTTACCAAACCCTTTAAAAGACCGAAAAACCAAGACACAGATCACACTTTCATGCTCCCCCCGTCCATCTCACACTAGTAAAAACTCAATGCACATAAAAAAGGGGCCCAAAATTTGGGGCCCTTTTGAACAAATCAAGACCTTCTAAAAAAACCCTTACTCACCCAAAACTAAATACACAGTACTTAATGTAACTTTACCTACATAGTTAACAAATCACTTTCTACTGCCTCAAAATATCATTACTCACTGTGTTACTCCCCTAACCTTAGGTCCCCATAAATAAATACTCAAAGATCAATAAATTCTCATATCTAATCTAATGCAAATATTGAATAACTTATATTTCATAAATGTATAACCCAAGTGAATAATTAGAGAAACCTTACCAAACTATGTTAATATAGCATTACCTAGTAGAACAATTAATTCTCTTGAATGTACTGTAACTCATGTAATGACCATAAGAACTGTTACTGCACTACAGATCATTTATTTGATTAGATTAGAACGGTATAATAAATTGTACGACTACATACAGTAAATTTGATCAAATTTTGTTATACCAAATAAATGCACATACTTAATGAACTTCCCCTTTTAAAATTCACACTGCCAAATTCATTGTTTAATACTCATTGCCTTGGTATTAAAACTTAAGACTGTAAACTTTCCATTAATCTACTTAAGTAATTTTTCCAAATAATGTTCCCAAAGGGTGCATTTTACAGACAACTACCAAACTATGTTAATTTGTGCATTACCAGTAGAACAATTATTCCTTGAATGTACTGTAACTCCTGTAATGACCAAAAACTGTATGCCTACAGATCTTTATTTGATTACGTTAGACGGTTAATAAATTGTACGACTACTATCTTAAATTAATCATTTTGTTTATCATTAACATGCAATGTTACATGGTGTTAAAACTAAAATGGCTTCAAATTGAAATGCTCAAATTTCAATGTTGAATACAGTTGTACTGATATTGTAACTTTATGTAACTGTCATTAATCTTAATTAATTTATCCATGATGGTCTCAATACAGGTGCTTTTAGACATGTAACAACCAACTACTATATACTTGAACAACTATGTATCATGTCTTAATAAACTATTATTATTATTATTATTATTATTATTATTATTATTATTATTATTATATGGGTAGTAGGGGGATGAGGTAGGGTGGGGTTGGCACCAACCACTAACCCAGTCTAAGGGTAACCGTGGCTGGTGACACCTACGCTACTCTGAGACCTCTCTCCCTGCTTTGGTTGTTCCCTTGCAACATTGCACAGCTCCTGATGACACACTAAGAAGCATGAAAGTACTTGAGCTAAAGATTTCCACACCCCCGTGGCTTATCCTTCATATATATCATAATAATAATAATTATAATTATTATTTTTTCCTTATTACTCTTATTGGGAATTTATAAATCAGAAAGTTAATACGAGGGAATCAAGTCTCGGCCACAAAAGAAGAGGTTGCTCAAACTCTTTGGACCACGAACTGCACAATGACATAATACCAACTACCCTTCTTTTGCGGAGAAGACAGAGAATCTTCACTGGACTTGCAACAGTCATTTTAACAGCGTCTTCAACGGTGTAGACATGTTGAAGGCGTTACTGTTTTGTGCATGACCAATATTCTCAAGGTTCTCCCTCTTGACCTAGTTTCCAGAGAAATTCTAAGTGAGGATGTTAAGAGTATTGTGCAGCGAGACATCACAGACCACCTCCTTGTGCAGTCACCTTGTGCAGTCACCTTGTGTAGTCACCTTGTGTAGTCACCTTGAGTAGTCACCTTGTGCAGTCACCTTGTGGAGTCACCTTGTGTAGTCACCTTGTGTAGTCACCTTGTGTAGTCACCTTGTGTGGCCACCTTGTGTAGTCACCTTGTGTAGTCACCTTGTGTAATCACCTTGTGTAGTCACCTTGTGTAGTCACCTTGTGTAGTCACTTTGTGTAGTCACCTCGTGTAGGCACCTTGTGTAGTCACCTTGTGTAGTCACCTTGTGTAGCCACCTTGTGTAGTCACCTTGTGTAGCCACCTTGTGTAATCACCTTGTGTAGTAACCTTGTGTAGTCACCTTGTGTAGCCACCTTGTGTAGCCACCTTGTATAGTAACCTTGTGTAGTCACCTTCTGTAGCCACCTTGTGTAATCACCTTGTGTAGTCACCTTGTGTAATCACCTTATGTAGCCACCTTGTGTAGCCACCTTGTGTAGTCACCTTGTGTAGTCACCGTGTGTAATCATCTTGTGTAGGCAACTTGTGTAGTCACCTTGTGTAGTTACTTTGTGTAGTCACCTTGTGTAGTCACCTTGTGTAGTCACCTTGTGAAGTCATCTTGTGCAGTCACCTTGTGTAGTCACCTTGTGTAGCCACCTTGTGCAGCCACCTTGTGTAATCACCTTGTGTAGTCACCTTGTGTAGCCACCTTGTGTAGCCACCTTGTGTAGTCAACTTGTGTAGTCACCTTGTGCAGTCACCTTGTGTAGCCACCTTGTGTAGCCACCTTGTGTAGTCACTTTGTGTAGCCATCTTGTGTAGTCACCTTGTGTAGTCACCTTGTGTAGTCACCTTGTGTAGTACCTTGTGTAGTCACCTTGTGTAGTCACCTTGTGCAGTCACCTTGTGTAGTATCACCTTGCGTAGCCATCTTGTGTAGTCACGATTGTAATAAAGTTGGTAGATTACGACAATATGTAAAGTAAAAGACACAATGCAACTAATGTGACATTCTATTGTGGCAAGTTTCGCTCTCAGGGCTTTATCAGCCATTACAAACATACATGGACACAAGGTATTAAAGGCTCAGAGTTGAGGTGAATACTAGTGAGGTACCATTCAGTACTAGCTGGTAGTAGTAGTAATATAGTAGTGGTAGTGACCTATGTGTATACTTTTGTCACTACCACTACTACTACTATACTACACACTATGTGAACACCGAAATGGTATCACTGTGTATTCACTCACTCTGGCCTTTATATACCTCTGTGTCCAGTATGTTAGTAATGGTTGATAAAGCTCTGGAGAGCGAACGTTGCCACATAAATGTACATTGTGAACCTTGTGTCCTTTTACTTTTACATTGTGTAGTCACCTTGGGTAGTCACCTTGCGTAGTCATCTTGTGCAGTAACCTTGTGTAGTAACCTTGTGTAGTAACCTTGTGTAGTAACCTTGTGTAGTAACCTTGTGTAGTAACCTTGTGTAGTAACCTTTTGTAGTCACCTTGTGCAGTCACCTTGTGTAGTAACCTTGTGTAGTAACCTTGTGTAGTAACAATGTGTATTCACCTTGTGTAGCTACCTTGTGTAGACACCTTGTGCAGCCACCTTGTGGAGTCACCTTGTGCAGTCACCTTGTAGAGTCACATTGTGGAATCACCTTGTGGAGTCACCTTGTGGAATCACCTTGAGTAGTAATCTTGTGTAGTCACCTTGTGTAGTCACCTTGTGGAGCCACTTTGTGTAATCACCTTGTGTAGTCACCTTGTGTAGTCATCTTGTGGAGCCACTTTGTGTAATCACCTTGTGTAATCACCTTGTGTAGTAACCTTGTGCAGTAGCCTTGTGTAGTAACGTTATGTGTAACCTTTAGTTGTAGTAAACCTTGGATAGTCCACCTTGTGAGTCACCTTGTGTAGTACCTTGTGTAGTAACCTTGTGTAGTACCTTGTGGAGTCACCTTGTGTAGTAACTGTAGTACGTTGTGTAGTAACCTTTGTGTATGTAACCGTTGTGTAGTCAACTTGTGTAGTCGCCTTGTGTAGTAACCTTGTGTAGTCACCTTGTGTAGTCGCCTTGTGTAGTAACCTTGTGTAGTAACGTTGTGTAGTCACCTTGTGTAGTCGCCTTGTGTAGTAACCTTGTGTAGTAACGTTGTGTAGTAACCTGTGTAGTAACCTTGTGCAGTCACTTGTGATCACCTTGGGGGTCCAGTCAATCTCTGCGTCACCTTTGTAGTCACCCTGTGTAGTAACCTTGTGTAGTCACCTTGTGTAGCTACCTTGTGTAGACACATTGTGCAGCCACCTTGTGTAGTCACCTTGTGGAGTCACCTTGAGTAGTTTCCTTGTGTAGTCACCTTGTGTAATCTCCTTGTGTAGTCACCTTGTGGAGTCACTGTGTGTAGTCACCTTGTGTAGTAACCTTGTGTAGTAACCATGTGTAGTAACCTTGTGTAGTAACCTTGTGCAGTAACCTTGTGAAGTAACCTTGTGTAGTCACCTTGTGTAGTAACCTTGTGTAGTAACCTTGTGTAGTAACCTTGTGTAGCCAAGCTTGTGTAGTCACCTTGTGTAGTAACTTTGTGTAGTAACCTTGTGTATTAACCTTGTGTAGTAACCTTGTGTAATAACCTTATGTAGTCACCTTGTGTTATCACCTTGTGTAGTAACCTTGTGTAGTAACCTTTGAATAAACCTTGTGTAGTAACCTTGTGTAGTAACCTTGTGTATTAACCTTGTGTAGTAACCTTGTGTAATAACCTTATGTAGTCACCTTGTGTGTCCCTTGTGTAGTAACCTTGTGTAGTAACCTTTGACTAAACCTTGTGTAGTAACCTTGTGTAGTAACCTTGTGTTGTCACGTTGTGTATTCACCTTGTGTAGTAACCTTGTGTATTAACATTTTGTAGTAACCTTGTGTATTCTCCTTGTGCAGTCATCTTGTGTAGTTACCTTGGGAAGTCATCTTCTGCAGTCAGCTTGTGTAGTCACCTTGTATAGTAACCTTGTGTAGTCACCTTGTGTAGCTACCTTGTGTAGACACCTTGTGCAGCCACCTTGTGGAGTCACCTTGTGCAATCACCTTGTAGAGTCACCTTGTGGAGTCGCCTTGTGTAGTCTCCTTGTGTAGTCACCTTGTGTAGTCTCCTTGTGTAGTCACCTTGTGTAGTCACCTTGTCTAGTCACCTTGTGGAGTCACCTTGTGTATTCTCCTTGTGTAGTCATCTTGTGTAGCCACCTTTTGTAGTCACCTTGTGCAATCATCTTGTGGAGTCACCTTGTGTAGTCAACTTGTGTAATCGCCTTGTGTAGTCACCTTGTGGAATCACCTTGATTAGTCATGTTGTCATGTCACCTTGTTTAGTCACCTTGTGAAGTCACTCAATCCTGTGTAGTCGCCTTGTGTTTTCTCCTTGTCAGGTCCTCTTGTGTAGTCTCGTTGTAGAGTCACCTAGTGTAGCCACCTTGCGTAGTCACCTTGTGCAATCACCTTGTGTAGTCACCTTGTGTAGTGCTCCTGTGTAGTCACCCTATGTACTCTCCTTGTGGAATCACCTTGTGTAGTCACTTTCTTTAGTCACCTTGTAAAGTTACCATGTATAGTCCTTGTGCAGTTATCTTGTGGAGTCGCCTTGTCTAATCATCTTGTCTAGTAACTTTGTCTAGTCACCTAGCATAATCTCCCTGTGTAGTCTCCCTGTGTAGTCTCCTTGTGTAGTCACCCCTTCTTGTGTAATCCTCTAGTGTAGTCACCTTGTGTAGTTTCCTTGTAAATTCGTCTTATGTACTCACTCACCCTGTGGAGTCACCTAGTGGAGTCACCTTATGTAGTCATCTTGTATAGTCACTTTGTGGAGTTATTTTCTGTAGTCATCTAGTTGAGTCACCTTGTATAGTCACCTTGTGTAGTTACCCTATCTTGTTTAGTCACCTTGTGTAGTCAAGGTGTGTAGTCACTTTGTCTAGTACCTTGATTAGTCACCTTGTGTAGTCCTCTTGTTTAGTCACCTTATGCAGTCTCTTTGTCGTATCGCCTTGTATAGTCACCTTGCGTAGTTACCTTGTATAGCCACCTTGAGCAGTTACCTTGTGTAGAGACCTTGTGATATAACCTTATGAAGTTTCCTTCTGGAGTTACCTTGTGTAGTCCTCTTGCGTAATCATCTTATGTAGTCTCCTTGTGTAGCCACTTTGTGTAGCTTCCTTGTGTAGTCACTTTGTGTAGTCTCCTTGTGTAGCCACTTTGTGTAGCTTCCTTGTGTAGTCACCTTGTGTAGTCACCCCATCCTGTGTAATCACCTTGTGTAATCAACCCATCTTGTTTAATCGTCTTGTGTAGTCACCCTATCTTGTATGGTCACCTTGTGTAGTCACACCATCTTGTGTAGTCACCTTGTGTAGACAACCGATCTTGTGTAGCCATTTTGAGTGGTCACTCCATCTTTTGTAGTCATCTTGTGTTGTCACCCCATCTTGTGTGGTCATAGTGTGTAGTCATATTGTGTAGTCACCCCATCTTGTGTAGTTACCTTGTGTAGTCACCCCATCATGTGCAGTCACCTTGTGTAGTCACCCCATCTTGTGTAGACACACTATGTATTCACCTCCATCATATGTCGTCTCCCCAACTTACCTCTGAGGGCTTTGAGGGTCCCATGGCGTTGTGAGCGTAGAGTGTAAACAAGTACTGTGTGGCTGGCGTAAGTGTCTCTATCGTCGCCTCAGTCTCGTGGCCTCCCACCGTCACCTCAACCTCTTGTTCTTGCTGCTGTTGCTGCTGTATCTGCAGCGTCTGCTGCTGCTGCGGTGGGGGCTGCTGTTGCTGCTGTTGCTGCTGTTGTTGTTGCCAGTCTGCGGGAAAACCACGGCTTTGGTGGGTGTAGCTATTAGTTGACGTAGCGATCGTTTGCTCACGTGGCTATTGTGTATAATAGTCTGATACACAAATAAACGTATAATGACCATGAATGGTATACAATACCAACAAGATGAATTATGAATATGTGAAACATCTGGGTATGTTTATTTGTAGACCTTTCGCCATACAGTGTCTTTATCAATACTAATTCAAGTACACAAGGGGAAAACTGTGGAACTAAATACAAAAGACGAGGTAATCATTCCCTGACCATTAGAGCTGGAGAAGAGCACCGTAGTCTTGAAGAATCTGGAGATCCTGATTCATCAAGTTCTACAGTCCTCCCATTATGTTCTTGAATTTGTATTGATAAAGCCAATGAATAGTGATACCTAGGTGTTGCACATGTGTCTAATTCTTCATCGAAAAGTGCAATAAACGATAATTGCTGTTTCAGATGAACCCACATGAAAACATAACAGAATGTAATAGGAGTACCGAATATTTCTGCTTCCCATTAAAGCCCTTCAATCTGACAGATGATATTAATTTGAAACTTCAGTATAGAAGAAGGCCCCACATATACAGCACCTGTTTTTTGGTTTTCCACGTTTTCTTGGCTGTCAACTGAGCCATTGTTCTGTCCTCCAGTGGAACATAATGAACAATGGCTCAGCTTGAAGCCAACAAAAATGTGAAATACCGACAAAGTGGTGTACCTGGGAGGACTTCTTGTACCGTTCTCGTCTTACCATCTACTGCATTTTCTCAATGTGGGTTCCTTTGTACCCTAGCTTACTATACTTAACTGATATCCTTTCCAGGTGTTAACTATCTCTAGATAGAGAATCTTCTATTTCTAGATTATTGCTGCATCTAGAGAATGTCTCTTCTCTCTCTCTCTCTCTCTCTCTAGATGAAAATAAAGTCACATTACCGTTGATCGAAAAAGATCAATACTTTTTCCAGACTTGATAATGGTCCAATAGGACCTAAACAACGCCTAGTTTCAATCAAAATTCGTAGGATAGTTAGGAAGACGTTTCTTAATCTGTCCCCTGGGTAGTCAAATTATTCAAAGTATTTAATATAGAAAATTCACAGTACCGTGACAGGAAAAAAATTACTAAGAACCTGGACTTGGAAGAGGATCCTTATAACGACATTTCGCTCCTTCCTGGACCATTATCAAGTGATAAAGGGTATGGTGATACCGACAAGAAGTAGAAAAAGACTTATGCACAATTCAGGACATTTATTAGAGGAAATATTTCGCCACGAGTGGTTTCTGAATAAGTCACTCGTCGCGAAACGTTTAGAACATTTATTAAAGGAAACGTTTTGCTAAGAGTGGCTTCTTCATAAGTGTCTTTTTCCACCTGGACCACTGTAAAGTGACTTGACTTGACAGTCGCGCAGAAAGGAGCGAAACGTCATTACAAGGTTCGTCTCCTAACTGACGGATTATAGTGAATTTTTTAAGTACCCTCGCGTCTAGAATTTCCTGTCACTGTTGCCGCTTTGGTAAGGTTAAGTCTCACTCAGTAACGAAGTACAAACAGCAACTAACGAGGATAAAGGTAAATACATATCCTCAATTAAATGCTGCTTTTTATTCTGCGTTACTAGTTTTCTCTCGTCTTGCGTTCTAATTCCTCTGTTATTCCTCGCTCCTATGTTTCCTTTATCTTTCGGTTATGTCCTTGTGTTTCTTGCTCTCCCATCCCTTCGTTATCTTACTCTCCTGTCCCTTAGTGATCATGCTTTCATATGTCCCTTGGTATTTTTTGTTCTTATTTCCTTTATTATATTTTGTTCCTATTTCTCTGTTATCCTTCGGTCCTTTTCCTTAACAATCATGCGTTTCTGTTCCCCTTGTTACCTTGCAATCATGTTCCCCTTTTTTCTTGCGTTCTTGTTCCCCTGTTATCTTGCTTTCCGGTTCCCCTGTTATCTTCCGTTCCTGTTCCACTGTTATTTTGCGATTCCAATCCCTTGTTATCTTAAATTTCTCTTCGTCTGTTACCTTTGCTTTGCTGTTCTCCTGTTATCATGTATTCCTATTCCTGTGTTACCTTACATTCTTATTCCCTTGTTATCTGACGTTCCGTTTCCTCCTCCCCCTCCACCTGTTATCTTGCTTTCTTACTCCTCCGTTATCTCCTCGCTTCCCCTCTCCCCACACCCATTATTTGACCTGGATTTTATTGTTTCTGTGTGTATTTTTTTCGAAATACATGATTCAATTTTAAGATAAAGTACTTTTCAAACGCCCTTGGCCATTTCGGATTTTTTTCCTTGAACGCTTCTTGCAACATATAATTGTTAACAAAAAGTTCTTACTCTCTTTAAGTATTTAAATGAACGTGTTTAGCATGTATTGTGCGGCAGTTTATCAAGATGTAAGATTATTTATGACAGATTACCAGTGTGTGAGAGGTGATACATTTCGGCTATATAAGCACGTGCTGTTTTCTTCCGTTTTCTCGATATTTTCTTGAGTTGTGTAGTGTGTTGGGAATGACTGTGTTGGTACTCTTGTCCTATCATGTTGACATCACTCCGTTATCAGCATTCATGGATCCTCTTCATTATTGAATTTGCTTCCTTCCCCTTCCTTCTCTCTCTCTCTCTCTCTCTCTCTCTCTCTCTCTCTCTCTCTCTCTCTCTCTCTCTCTCTCTCTTCTTCCGCTAGGTCGCTACCATGTCTCTCCTTTTATATTTCTTGGTGTTAAATTCGCCCAGGACTCAAGTCCGGCTAACCAGTGTCACCAAAACCATTCATAAATGCTACCTTTACTCACACTAAAACAGCACATCAAATCCAAAAGTCGCTTGTATTCACTTTGATCTAACTTCTGTCTGCCGCCCCTGCTTACACTCGCATCATCGCTGTAGTTACCTAATATTGCCCGTACCAGTACCCGTCTACCCCTTTACCCATCTGTCCTTACACACGTCTTGATGATTATCTTGCATGAACCGAAACAAGATTTCCTTTTCAGTTACTGATTAGTTGTAAATTATTTAAACCACAGTAGTGTGAATTTTGTTCTTCATCTCTATGTATAACTAAAAATTATTTCTACACCGATATCGAACAAAAGTAATTAATGAACCTTGCACATACCTCCCAGACGTGTGTACCGGAGGGTGTACTTGGTGATAGGTGAGTTGCCGTCTTGAGGCACCTCCCAAGCCAGGCGCACGTGTCGAGAACCTTTGTCCACCACATGCAGAGACCGTGGCAAATCTGGAGGCTCTGTGGTACGGGTACTGGAGATTACAACGTGTAAAGGACACGGATTGAGGTTCTGTGGTGGGGGTACTGGAGATTATAGCGTGTAGGGGCATGCATTGATGCTCTGTGGTGGGGGTACTGGAGATTATAGCGTGTAGGGAAACGGATGAAGATTGTGGTGCGATAATTAGAGATTACCAAGTAAATAGAATAGGTATGGAGGCTCTGTGGTAGGGGAATTAAAGAGTACAATTTGTAATGGTCAGGTCTGCAAGCTCTGTAGTGTATGTGATGGGGGTTGCAACATGAAGAGGGCGTGATCATATTTTCTGTAGTGGGAGAAATAGAAGTTACAACATAAATGAGGTTGTGTATTGTTTCTTTGGTTGGGGAATTAGAGGCTGCAACATAAAGGGGTTTGTGTATTGTTTCTGAGGAAGGAAAATTGGAGGTTGCAACATATAGGTAAGACGTCTGTAGATTTTGTGGCCTGGGACTTGGAGATGACAATTAAAAACAGAGTTGGTCTGGAGGAGAATTAACGCTGGGGTTCCAGAATACATTATCTTAATATTTTTGCATATCTCGATGACATAATTGAAAATGTTATAAAAATACTGGGCTATTGGGTTTTTTACTTAATTCTCAAACTGAGAATTGGAAGTTAAATTCTCGGAAAATGCTGTTTGGCTTGGTGTAAATGGTATGGTAGAATAGGACAGTTGTAGAATAGGACATTTGCTGACAGTTCACGATATTTATTAAAACATTTCACCACGAGTAGCGTTGTCAGGACTGATGAAATCACTCGTGGCGAAACGTTTCCCTTAAAAAAAAAGAAGTCCTAAATTATACACAAGTGTTCTTTTCCCCGATTTTCTGTTTTGAGTTGAGAATTACGTGAAAGAGTGGTGGTGTGGGGAGCGTGCAGCAGGTAGGTGGTGACGCTGAGGAGGAGTGTCAGGGACTGATGCTGCAGTGAAGAAGGATTAGAAGTTTTGTTGTTATTCCTCTCACACCCACGTCCACCCATGCTTAAACCCACGCCCTCCCATACGCACCTGAACCCACGCCCTTTACACTCACGCCCCAGGACCCATACTAAAACCCTCTTCCACTCACAGACTCCCCACACAGACTTCATTCTATGCCCACATCCTTGCCCATGCCCGCCCACTAATCACCTTGCACCAGGAGGGTGACGGTGGTGGAGGCGTGACCATGATCGTTGTTAGCGGTACAAACATACTGACCACCATCCTCTGGTATGACACTCGTGATCATCAACTCCAGAATACGCTCCTCCTCGCCCACGCCCGCACGCCCGCCCACGCCGCCCGCAGTGGTCTCTCGCAGTTCGTGCCTGGCGACACAGGGAACTACAAGAAACTGCTAGGGATTACAAGAAACTCCTAGGGATTACAAGAAACCTTTTCAAAAATAATTTAGAGATTTCCTGTAGGTTCACATCCTTCAATATAATAACTGAGTCAAGTGACGGAAATATTCAGGGAGGTCACGTAAATTCTCAAAGTTAAAAAAAAGATGAATTTTTAACATTGTTAATTAAAACAGGTATTTTTGGTTCAGATTAGAAACTGATAAAAAATTCTGAGCATTAGCATGGTTAAAGCCGGGATTTTTTTTAGAGTAAATTGAAAATAAGTGACTAAATATTCCAGGCATTAGAAATATATTATATGTTATATGTTATGTTTATAAGTATATCTAAAGTTATCTTGATAACTGTATATTAACATGGAAATATTAACATGGAAATATTAACATGGAAATATTAACATGGAAATATTAACATGGAAATATTAACATGGAAATATTAACATGGAAATATTAACATGGAAATATTAACATGGAAATATTAACATGGAAATATTAACATGGAAATATTAACATGGAAATATTAACATGGAAATATTAACATGGAAATATTAACATGGAAATATTAACATGGAAATATTAACATGGAAATATTAACATGGAAATATTAACATGGAAATATTAACATGGAAATATTAACATGGAAATATTAACATGGAAATATTAACATGGAAATATTAACATGGAAATATTAACATGGAAATATTAACATGGAAATATTAACATGGAAATATTAACATGGAAATATTAACATGGAAATATTAACATGGAAATATTAACATGGAAATATTAACATGGAAATATTAACATGGAAATATTAACATGGAAATATTAACATGGAAATATTAACATGGAAATATTAACATGGAAATATTAACATGGAAATATTAACATGGAAATATTAACATGGAAATATTAACATGGAAATATTAACATGGAAATATTAACATGGAAATATTAACATGGAAATATTAACATGGAAATATTAACATGGAAATATTAACATGGAAATATTAACATGGAAATATTAACATGGAAATATTAACATGGAAATATTAACATGGAAATATTAACATGGAAATATTAACATGGAAATATTAACATGGAAATATTAACATGGAAATATTAACATGGAAATATGCGATAGAGTACTGTTGAGATGGATTGGGACTCAGTATCATTATGTGGTCTTGATATTCTGTCTCAGGTTATTATGGAAGACGTGTGTTTGAGTGTGTGTGTGTGTGTGTGTGTGTGTGTGTGTGTGTGTGTGTGTGTGTGTGTGTGTGTGTGTGTGTGTGTGTGTGTGTGTGTGTGTGTGTGTGTGTGTGTGTGTGTGTGTGTGTGTGTGTGTGTGTGTGTGTGTGTGTGTACTCACCTAGTTGTACTCACCTAGCTGAGGTTGCGGGGGTCGAGTCCGAGCTCCTGGCCCCGCCTCTTCACTGATCGCTACTAGGTCACTCTCCCTGAGCCGTGAGCTTTATCATACCTCTGCTTAAAGCTATGTATGGATCCTGCCTCCACTACATCGCTTCCCAAACTATTCCACTTACTGACTACTCTGTGGCTGAAGAAATACTTCCTAACATCCCTGTGATTCATCTGTGTCTTCAGCTTCCAACTGTGCCCCCTTGTTACTGTGTCCAATCTCTGGAACATCCTGTCTTTGTCCACCTTGTCAATTCCTCTCAGTATTTTGTATGTTGTTATCATGTCCCCCCTATCTCTCCTGTCCTCCAGTGTCGTCAGGTTGATTTCCCTTAACCTCTCCTCGTAGGACATACCTCTTAGCTCTGGGACTAGTCTTGTTGCAAACCTTTGCACTTTCTCTAGTTTCTTCACGTGCTTGGCTAGGTGTGGGTTCCAAACTGGTGCCGCATACTCCAATATGGGCCTAACATACACGGTGTACAGGGTCCTGAATGATTCCTTATTAAGATGTCGGAATGCTGTTCTGAGGTTTGCTAGGCGCCCATATGCTGCAGCAGTTATTTGGTTGATGTGCGCTTCAGGAGATGTGCCTGGTGTTATACTCACCCCAAGATCTTTTTTCCTTGAGTGAGGTTTGTAGTCTCTGACCCCTAGACTGTACTCCGTCTGCGGCCTTCTTTGCCCTTCCCCAATCTTCATGACTTTGCACTTGGTGGGATTGAACTCCAGGAGCCAATTGCTGGACCAGGTCTGCAGCCTGTCCAGATCCCTTTGTAGTTCTGCCTGGTCTTCGATCGAGTGTATTCTTCTCATCAACTTCACGTCATCTGCAAACAGGGACACCTCAGAGTCTATTCCTTCCGTCATGTCGTTCACAAATACCAGAAACAGCACTGGTCCTAGGACTGACCCCTGCGGGACCCCGCTGGTCACAGGTGCCCACTCTGACACCTCGCCACGTACCATGACTCGCTGCTGTCTTCCTGACAAGTATTCCCTGATCCATTGTAGTGCCTTCCCTGTTATCCCTGCTTGGTCCTCCAGTTTTTGCACCAATCTCTTGTGTGGAACTGTGTCAAACGCCTTCTTGCAGTCCAAGAAAATGCAATCCACCCACCCTCTCTCTCTTGTCTTACTGCTGTCACCATGTCATAGAACTCCAGTAGGTTTGTGACACAGGATTTCCCGTCCCTGAAAACCATGTTGGCTGCTGTTGATGAGATCATTCCTTTCTAGGTGTTGCACCACTCTTCTCCTGATAATCTTCTCCATGATTTTGCATACTATACATGTCAGTGACACTGGTCTGTAGTTTAATGCTTCATGTCTGTCTCCTTTTTTAAAGATTGGGACTACATTTGCTGTCTTCCATGCCTCAGGCAATCTCCCTGTTTCGATAGATATATTGAAATATTGTTGTTAGGGGTACACATAGCGCCTCTGCTCCCTCTCTCAATACCCATGGGGAGATGTTATCTGGCCCCATTGCCTTTGAGGTATCTAGCTCACTCAGAAGCCTCTTCACTTCTTCCTCGGTTGTGTGCACTGTGTCCAGCACTTGGTGGTGTGCCCCACCTCTCCGTCTTTCTGGAGTCCCTTCTGTCTCCTCTGTGAACACTTCTTTGAATCTCTTGTTGAGTTCTTCACATACTTCACGGTCATTTCTTGTTGTCTCTCCTCCTTCCTTCCTTAGCCTGATTACCTGGTCCTTGACTGTTGTTTTCCTCCTGATGTGGCTGTACAACAGTTTCGGGTCAGATTTGGCTTTCGCTGCTATGTCATTTTCATATTGTCTTTGGGCCTCCCTTCTTATCTGTGCATATTCGTTTCTGGCTCTACGACTGTTCTCCATATTCTCCTGGGTCCTTTGCCTTCTATATTTCTTCCATTCCCTAGCACACTTGGTTTTTGCCTCCCTGCACCTTTGGATAAACCATGGCTCATCCTGGCTTTTTCATTAATCCTGTTACCCTTGGGTACAAACCTCTCCTCAGCCTCCTTGCATTTTGTTGCTACATATTCCATCATCTCATTAACTGGCTTCCCTGCCAGTTCTCTGTCCCACTGAACCCCGTTCAGGTAGTTCCTCATTCCTGTGTAGTCCCCTTTCTTGTAGTTTGGCTTCATTCGTCCTGGCCTTCCTGCTTCTCCCTCCACTTGTAGCTCTACTGTGTATTCGAAGCTTAAAACCACATGGTCACTGGCCCCAAGGGGTCTTTCATATGTGATGTCCTCGATATCTGCACTACTGAAGGTGAATACTAAGTCCAGCCTTGCTGGTTGTGTGTGTGTGTGTGTGTGTGTGTATGTATGTATGTGTGTGTGTGTGTATGTGTGTGTGTGTGTGTGTATGTGTGTGTGTGTGTGTATGTGTGTGTGTGTGTGTGTGTGTGTGTGTGTGTGTGTGTGTGTGTGTGTGTGTGTGTGTGTGTGTGTGTGTGTGTGTACTCACCTAGTTGTACTCACCTAGTTGAGGTTGCGGGGGTCGAGTCCGAGCTCCTGGCCCCGCCTCTTCACTGATCGCTACTAGGTCACTCTCCCTGAGCCGTGAGCTTTATCATACCTCTGCTTAAAGCTATGTATGGATCCTGCCTCCAGTACATCGCTTCCCAAACTATTCCACTTACTGACTACTCTGTGGCTGAAGAAATACTTCCTAACATCCTGTGATTCATCTGTGTCTTCAGCTTCCAACTGTGTCCCCTTGTTACTGTGTCCAATCTCTGGAACATCCTGTCTTTGTCCACCTTGTCAATTCCTCTCAGTATTTTGTATGTCGTTATCATGTCCCCCCTATCTCTCCTGTCCTCCAGTGTCGTCAGGTTGATTTCCTTAACCTCTCCTCGTAGGACATACCTCTTAGCTCTGGGACTAGTCTTGTTGCAAACCTTTGCACTTTTTCTAGTTTCTTTACGTGCTTGGCTAGGTGTGGGTTCCAAACTGGTGCCGCATACTCCAATATGGGCCTAACGTATACGGTGTACAGGGTCCTGAACGATTCCTTATTAAGATGTCGGAATGCTGTTCTGAGGTTTGCTAGGCGCCCATATGCTGCAGCAGTTATTTGGTTGATGTGCGCTTCAGGAGATGTGCCTGGTGTTATACTCACCCAAGATCTTTTTCCTTGAGTGAGGTTTGTAGTCTCTTACCCCCTAGACTGTACTCCGTCTGCGGCCTTCTTTGCCCTTCCCCAATCTTCATGACTTTGCACTTGGTGGGATTGAACTCCAGGAGCCAATTGCTGGACCAGGTCTGCAGCCTGTCCAGATCCCTTTGTAGTTCTGCCTGGTCTTCGATCGAGTGTATTCTTCTCATCAACTTCACGTCATCTGCAAACAGGGACACCTCAGAGTCTATTCCTTCCGTCATGTCGTTCACAAATACCAGAAACAGCACTGGTCCTAGGACTGACCCCTGCGGGACCCCGCTGGTCACAGGTGCCCACTCTGACACCTCGCCACGTACCATGACTCGCTGCCGTCTTCCTGACAAGTATTCCCTGATCCATTGTAGTGCCTTCCCTGTTATCCCTGCTTGGTCCTCCAGTTTTTGCACCAATCTCTTGTGTGGAACTGTGTCAAACGCCTTCTTGCAGTCCAAGAAAATGCAATCCACCCACCCCTCTCTCTCTTGTCTTACTGCTGTCACCATGTCATAGAACTCCAGTAGGTTTGTGACACAGGATTTCCCGTCCCTGAAACCATGCTGGCTGCTGTTGATGAGATCATTCCTTTCTAGGTGTTCCACCACTCTTCTCCTGATAATCTTCTCCATGATTTTGCATACTATACATGTCAGTGACACTGGTCTGTGGTTTAATGCTTCATGTCTGTCGTGTGTGTGTATGTGTGTGTGTGTGTATGTGTGTGTGTGTGTGTGTGTGTGTGTGTATGTGTGTGTGTGTGTGTGTGTGTGTGTGTGTGTATGTGTGTGTGTGTGTATGTGTGTGTGTGTGTGTGTATGTGTGTGTGCGTGTGTGTGTATGTGTGTGTGTGTGTGTTTGTTTGTGTGTGTGTTTGTCTGCATGTTTACTTGGTTTTACATGATAGTCTTTAATATTTAAATATAAAATACTTTTATTATTCTTCAGAAAAAATGTGTTTAATGGGGGTTAGGAGTGCTGGAAAAGGAGAGAGAGAGAGAGAGAGAGAGAGAGAGAGAGAGAGAGAGAGAGAGAGAGAGAGAGAGAGAGAGAGAGAGAGAGAGAGAGAGAGAGAGAGAGAGAGAGAGAGAGAGAGAGAGAGAGAGAGAGAGAGAGAAAGACTGACTCTTTACCTGTAAGACTCTGAGGGAGTGATGACTCTACCATCCTTGTGCCAGGAGACCTTCATGGGCTGGTCCCCTGTGACTGGGCATCGCAGCACAGCGTGACCCCCTGTACCCACACTCACGTTGGTACCCCTCAGGTTGAACCTAGGAGGAGCTGCAATGATGGAGGGAGAGTGAGTTTATTGAACAAGCTTCGATACAAGCTTGTGGCTACCTTATGCTATATATAAGTTAATTAGTTTGTGAGAAAAAAGTTATCGATGTTTTCCTCTCACAATCTCACACTGAATTATGCCTAGTTGATAAAGCTGATAAATTAGCCAAAGGCAGAAGATGAGTGAATCTTTAGTTTATCTTTGTCATGCATTAGAAATGATTCTAGGAGACAAGTAAGTAACGAATCTCAGTATCACAGGAAAATAGTTAGAAGCCTGAGTTGATCTATAATTCTTTATTATATGAACGCAGAAGAGCACATTTACGGAGCAAGTTGTAATGTAAACAGATTGACTGATGTTTGTAGTAGCCAGGCATAGGCTTTATTACATGCATTTTCGATAGTTTGACAGATATGCAGATAATGATTAAACTAAATGTAAAGTCAGTGGGCAGCCTTACGTTTAGTCTCCTGAACAGTATGTGCTTGATTGTCAACTTACTGAGGAATATAGAGATAGACAGTACAATAACTTGAGTGATATGTCATGGTATCTGATGTAAGGAGATATCGGACATTTTAAGCAATTAAAACACACACACACACACACACAAACACAACATACACACATATAAACACAAACACATCAATACAAACACATCAACACAAACACACACACACACACACACACACACACACACACACACACACACACACACACACACACACACACACACACACACACACACTATAGACCAGTGCAACTGACGTGTATTATTATGCAAAGTCATGGAGAACATTATCAGGAGGAGAGTGGTGGAGCATCTGGAAGGAAACAAGAGTATAAACAACAAGAAGCATGGATTCATGGAAGGCAAATCCCATGTCACAAGCCATCTGGAGTTTTATTATAAAGTAACAGAAGTAAGACACGAGAGAGAGGGGTGGGTTGATTGCATTTTCTTGGACTGCAAGAAGGCCTTCGACATAGTTCCTCAGCAAGAGGATCAGGTGCATGTAACAGGAAGGGCATTGCAATGGATCAGAGAACACCTGACAGGGAGGAAACAACGAGTCATGGTACGTGATGAGGTATCACAGTGGGCACCTGTGACGAGAGGGGTGCCACAGGGGTCGGTCCTAGGGCCAGTGATATTTTTGGTATATGTGTCCCTGTTCGCAGACGATGTGAAGTTAATGAGGAGAATTAATTCAGATGAGGATCAGACAGGACTTCAAAGAGACCTGGACAGGCTGGACACCTGGTCCAACAATTGGCTTCTGGAATTTAATCCCGCCAAATGCAAAGATCATGAAGATCGGGGAAAGGCAAAGAAGACCGCATACAGAGTATAGGCTAGGTGGCCAAAGACTGCAAACCTCTCTCAAGGAGAAAGATCTTGGGATGAGTATAACACCGAGCACGTCTCCAGAAGAACACATCAACCAAATAACTGCTGCAGCATATGGGCGCCTGGCAAACCTGAGAATAGCATTCTGATACCTTAGTAAGGAATCGTTTAAGACACTGTACACCGTGTACGTCAGGCCCATACTGGAGTATGCAGCAACAGTTTGGTACCCACACCAGGTCAAGCACGTCAAGAAATTAGAGAAAGTGCAAAGGTTTGTGACAAGGTTAGCTCCAGAACTAAGGGGAATGTCCTATGAAGAAAGGTTAAGGGAAATCGGCCAGACAACACTTGAAGACAGGAGGGTTAGAGGAGACATGATAACGACATACAAAATACTGCGTGGAATAGACAAGGTGGACAGATACCGGATGTTCCAGAGAAGGGACACAGAAACAAAGGGTCACACTTGGAAGTTGAAGACTCAGATGAATCAATGGGATGTTAGGAAGTATTTCTTCAGTCATAGAGTAGTCAGGAAGTGGAATGATCTGGCAAGTGATGTAGTGGAGGGAGGGACCATACATAGTTTTAAGACGAGGTATGATAAAGCTCATTGAGCAGGGAGAGAGAGGACCTAGTAGCGACCAATGAAGATGTGGAGACAGGAGCTGAGTCTCGACCCCTGCAACCACAATTAGGCGAGTACACACACACACACACACACACACACACACACACACACACACACACACACACACACACCTCGGGGCCAGGAGCTCGGACTCGACCCCCGCAACCTCAACTAGGTGAGTACACACACACACCTGTGACGAGCGGGGTCCCACAGGGGTCGGTCCTAGGACCAGTGCTATTTTTGGTATATGTGAACGACATGACGGAAGGGTTAGACTCAGAAGTGTCCCTGTTTGCAGATGATGTGAAGTTAATGAGGAGAATTAAATCTGATGAGGACCAGGCAGGACTTCAAAGAGACCTGGACAGACTGGACACCTGGTCCAGCAAATGGCTTCTCGAATTTAATCCTGCCAAATGCAAAGTCATGAAGATAGGGGAAGGGCACAGAAGACCACAGACAGAGTATAGGCTAGGTGGCCAAAGACTGCAAACCTCACTCAAGGAGAAAGATCTTGGGGTGAGTATAACACCGAGCATGTCTCCGGAAGCACACATCAATCAGATAACTGCTGCAGCATATGGGCGCCTGGCAAACCTGAGAACAGCATTCCGATACCTTAGTAAGGAATCATTCAAGACGCTGTACACCGTGTATGTCAGGCCCATACTGGAGTATGCAGCACCTGTTTGGAACCCGCACTTGATAAAGCACGTCAAGAAACTAGAGAAAGTACAAAGGTTTGCGACAAGGTTAGTTCCAGAGCTAAGGGGAATGTCCTATGAAGAAAGATTAAGGGAAATCGGCCTGACGACACTGGAGGACAGGAGGGTCAGGGGAGACATGATAACGACATATAAAATACTGCGTGGAATAGACAAGGTGGACAAAGACAGGATGTTCCAGGGAGGGGACACAGAAACAAGAGGCCACAATTGGAAGTTGAAGACACAAATGAGTCAGAGAGATAGTAGGAAGTATTTCTTCAGTCATAGAGTTGTAAGGCAGTGGAATAGCCTAGAAAATGACGTAGTGGAGGCAGGAACCATACACAGTTTTAAGACGAGGTTTGATAAAGCTCATGGAGCGGGGAGAGAGAGGGCCTAGTAGCAACCGGTGAAGAGGCGGGGCCAGGAGCTAGGACTCGACTCCTGCAACCACAAATAGGTGAGTACAAATAGGTGAGTACACACACATACATACATCACACACACACACACGCACGCATGCACACACACACACACACACACACACACACACACACACACACACACACAACAAACAACAAACACCTCCCTCGACAGCACTCTTGGCATAAGTTCTTCCTTCTGTGAAAAAGGAACATGGGACACCAAAAACCTGGACGGAGAACCAGAGGAATGGCAATCCCAAAGCAATCAAACGACCTAACCCAAAACCCACTCACTGTACCCTCTGCCCCCATCTCCTTCAGCACAAACCCCACCCCCACAGAAACCCACAGTAACCCACACATCCCCCTCTGCATAAACCCCACCCCCACAGTAACCCTCAGTAACCCACACATCCCCCTCTGCTCAAACCCCACCCCACAGAAACACACAGTAACCCACACAATGTACCCTCTCCTCCCATCCCCCTCACCAAAAACCCCACCCTCACAGTTACCCACAGCAAACCCACACACTGTACCCTCTAACTCCATCCCCCTCACCACAACCCCCTCCCCCATTGTAACTCCAAATAGGCCCTCTTCCCCCATCCCCCCACCCCCTTACCACCACCCCCACCCCCACCCCACTGAAACCCCCATAGGCCCTCTGCCCCCACACCCCACACCACAGACCCCATCCCCACACCAACCCCCTATAGGCCCCTGCCGGGGCACCTGCTCCCCATAACCCACCTCTCTCCCCAGACCACAGTTACTGAAAAGAAGTTGAAGGTTTGGTACACGAACGCGTATGGAATAACGAATAAATGTGAGGAGTGGCATGAAAGAATTAAGGAGATGTCCCCAGACTTCGTAGCGGTTACAGAAACAAAACTCACTGGGTTAATAACAGATGCAATCTTCCCACCCGGATATCAGATCCTGAGGAAGGATAGAAGGAGCAGGGGGGGAGGAGGGGTTGCACTACTAATAAAATACCAGTGGGGTTATCAAGAAATGGAAGGTATGGACGAGACTGGAGAAATGGATTACATAATAGGTACAGTTCAGTCAGGGGAACACAAGGTAATCATTGCAGTGATGTATAACCCACCACAGAACTGCAGGAGGCCAAGAGAGGAATATGATGAGTGTAACAGAGCAATGGTGGACACTCTAGCTGAGGTGGCAAGAAGGGCTCACTCGAGTAGAGCAAAGTTACTGGTCATGGGCAACTTCAATCACAGGGAGATTGATTGGGAAAACCTGGAGTCACATGGGGGTCCCAAAACATGGAGAGCCAAGATGATGGATGTGGTGCTGGCAAATCTCATGCACCAACATGTTAGGGTTACTACCAGAGAGAGAGGGGAGGATGAACCAGCAAGACTGGACCTTCTGTTCACCCTGAGTAGCTCAGACATTGAGCACATGACATATGAAAGGCCCATTGCAGATAGTGACCACGTAGTTATGAGCTTTGAATACATCGTGGAGCTAAAAGTGGAGAGGGTAACAGAAGTAGAAAGGGAAAAGCTAAACTATAAAAGGGGGACTACACAGGAATGAGGATCTTCCTGCATGAGGTTCAGTGGGAACAGGAGTTGGTAGGAAAATCAGTAAATGAAATGATGGACTTTGTAACAACAAAATGCAAGGAGGCAGAGGAAAGGTTTGTTCCCAAGGGTAACAGAAATAATGGGAAGGACAGAACAAGCCCTTGGTTTACCCAAAGGTGCAGGGAGGCAAAAACGAAGTGCTCTAGTGAATGGAAAAAGTACAGAAGGCAAAGGACTCAGTAGAATAAAGAGATTAGTCAACGAGCCAGAAACGAGTATGCACAGATAAGAAGGGAGGCGCAGCGGCAGTATGAAAATGACATAGCATCGAAAGTCAGGTCTGACCCGAAACTACACTACAGCCACATCAGGAGGAAGACAACAGTCAAAGACCAGGTAATCAGGCTGAGGAAAGAAGGTGGAGAGCTCACAAGAAACGACTAGGAGGTATGTGAGGAGCTCAACATGAGATTTCAGGAAGTATTTACAGTAGAGGCTGATGGGACAATGGGAAGACAAAACAGTGGGGTACAGCAACAAGGGATATACTAACAAGTGTTTGATGAATTACACACAACTGAGGAGGAGGTGTAGAAGCTCCTAAGTGACCTTAATACCTCAAAGGCGGTGGGACTGGACAACATCTCTCCATGGGCCCTTAGAGTGGGAGCAGGGACACTACGTGTGCCACTAACCAAAATCTTCAACACTTCCCTTGAAACTTGGCAACTACCTGAAGTATGGAAGAAGGCAAATGTCGTCCCCAATCTTTAAGAAGGGAGACAGAAATGAAGCACTAAATTATAGACCAGTGTCACTGACATGAATAGCATGCAAAGTCTTGGAAAAGATTATCAGGAGGAGAGTGGTGGAGCACTTGGAGCGGAACAAGATTATAAATGACAGCCAGCACGGATTCATGGAAGGCAAATCCTGTGTCACAAACCTACTACAGTTTTGTGATAAGGTAACTGAAGTAAGAAATGAGAGGGAGGGGTGGGTTGATTGCATTTTCTTGGACTGCAAGAAGGCCTTCGAGACAGTTCCTCACAAGAGATTAGTACAGAAACTAGAGGAACAGGCACGTATAACAGGAAGGGCACTGCAATGGATCAGAGAATACATAACAGGGAGGCAACAGCGAGTCATGGTCCGTGATGAGGTATCACAGTGGGCGCCAGTGACGAGCGTGGTCTCACAAGGGTCAGTCCTGGGATCAGTGCTATTCTTAGTATATGTGAACGACATGACGGAAGGGATAGACTCAGAAGTGTCCCTGTTTGCAGATGACGTGAAATTAATGAGGAGAATTAAATCAGACCCGGACCACACAGGTCTACAAAGAGAATTGGACAGGCTGGATGTGTGGTCCAGAAACTGGCTCCTAGAATTTAACCCCGCCGAATGCAAAGTCATGAAGATCGGAGGAGTGCAAAGAATATACCGCAGACAGAGTATAGGCTAGGAGGCCAAAGGCTGCAAACCTCACTCAAGGAGAAAGACCTAGGAGTGAGTATAATACCGATTACATCGCCAGAAGCACACATTAACCAGATAACTGCTGCCGCATATGGGCGCTTGGCAAACCTGAGAAAGCGTTCCGGTACCTCAGTAAGGAATCGTTCAAGACTTTATACACTGTGTACGTCAGGCCCATACAGGAGTACGCGGCACCAGTTTGGAACCCACACCTGGTCAAACACGTCAAGAAATTAGAGAAAGTGCAAAGGCTTGCAACAAGGCTAGTTCCAGAGCTAAGGGGAATGTCCTATGAAGAAAGGTTAATGGAAATCGGTCTGACAACACTGGAGGACAGGAGGGTCAGAGGAGACATGATAACGACATACAAAATACTGCGTGGAATAGACAAGGTGGACAGAGACAGGATGTTCCAGAGATGGGACACAGAAACAAGGGGTCACAATTGGAAGCTGAAGACTCAGATGAGTCAAAGGGATGTTAGGAAGTATTTCTTCAGTCATAGAGTAGTTAGGAAGTGGAATAGTCTGGCAAGCGATGTAGTGGAGGCAGGAACTATACATAGTTTTAAGACGAGGTATGATAAAGCTCATGGAGCAGGGGGAGAGAGGACCTAGTAGCGGTCGGTGAAGAGGCGGGGCCAGGAGCTGAGTCTCGACCCCTGCAACCACAATTAGGTGAGTACAATTAAGTGAGTACACACACACACACACACACACACACACACACACACACACATACACACACACACACACACACACACACACACACACACACACATACACACATACACACACACACAGACACACTAACACACACACACACTAACACACACACACACACACACACACACACACACACACACACACACACACACACACACACACACACACACACACACACATACACACACACACATACACACACACACACACACACACACACACACACACACACACACACAACACACACACACACACACACACACACACACACACACACACCCCACAGAACTGGCAGGGAAGCCAGTTAATGAGATGATGGAATATGTAGCAACAAAATGCAAGGAGGCTGAGGAGAGGTTTGTACCCAAGGGTAACAGGAATAATGAAAAAGCCAGGATGAGCCCATGGTTTACCCAAAGGTGCAGGGAGGCAAAAACCAAGTGTGCTAGGGAATGGAAGAAATATAGAAGGCAAAGGACCCAGGAGAATATGGAGAGCAGTCGTAGAGCCA
>NC_069399.1:62823466-62870966 GCF_026875155.1 Cherax quadricarinatus | reverse complement strand
GTGTCATCAGCAAAGAGCAACTGTGACAAGTCCCACTTTGTATTAGATTCTTTATCTTATAACCCTCTTGCCAACACCCGTGAATTCACTTCCCTTACAACTCCGTCTATAAATATGTTGAATAACCATGGTGACATCACGCATCCCTGTTCAAGGCCTAATTTTAATGGGAAATAATCTCGCTCTCCAGTACATACTCTAACCTGAGCCTCACTATCCTCGTAAAAGCTCTTCACTGATTTCAGTAACCTACCTCCTATTCCATACCTTTGCAACATCTGTCACATTGCCTTCCCCGAATCCACCCTATCATACTATTTTACCAAATCCAAGAATGGATTTGGAAAAGGAGTCAGGATGTTTGTGTCAGTGGTGGGACTTTAAGCAAGGAGGTCATTTAGTGTGGTGGGGCGTTAAACTAAAAGGGCATTCAGACTGTCCTCGTTTATCAGTGCCGGGCATTTTTATACGTGGTGTCCGCCAGTGAAGTGCGTGTGTCCAAAAACAAAAAAGACCGTATATCACCCCATCAGCATGCAGGAGTAGAAAACGGGGGGGGGGGGGTGATGAGGATGAGTAAGTACTCGAGAACACATGCTGGAGAGTCTCAAGGTTGACCTTCGAGTGCGAGCATAACTGGAATTGGTACGTTGTTGCTCCTGAAATAATTATTTACTTAAGCTTCCACTTAAGCTGCACCACTAATTATTTACGTCTAATATTATATTTTCCTTAACAGAATATAGACTTAACGTAAATATGAAGTATTATTTTAGTTTTGGGGAATTATTACTGTCATGAACTTTTTTTTTTTCAAATTAAGAGTATTCATTTTTGCATTTTTTAAATAATTTACTTGAATTATTTTACAGTTACATTATTTTTTTAATTGGGTGTTTTCTCTTTATTATTCCTCTAGTACAGCAACCACAGCTTTTATGGACCATGGTTAGTGGTGGCACTGTGGTAGTGAAGGTTGGTTAGTGGTGGCACTGTGGTATTGAAGGTTGGTTAATGGTGGCACTGTGGTAGTGAAGGTTGGTTAGTGGTGGCACTGTGGTAGTGAAGGTTGGTTAGTGATGGCACTGTGGTAGTGAAGGTTGGTTAGTGGTAGCACTGTGGTAGTGAAGGTTGGTTAGTGGTGGCACTGTGGTAGTGAAGGTTGGTTAGTGATGGCACTGTGGTAGTGAAAGTTGGTTAGTGATGGAACTGTGATAGTGAAGGTTGGTTAGTGGTGGCACTGTGGTAGTGAAGGTTGGTTAGTGATGGCACTGTGATAGTGAAGGTTGGTTAGTGATGGCACTGTGGTAGTGAAGGTTGGTAGTGATGGCACTGTGGTTAGTGAAGGTTGGTTAGTGATGGCACTGTGGTAGTGAAGGTTGGTTAGTGATGGCACTGTGATAGTGAAGGTTAGTTAGTGGTGGCACTGTGGTAGTGAAGGTTTGTTAGTGATGGCACTATGGTAGTGAAGGTTGGTTAGTGATGGCACAGTGGTAGTGAAGGTTGGTTAGTGATGGGACAGTGGTAGTGAAGGTTGGTTAGTGATGGCACTGTGGTAGTGAATGTTGGTTAGTGGTGGCACTGTGGTAGTGAAGGTTGGTTAGTGGTGGCACTGTGGTAGTGAAGGTTGGTTAGTGATGGCACTGTGGTAGTGAAGGTTGGTTAGTGGTGGCACTGTGGTAGTGAAGGTTGGTTAGTGGTGGCACTGTGGTAGTGAAGTTGTTAGTGATGGCACTGTGGTAGTGAAGGCTGGTTAGTGGTGGCACTGTGGAAGTGAAGGATCGTTAGTGATGGCACTGTGGTAGTGAAGATTGGTTAGTGATGGCACTGTGGTAGTGAAGGTTGGTTAGTGGTGGCACTGTGGTAGTGAAGGTTGGTTAGTGATGGCACTGTGGTAGTGAAGGCTGGTCAGTGGTGGCACTGTGGAAGTGAAGGTTCGTTAGTGATGGCACTGTGGTAGTGAAGATTGGTTAGTGATGGCACTGTGGTAGTGAAGGTTGGTTAGTGGTGGCACTGTGGTAGTGAAGGTTGGTTAGTGGTGGCACTGTGGTAGTGAAGGTTGGTTAGTGATGTCACTGTGGTAGTGAAGGTTGGTTAGTGATGGCACTGTGGTAGTGAAGGTTGGTTAGTGGTGGCACTGTGGTAGTCAAGGTTGGCTAGTGATGGCACTGTGGTAGTGAAGGTTGGTTAGTGGTGGCACTGTGGTAGTGAAGGTTGGTTAGTGGTGGCACTGTAGTAGTGAAGGATGGTTAGTGGTGGCACTGTGGTAGTGAAGGTTGGTTAGTGGTGGCCCTGTGGTAGTGAAGGTTGGTTAGTGATGGCACTGTGGTAGTGAAGGTTGGTTAGTGGTGGCACTGTGGTAGTGAAGGTTGGTTAGTGGTGGCACTGTGGTAGTGAAGGTTGGTTAGTGGTGGCACTGTTGTAGTGAAGGTTGGTTAGTGATGGCACTGTGGTAGTGAAGGTTGGTTAGTGGTGGCCCTGTGGTAGTGAAGGTTAATTAGAGATGGCACTGTGGTAGTGAAGGTTGGTTAGTGGTGGCACTGTGGTAGTGAAGGTTGGTTAGTGGTGACACTATGGTAGTGAAGGTTGGTAAGTGGTAGCACTTAGGTGGTGAAGGTTGGTTAGTGATGGCACTGTGGTAGTGAAGGTTGGTTAGTGGTAGCACTGTGCTGGTGAAGGTTGGTTAGTGATGGCACTGTGGTAGTGAAAGTTGGTTAATGGTGGCACTATGGTAGTGAAGATTGGTTAGTGGGGGCACTGTGGTAGTGAAGGTTGGTTAGTGGTAGCACTGTGGTAGTGAAGGTTGGTTAGTGGTGGCACTGTGGTAGTGAAGGTTGGTTAGTGGTGGCACTGTGGTAGTGAAAGTTGGTTAGTGGTGGCACTATGGTAGTGAAGGTTGGTTAGTGATGGCACTGTGGTAGTGAAGGTTGGTTAGTGGTAGCACTGTGGTAGTGAAGGTTAATTAGTGATGGCACTGTGGTAGTGAAGGTTGGCTAGTGGTGGCACTGTGGTAGTGAAGGTTGGTTAATGGTGGCACTATGGTAGTGAAGGCTGGTTAGTGATGGCACTGTGGTAGTGAAGGTTGGTTAGTGGTAGCACTGTGGTAGTGAAGGTTAATTAGTGATGGCACTGTGGTAGTGAAGGTTGGTTAGTGGTGGCCCTGTGGTAGCGAAGGTTAGTTAGTGATGGCACTGTGGTAGTGAAGGTTGGTTAGTGGTGGCCCTGTGGTAGTGAAGGTTGGTTAGTGATGGTACTGTGGTAGTGAAGGTTAATTAGTGATGGCACTGTGGTAGTGAAGGTTGATTAGTGATGGCACTGTGGTAGTGAAGGTTGGTTAGTGGTGGCCCTGTGGTAGTGAAGGTTAATTAGTGATGGCACTGTGGTAGTCAAGGTTAATTAGTGATGGCACTGTGGTAGTGAAGGTTGGTTAGTGGTGGCCCTGTTGTAGTGAAGGTTAATTAGTGATGGCACTGTGGTAGTGAAGGTTAATTAGTGATGGCCCTCTGGTAGTGAAGGTTAATTAGTGATGGCTCTGTGGTAGTGAAGGTAGGTTAGTGATGGCACTGTGGTAGTGAAGGTTGGTTAGTGGAGGCACTGTGGCAGTGAAGGTTGGTTAGTGGTGGTACTGTGGTAGTGAAGGTTGGTTAGTGATGGCACTGTGTTAGTGAAGGTTGGTTAGTGATGGCACTGTGGTAGTGAAGGTTGGTTAGTGGTGGCACTCTGGTAGTGAAGGTTGGTTAGTGATGGCACTGTGGTAGTGAAGGTTGGTTAGTGGTGGCCCTGTGGTAGTGAAGGTTAATTAGTGATGGCACTGTGGTAGTGAAGGTTGGTTAGTGGTGGCACTGTGGTAGTGAAGGTTGGTTAGTGGTGACACTATGGTAGTGAAGGTTGGTTAGTGGTAGCACTGAGGTGGTGAAGGTTGGTTAGTGATGGCACTGTGGTAGTGAAGGTTGGTTAGTGGTAGCACTGTGGTGGTGAAGGTTGGTTAGTGATGGCAATGTGGTAGTGAAGGTTGGTTAGTGGTGGCCCTGTGGTAGTGAAGGTTGGTTAGTGGTGGCCCCGTGGTAGTGAAGGTTAATTAGTGATGGCACTGTGGTAGTGAAGGTTGGTTAATGGTGGCACTATGGTAGTGAAGGTTGGTTAGTGGTGGCACTGTGGTAGTGAAGGTTGGTTAGTGGTAGCACTGTGGTAGTGAAGGTTGGTTAGTGGTGGCACTGTGGTAGTGAAGGTTGGTTAGTGGTGGCACTGTGGTAGTGAAGGTTGGTTAGTGGTGGCACTATGGTAGTGAAGGTTGGTTAGTGATGGCACTGTGGTAGTGAAGGTTGGTTAGTGGTGGCCCTGTGGTATTGAAGGTTAATTAGTGATGGCACTGTGGTAGTGAAGGTTGGTTAGTGGTGGCCCTGTGGTAGTGAAGGTTAATTAGTGATGGCACTGTGGTAGTCAAGGTTAATTAGTGATGGCACTGTGGTAGTGAAGGTTGGTTAGTGGTGGCCCTGTTGTAGTGAAGGTTAATTAGTGATGACACTGTGGTAGTGAAGGTTGATTAGTGATGGCACTGTGGTAGTGAGAGTTGGTTAGTGGTGGCCTGTGGTAGTGAATGGTTAATTAGTGATGGCCCTCTGGTAGTGAAGGTTAATTAGTGATGGCTCTGTGGTAGTGAAGGTTGATTAGTGATGGCACTGTGGTAGTGAAGGTTGGTTAGTGGTTGCACTGCGGTAGTGAAGGTTGGTTAGTGGTGGCACTGTGGTAGTGAAGGATGGTTAGTGATGGCACTGTGGTAGTGAAGGTTGGTTAGTGATGGCACTGTTGTGGTGAAGGTTGGTTAGTGGTGGCACTGTGGTAGTGAAGGTTGGTTAGTGATGGCACTGTGGTAGTGAAGGTTGGTTAGTGGTGGCACTGTGGTAGTGAAGGTTGGTTAGTGGTGGCACTGTGGTAGTGAAGGTTGGTTAGTGGTGGCACTGTGGTAGTGAAGGTTGGTTAGTGGTGGCCCTGTGGTAGTGAAGGTTGGTTAGTGATGGCACTGTGGTAGTGAAGGTTGGTTAGTGGTGGCATTGTGGTAGTAAAGGTTGGTTAGTGGTAGCACTATGGTAGTGAAGGTTAATTAGTGATGCCACTGTGGTAGGGAAGGTTGGTTAGTGGTGGCCCTGTGGTAGCGAATGTTAATTAGTGATGGCTCTGTGATAGTGAAGGTTGGTTAGTGGTGGCCCTGTGCTAGTGAAGGTTGGTTAGTGATGGCACTGTGGTAGTGAAGGTTAATTAGTGATGGCACTGTGGTAGTGAAGGTTAATTAGTGATGGCACTGTGGTAGTGAAGGTTGGTTAGTGGTGGCCCTGTGGTAGTGAAGGTTAATTAGTGATGGCCCTGTGGTAGTGAAGGTTAATTAGTGATGGCACTGTTGTAGTCAAGGTTAATTAGTGATGGCACTGTGGTAGTGAAGGTTGGTTAGTGGTGTCTCTGTTGTAGTGAAGGTTAATTAGTGATGGCACTGTGGTAGTGAAGGTTAATTAGTGATGGCACTGTGGTAGTGAAGGTTGGTTAGTGGTGGCCCCGTGGTAGTGAAGGTTAATTAGTGATGGCCCTGTGGTAGTGAAGGTTAATTAGTGATGGCACTGTGGTAGTGAAGGTTGGTTAGTGGTGGTACTGCGGTAGTTAAGGTTGGTTAGTGGTGGCACTGTGGTAGTGAAGGTTGGTAAGTGATGGCACTGTGGTAGTGATGGTCGGTTAGTGGTGGCACTGTGGTAGTGAAGGTTGGTTAGTGGTGGCACTGTGGTAGTGAAGGTTGGTTAGTGGTGGCACTGTGGTAGTGAAGGTTTGTTAGTGGTGGCACTCTGGTAGTGAAGGTTGGTTAGTGATTACACTGCAGTAGTGAGAGTTGGTTAGTGAAGGTTAGTGAAGGCTGGTTAGTGGTGACACTCTGGGAGTGAAGGTTGGTTAGTGGTGGCACTGTGGTAGTGAAGGTTGGTTAGTGGTGGCACTGTGGTAGTGAAGGTTGGTTAGTGGTGGCACTGTGGTAGTGAAGGTTTGTTAGTGGTGGCACTCTGGTAGTGAAGGTTGGTTAGTGATTACACTGCAGTAGTGATGGTTGGTTAGTGAAGGTTAGTGAAGGTTGGTTAGTGGTGGCACTGTGGGAGTGAAGGTTGGTTAGTGGTGGCACTGTGGTAGTGAAGGTTGGTTAGTGGTGGCACTCTGGTAGTGAAGGTTGGTTAGTGATTACACTGCGGTAGTGAGGTTTGGTTAGTGGTGGCACTGTGGTAGTGAAGGTTGGTTAGTGATTACACTGCAGTAGTGAGGGATGGTTAGTGAAGGTTAGTGAAGGTTGGTTAGTGGTGGCACTCTGGTAGTGAAAGTTGGTTAGTGGTGGCACTCTGGTAGTGAAGGTTGGTTAGTGATTACACTGCAGTAGTGAGGGTTGGTTAGTGGTGGCACTGTGGTAGTGAAGGTTGGTTAGTGGTGGTACTGTGGTAGTGAAGGTAGGTTAGTGGTGGCACTGTGGTAGTGAAGGCTGGTAAGTGATGGCTCTGTGGTAGTGATGGTCGGTTAGTGGTTTCACTGTGGTAGTGTAGGTTGGTTAGTGATGGCACTGTGGTAGTGAAGGTTGGTTAGTGGTGGCACTGTGGTAGTGAAGGTTGGTTAGTGATGGCACTGTGGTAGTGAAGGTTGGCTAGTGGTGGCACTGTGGTAGTGAAGGTTGGTTAGTGGTGGCACTGTGGGAGTGAAAGTTGGTTAGTAGTGGCACTGTGGTAGTGAAGGTTGGTTAGTGGTGGCACTGTGGTAGTGAAGGTTGGTTAGTGGTGGCACTGTGGTAGTGAAGGTTGGTTAGTGATTACACTGCGGTAGTGAGGGTTGGTTAGTGGTGGCACTATGGTAGTGAAGGTTGGTTAGTGGTGGCACTGTGGAAGTGAATGCTGATTAGTGGTGGCACTGTGGTAGTGAAGGCTGGTTAGTGGTGGCACTGTGGAAGTAAAGGATGGTTGGTGATGGCACTGTGGTAGTGGTAGTAAGTTACTGATGACGCTGTGATATGGTGGTAAGTTTAGTGATGGCACATAGATATAGGTGGTAGGTTAGTGGTGACACTGTGATACGTGTGGTGGTAGGTTAGTGATGGCAAAGTGATATGGGTGGTACGTTAGTGGTGACACTGTGATATGGGTGATAGGTTAGTGATGACACTGTGATTTGGGTGGTAGGTTAATGATGGCAAAGTGATATTGGTGATAGGTTAGTGGTGACAATGTGATATGGGTGATAGGTTAGTGATGACACTGTGATATGGGAGGTAGGTTAGTGGTGACGCTGTGATATGGGTGGTAGGATAGTAGTGACACTGTGATACGGGTGGTAGGTTAATGGTGACACTGTGATATGGGTGGTAGGTTAGTGGTGACACTGTGATATGGGAGGTAGGTTAGTGGTGACACTGTGATATGGGTGGTAGTTAGTGGTGACACTGTGATATGGGAGGTAGGTTAGTGGTAACACTGTGATATGGGTGGTAGGTTAGTCGTGACACTGTGATATGGGAGGTAGGTTAGTGGTGACGCTGTGATATGGGTGGTAGGATAGTAGTGACACTGTGATAAGGGTGGTAGGTTAGTGGTGACACTGTGATATGGGAGGTAGGTTAGTGGTGACACTGTGATATGGGAGGTAGGTTAGTGGTGGACACTGTGATATGGGTGGTAGGTTAGTGGTGACACTGTGATATGGGAGGTAGGTTAGTGGTGACACTGTGATATGGGTGGTAGGTTAGTGGTGATACTGTGATATGGGAGGTAGGTTAGTGGTGACACTGTGATATGGGTGGTAGGTTAGTGGTGACACTGTGATATGGGAGGTAGGCTAGTGGTGACACTATGATATGTGTGGTAGGTTAGTGGTGACACTGTGATATGGGAGGTAGGTTAGTGGTGACACTGTGATATGGGTGGTAGGTTAGTGGTGACACTGTGATATGGGAGGTAGGTTAGTGGTGACACTGTGATATGGGTGGTAGGTTAGTGGTGACACTGTGATATGGGTGGTAGGTTAGTGGTGACACTGTGATATGGGAGGTAGGTTAGTGGTGACACTGTGATATGGGTGGTAGGTTAGTGGTGACACTGTGATATGGGAGGTAGGTTAGTGGTGACACTGTGATATGGGAGGTAGGTTAGTGGTGACACTGTGATATGGGTGGTAGGTTAGTGGTGACACTGTGATATGGGAGGTAGGTTAGTGGGGGCAGTTGTGATATGTGTGGTAGGTTAGTGGTGATACCGTGATACGGGTGGTAGATTAGTGGTGACACTTATACGGGTTAGTGGTGACACTGATAGTTATGGAAGAGACTGTTAGACGTGAAATAATTTAATAGGTTTAAAGCATATCAACTTAATAATGATTATTAAGGCTGTGTACTACCTGTTTACCCGCAATCAAGAAAATTTGAATTCCTAGGATAAGAATTAAACTAAACTATTAGTGAATATACTCGGAGATATACTTCTATGTATATATATATATATGTTTGCATGAAAATAATTTGAAAAATACACTGGAATTCTGTTTATATAATATATATGAGTTTAAATTAGAATACAACTAGGTAATAAGAGACAACAAGTCTTTTAAAGGGGATTAATATATATATATATTATATATATATATATATATATTATATATAATATATATATATATATATATATATATATATATATATATATATATATATATATTATATATAAACTACAGTTCCTGAAAGTTTCACCACACTTGAGGGATTTTAACGATAAGAAACTGGAACTACAACTACATAACTTACTCTTGGTACTTTCTTCTCAAACACATGTAGAAACTAAGTACAAATACATAATACAGAAATACTGGAGGATATTAGTTTAGACTAGTGCTGGCAAAGAAGGTCAATATTAACTCAGTTAAAACACTCTTTTATATGAATTATGGTTTATAATATATATATATATAATATATATATATATATATATTATATATATATATATATATATATATAATATATATATATATATATATATATATGGTAATTGGTCAGTTAGAGAGGGTAGCCCACAAGAGAGACAAAGCAAGGAGAATTGCTATCTATGTATTTCGATCTCTATCTGAGATGCTTTTTAGTAATTACAAGAAAATGAATGAAAAAAGAATAGGTGAAAATCAAATGATGACGTTAATTATTGTGTTGTTGGAACGTAGCTAGAGCTTATATGACATCTGGAGTAGGTGAAGACAGAATTCTTCTGTACGTGTGAGTTCATTAGCGTGAAGAATTCTATTCACGTTCTGTGCTGGAAAATGCCTCTTAATCCAATTTCGTATTCAAATCTGGAATTACTTCAATAGCGGTGCTGGAATATATTTGCCAAACGCGAATTCCTTAATTGCATCAGGTTTCCAAATGCTTTATGAAATACTGAAGTTTGGCTGTTGGTCAGTCAAAGCTGCCTCTAAGATTTTCCTTTCGTTGGAGCCGGTGGCCTTGAAGATGGTGTTTGACTCTGGCCAATTAATAGTGTGATTCGAAGTTTTAGCATGTTGAAAGACTGTCGGATTCTCTTGGCCATATCTTCAGCTCTAATGTAATTCAATTACATCCCTCGTAGCTCTCGCTACGAAATCCCAATTCTAAGATCAGTGTTAGTAAAGAATGCTTTTCCGTATAATTTTGTTGATAAATGAACAGGTACACAATTGGTAAGATTTTACTGAAATCTAAGGATGCTATTGTTAGTGCAGAATTTTTTTTTATATAGATCAACCCTTCGTTAGTAGTAATAGCTATAATGTAAAATACTTTAAATACGTTAATTTGAGAATTTTATTCAGTGTTCTTCGCGAATTATGTTAAGGAATAGGTAAAGTTAAATTGCATAAAATACCAACACGAAGAGAAAGTATACACAAATGTAGCATTATGCGATCCTCTATCGGCAATGTTTCGCCCACACAATGGGCTTTATCAAGTGACCTGATAAAGCCCACTGTGTGGGCGAAAAGTTATGAATAAAGAATCGCATTATATTGGATTTGTGTCTACTTTTCCAATAAGGAAAAGATTTAAGTTGCATAGTTTCCTTAAAACCCTTCTAGGGTAGGGTAGGTGTCTGAGCCAGAGCTTGCAGCTCACAACACTGTCATTCCCATTAGCCCCCTTGGGGCGGGGATGGCAGACCAGAGAGGCCTAGCTTGTGGCTAGGCCTGGGGACAGTTGGTCCCAAAGATGAGGAGGTGCTTGTGCCTCCTCCCATGGGAGACTTAGGTCTCAGACACTCCTTAAAGAGGGAGCCAAGGCCGGGCCACCACTTGGAAAAGGCCCGGGCCGGGAGAATACCAGCGAATCTTTAATAATAATAATATTAGTTTCCTTAAGTTCCAATCCCTGACTATCGACAATTGTTTACATCTGTTTTACTATAATTTCCCAGCAGAGAGCCGTGGTGTAGACATTAAATTCCACATGTACTCCTATGTACTTCCCTGTAATATACGTGCGTGAGATGCAAGTCCCATTAAACTGGGACGATAACCAGAAGGCTCAGAACTTGAGTATCTAAATATTTATGTTAGTCTTTCAGATCTGGACAACTGTAGGGTGTTCCAGCATCTTCTGCCACTGGAGACTCTGCATGAACGACACTACTCAATGTTCGACACCACGTACAAGGTGTTCATACACAAATAACCCGCACATAGGAGAGAGAAACTTGCGACAACGTTTCAGTCAGACTTGGTGACCAGTTACCCTTCATACACGGTACTAAGACTGGCAGAACCCTTAGTACTGTGTACCGTATTAAGATTAATAACAGCACATATGAGAGGTCCTGCGAATCCCTATCTTTTATCATATTGTTGAGTTCCGGGTTACTAGAATATCGCTCATTATAGTTACTCCCTCCAGCAGTATCTCTTTCCTCTTTCTGGTATATTTTGGATAACAATGTACAATAAAACTTATAATTACTCGTGTAAATTTATACCCTGATTTTTCTTACTGTGTCCTTTCACATACCAAACAGACTTATTGTAAAAATCGTTATAGTTTCTATTTAAAAAGTACCCAAAAATTCCCCTTTCAATATATTTATGAACAGACATAATGTTGGCAGTCTGCTTTGCTTACAAGTTCCTGATCTGAAAAGTAATGATAAAATAAAAATGATATAGCGTGAAAATAAAAACAAAAATGAAAATGAGATAGAGTGAAAAGTGCAAGAATTTACTGAGGGGGAGGAACCCCCCACTTGCGGTCTAACAGTTTTTACACTGACATCACCATTTATTAACATGATGATGAAAATAGATATTTCTCGAAACGTTGTCACAATGATTGTGCTTACCCTTTCATTGATTCTGCTCATTATATATATATATATATATATATAATATATATATATATATATATATATATATATATATATATATATATATATATATATATATATATATATATATATATATATATATATAGGTCCATATAAAAACATTGTGCAGGTCCATTTAACTATAAACATTGAACCGTTCTATATAAACACATTGTGCAGAAACAAGTGCTGGCTTCTACGGGTGCAGAAAGTAGTACTGTGCGGTGCTGTACTGTGCGGTGCTGTGCGGTGCTGTGCGGTGCTGTGCGGTACTGTGCAGTGCTGTGCCAAGAGATCAAGGCCTTCGGAACAGCTAGCGAACTGATCTCTTCCCTAGTCCATTGTCCTTCCCTCCCTCCCTCCGTCCCCAAAGATATACTGAGCAGATGCTGTGCAGTAGTAGTAGTGGAACTGTGCAACGGTAGAGCTGTGCAGTAGTGGAGCTGTGCAATAGTGGAGCTGTGCAATAGTGGAGCTGTGCATTAGTTGTGATGCTGTGTAAAGTGGTGATGGTGCTGTGCGGTACTGTTATACTGTGCAGTTGTGATGCTGTGCAGTAGTTGTGGTAGTGCTGTGCATTAGCAGTCAGTGTTATGCAGTTTCATTTAGTTTTGTACGGTGAAGTGGTAGTGCTGTACAGTAGTAGTGGTAGTATTGTGTGGTGTGGTGATGTTTGGTATTGGTTCTATGTTGGAGAAGTGGTTGTAGTGCTGTGCAGTGATGGTATTAGTGTTAGTAATTGAGGTGACTGTGTAGATGTTGGTAATTGTGGTTGTGAAAGTGGTGCTCTGCAGTGGTGGCTGTGGTGGTGGTGATGCGATGCATTGGTGATAGTATTAGTGGTTGTGGTGCTGTGCAGTGGTGGTGGTACTAGTGGCTGTGGTGCTGTGCAGTGGTGGTGGTACTAGTGGTTGTGGTGCTGTGCAGTGGTGGTGGTACTAGTGGTTGTGGTGCTGTGCAGTGGTGGTGGTACTAGTGGCTGTGGTACTGTGCAGTGGTGGTGGTACTAGTGGTTGTGGTGCTGTGCAGTGGTGGTGGTACTAGTGGCTGTGGTGCTGTGCAGTGGTGGTGGTACTAGTGCTTGTGGTGCTGTGCAGTGGTGGTGGTACTAGTGGCTGTGGTACTGTGCAGTGGTGGTGGTACTAGTAGCTGTGGTACTGTGCAGTGGTGGTGGTACTAGTGGCTGTGGTACTGTGCAGTGGTGGTGGTACTAGTGGCTGTGGTGCTGTGCAGTGGTGGTGGTACTAGTGGCTGTGGTGCTGTGCAGTGGAGGTGGTACTAGTGGCTGTGGTGCTGTGCAGTGGTGGTGGTACTAGTGGTTGTGGTGCTGTGCAGTGGTGGTGGTACAAGTGGCTGTGGTGCTGTGCAGTGGTGGTGGTACTAGTGGTTGTGGTGCTGTGCAGTGGTGGTGGTACTAGTGGTTGTGGTGCTGTGCAGTGGTGGTGGTACTAGTGGCTGTGGTGCGGTGCAGTGGTGGTGGTACTAGTGGTTGTGGTGCTGTGCAGTGGTGGTGGTACTAGTGGTTGTGGTGCTGTGCAGTGGTGGTGGTACTAGTGGCTGTGGTGCTGTGCAGTGGTGGTGGTACTAGTGGTTGTGGTGCTGTGCAGTGGTGGTGGTACTAGTGGCTGTGGTGCTGTGCAGTGGTGGTGGTACTAGTGGTTGTGGTGCTGTGCAGTGGCGGTGGTACTAGTGGTTGTGGTGCTGTGCAGTGGTGGTGGTACTAGTGGCTGTGGTACTGTGCAGTGGTGGTGGTACTAGTGGTTGTGGTGCTGTGCAGTGGTGGTGGTACTAGTGGCTGTGGTGCTGTGCAGTGGTGGTGGTACTAGTGGTTGTGGTGCTGTGCAGTGGTGGTGGTACTAGTGGCTGTGGTACTGTGCAGTGGTGGTGGTACTAGTGGCTGTGGTACTGTGCAGTGGTGGTGGTACTAGTGGCTGTGGTACTGTGCAGTGGTGGTGGTACTAGTGGCTGTGGTGCTGTGCAGTGGTGGTGGTACTAGTGGCTGTGGTGCTGTGCAGTGGTGGTGGTACTAGTGGCTGTGGTGCTGTGCAGTGGTGGTGGTACTAGTGGCTGTGGTGCTGTGCAGTGGTGGTGGTACTAGTGGCTGTGGTACTGTGCAGTGGTGGTGGTACTAGTGGTTGCAGTGATGTGCAGTGGTGGTGGTATTAGCGGTTGTGGTGCTATGCAGTGTTGGTGGTATTAGTGGTTGTGGTACTGTGCAGTGGTGGTGGTACTAGTGATTGTGGTGCTGTGCAGTGGTGGTGGTACTAGTGGTTGTGGTCCTGTGCAGTGGTGGTGGTACTAGTGATTGTGGTGCTGTGCAGTGGTGGTGGTACTAGTGGCTGTGGTGCTGTGCAGTGGTGGTGGTACTAGTGGTTGTGGTACTGTGCAGTGGTAGTGGTATTAGTGGTTGTGGTGCTATGCAGTGTTGGTGGTATTAGTGCTTATGGTACTGTGCAGTGGTGGTGGTATTAGTGGTTGTGGTGCTATGCAGTGTTGGTGGTATTAGTGCTTATGATGCTGTGCAGTGGTAGTGGTATTAGTGGTTGTGGTGCTGTGCAGTGGTGGTGGTATTAGTGGTTGTGGTGCTGTGCAGTGGTAGTGGTATTAGTGGTTGTGGTGCTGTGCAGTGGTGGTGGTATTAGTGGTTGTGGTGCTGTGCAGTGGTAGTGGTATTAGTGGTTGTGGTGCTGTGCAGTGTTGGTGGTATTAGTGGTTGTGGTGCTGTGCAGTGTTGGTGGTATTAGTGGTTGTGGTGCTGTGCAGTGTTGGTGGTATTAGTGGTTGTGGTGCTGTGCAGTGGTGGTGGTATTAGTGGTTGTGGTGCTGTGCAGTGGTAGTGGTATTAGTGGTTGTGGTGCTGTGCAGTGGTAGTGGTATTAGTGGTTGTGGTGCTGTGCAGTGGTAGTGGTATTAGTGGTTGTGGTGCTGTGCAGTGGTAGTGGTATTAGTGGTTGTGGTGCTGTGCAGTGGTGGTGGTATTAGTGCTTATGGTGCTGTGCAGTGGTGGTGGTATTAGTGGTTGTGGTACTGTGCAGTGGTGGTGGTATTAGTGGTTGTGGTGCTGTGCAGTGGTGGTGGTATTAGTGCTTATGGTGCTGTGCAGTGGTGGTGGTATTAGTGGTTGTGGTACTGTGCAGTGGTGGTGGTATTAGTGGTTGTGGTGCTGTGCAGTGGTAGTGGTATTAGTGGTTGTGGTGCTGTGCAGTGTTGGTGGTATTAGTGGTTGTGGTGCTGTGCAGTGGTAGTGGTATTAGTGGTTGTGGTGCTGTGCAGTGGTGGTGGTACTAGTGGTTGTGGTGCTGTGCAGTGGTGGTGGTACTAGTGGCTGTGGTGCTGTGCAGTGGTGGTGGTACTAGTGGTTGTGGTGCTGTGCAGTGGTGGTGGTACTAGTGGCTGTGGTACTGTGCAGTGGTGGTGGTACTAGTGGCTGTGGTACTGTGCAGTGGTGGTGGTACTAGTGGCTGTGGTGCTGTGCAGTGGTGGTGGTACTAGTGGCTGTGGTGCTGTGCAGTGGTGGTGGTACTAATGGCTGTGGTGCTGTGCAGTGGTGGTGGTACTAGTGGTTGCAGTGATGTGCAGTGGTGGTGGTATTAGCGGTTGTGGTGCTATGCAGTGTTGGTGGTATTAGTGGTTGTGGTACTGTGCAGTGGTGGTGGTACTAGTGATTGTGGTGCTGTGCAGTGGTGGTGGTACTAGTGGTTGTGGTCCTGTGCAGTGGTGGTGGTACTAGTGATTGTGGTGCTGTGCAGTGGTGGTGGTACTAGTGGCTGTGGTGCTGTGCAGTGGTGGTGGTACTAGTGGTTGTGGTACTGTGCAGTGGTAGTGGTATTAGTGGTTGTGGTGCTATGCAGTGTTGGTGGTATTAGTGGTTGTGGTACTGTGCAGTGGTGGTGGTACTAGTGATTGTGGTGCTGTGCAGTGGTGGTGGTACTAGTGGCTGTGGTGCTGTGCAGTGGTGGTGGTACTAGTGGTTGTGGTACTGTGCAGTGGTAGTGGTATTAGTGGTTGTGGTGCTATGCAGTGTTGGTGGTATTAGTGCTTATGGTACTGTGCAGTGGTGGTGGTATTAGTGGTTGTGGTGCTATGCAGTGTTGGTGGTATTAGTGCTTATGATGCTGTGCAGTGGTAGTGGTATTAGTGGTTGTGGTGCTTTGCAGTGGTGGTGGTATTAGTGGTTGTGGTGCTGTGCAGTGGTAGTGGTATTAGTGGTTGTGGTGCTGTGCAGTGTAGTGGTATTAGTGGTTGTGGTGCTGTGCAGTGGTAGTGGTATTAGTGGTTGTGGTGCTGTGCAGTGGTGGTGGTATTAGTGGTTGTGGTGCTGTGCAGTGGTGGTGGTATTAGTGGTTGTGGTGCTGTGCAGTGGTGGTGGTATTAGTGGTTGTGGTGCTGTGCAGTGGTGGTGGTATTAGTGCTTATGGTGATGTGCAGTGGTGGTGGTATTAATGCTTATGGTGATGTGCAGTGGTGGTGGTATTAGTGCTTATGGTGATGTGCAGTGGTGGTGGTATTAGTGGTTGTGGTGCTGTGCAGTGTTGGTGGTATTAGTGGTTGTGGTGCTGTGCAGTGTTGGTGGTATTAGTGGTTGTGGTGCTGTGCAGTGGTGGTGGTATTAGTGGTTGTGGTGCTGTGCAGTGGTGGTGGTATTAGTGGTTGTGGTACTGTGCAGTGGTGGTGGTATTAGTGGTTGTGGTGCTGTGCAGTTGTGGTGGTATTAGTGCTTATGGTGCTGTGCAGTGGTGGTGGTATTAGTGGTTGTGGTACTGTGCAGTGGTGGTGGTATTAGTGGTTGTGGTGCTGTGCAGTGGTGGTGGTATTAGTGCTTATGGTGCTGTGCAGTGGTGGTGGTATTAGTGGTTGTGGTACTGTGCAGTGGTGGTGGTATTAGTGGTTGTGGTGCTGTGCAGTGGTAGTGGTATTAGTGGTTGTGGTGCTGTGCAGTGTTGGTGGTATTAGTGGTTGTGGTGCTGTGCAGTGGTAGTGGTATTAGTGGTTGTGGTGCTGTGCAGTGGTGGTGGTATTAGTGGTTGTGGTGCTGTGCAGTGGTGGTGGTATTAGTGGTTGTGGTGCTGTGCAGTGGTGGTGGTATTAGTGGTTGTGGTGCTGTGCAGTGGTGGTGGTATTAGTGGTTGTGGTGCTGTGCAGTGGTGGTGGTATTAGTGGTAGTGGTGCTATGCAGTGGTGGTGGTATTAGTGCTTATGATGCTGTGCAGTGGTGGTGGTATTAGTGCTTATGGTGATGTGCAGTGGTGGTGGTATTAGTGCTTATGGTGATGTGCAGTGGTGGTGGTATTAGTGCTTATGGTGATGTGCAGTGGTGGTGGTATTAGTGCTTATGGTGATGTGCAGTGGTGGTGGTATTAGTGCTTATGGTGATGTGCAGTGGTGGTGGTATTAGTGCTTATGGTGATGTGCAGTGGTAGTGGTATTAGTGGTTGTGGTGCTATGCAGTGTTGGTGGTATTAGTGGTTGTGGTGCTGTGCAGTGGTGGTGGTATTAGTGGTTGTGGTGCTGTGCAGTGGTGGTGGTATTAGTGCTTATGGTGATGTGCAGTGGTAGTGGTATTAGTGGTTGTGGTGCTGTGCAGTGGTGGTGGTATTAGTGCTTATGGTGCTGTGCAGTGGTAGTGGTATTAGTGGTTATGGTGCTGTGCAGTGTTGGTGGTATTAGTGGTTGTGGTGCTGTGCAGTGGTGGTGGTATTAGTGCTTATGGTGCTATGCAGTGTTGGTGGTATTAGTGCTTATGGTGATGTGCAGTGGTAGTGGTATTAGTGCTTATGGTGATGTGCAGTGGTAGTGGTATTAGTGGTTGTGGTGCTATGCAGTGTTGGTGGTATTAGTGGTTGTGGTGCTGTGCAGTGGTGGTGGTATTAGTGGTTGTGGTGCTGTGCAGTGGTGGTGGTATTAGTGCTTATGGTGATGTGCAGTGGTAGTGGTGCTATGCAGTGTTGGTGGTATTAGTGGTTGTGGTGCTGTGCAGTGGTGGTGGTATTATTGCTTATGGTGCTGTGCAGTGGTAGTGGTATTAGTGGTTATGGTGCTGTGCAGTGGTGGTGGTATTAGTGGTTGTGGTGCTGTTCAGTGGTGGTGGTATTAGTGGTTATGGTGCTATGCAGTAGTAGTGGTATTAGTGGTTGTGGTGCTGTGGTAGTAATAGTGGCGGTGCTGTGCAGCAGTGGTGGCGGCCTGTGCGTGGACAAGCAGCAGCTACTACATGAGGTGCAGTGGCGGTGGTGGTGCCATTACCCCCTACCGCACCATGCACTGGGCGCCAGCAGCATTAATGGGAGTGGGACGGTGCGGGTGTGGGCGTGACGGTTGCGGGCGTGTTACGTTACAGACACTGCCGGTGGGCGTGGCTACGTTACCGCTGACGGTGAGGGGGGCAGTGTAGGAGACGGTGCGGGCGGCATTGGTTGCCTGACATGTGTAGTTGCCTGCATGGGCGGCATTCAGCTTAGGTATTACCAGCAGGCTGGAGTATGCGTCCAGGAAACGCACGTCGACGTCCAGTCGAGCCTGTAGACCTGGCCAGTGAGGGCTGACAGCTCCCTGGGGGTCAGCTGTCAACACTTCGCCGTCTTTCAGCCAACGGATAGTCACCGGTAAGTCGCCCTGTTCGAGGCTGCAGCTCACGGAGACGCGGATACCAGCTGCTGAATTCTCTCTGAAGGTGAACGGTCCTATCCTGGGCGGCACTGGAACGAAAGGCAGGGTTAGTGAAGAGGGGATAAACAGAGGGATGGATAGAGGGCTGTTACCGTTGACGTAGAGAGCTGCTGTTTGCTGGTCGGAGGCGGCGCGGTTGGAGGCACGACAGGTGTAGTTCCCGGCGTGGTGTGGCAACACGTGCGCTATGCCCAGGTGACTGTTGAAGTCTCCCCAGGCGTGCTGTGTGGCGTGCTCCCGACCCTCCAGTTTCTGCCCGTCCTTGTACCAGGTGATGGTGAGGGGCAGGTCACCCTCCGTCACCACACACGTCAGCGTCAACCGGTTGCCCTCGGACAGGTGGTGGTCTTGGTTGAAGGGAAGAATGCGAGGCGGCACTAAGGCACGCCTTTGGTTCAGCAGGGTACGAAGACTCGGACAATCATGGCTATGTACTCTCACACTCACTCACACACACACACACAACACCACACACACCACACACACTCAACACACACACCACACACACACACACACACACACACACACACACACACACACACCACACACACACACACACACACACACACCACACACACACACACACACACACACACACACACACACACACACCACACACCACACACACACACACACACACACACACACACACACACACACACACACACACACACCACACACACACCACACACACCACACCACACAACAACACACACCACACACACACATCACACACCACACAACACACAACACACACACACACCACACACACACACACACACAACACACACACACACCACACACACACACCCACACACACACACACAACACCACACCACACACAACACACACACACACACACACACACACACACACACACACACACACACACACACACACACACACACACACACACACACCACACACACACACACCACACACACACACACACACACACACACCACACACACACACACACACACACACACACACACACACACACACACACACACACACACACACACACACACACACCACACACACACACACACAACACACCACACACACACACTCACACACACCCACACCACACCACATCACACACAACACACACCCACACACAACCACAACATCACACACACACTACCCACAACACACACACATCAACGAAAACACAAAATCATCACACGAACAACACAACCAAGATGAATTCACAGAAATGAAAGAAATTCATATTTCAAAAATAATTTCTGGAGAGGTAAACTGCTCATAAATTTACATATCATGTGATAATAAAATACATTAGTGATTTTCATACAGATTAAAAGCAAATAATTGCAGAGTAATGCAAAAAAAAAAATCTGGAATCGATTTGTAGTTTAAAAATTCCAGCTGGAATGCAATGTTAAGGAAAGAGAAAGCTGACCAGTTTAGAGAGCTCCAACCCGAGTTTGTTTGATAATCAGGATAGCCATTCACAGTGAGAAATCTGTGAGTGTTTATGCCAAAGAAGAAAAAATGAAGAAAGTGGACTTGAACTTCTAACAACTAACTGAGACGTAGACCAAGGAAATAACCTGAGAAATAAACTACTAGGACCAGACAATGTACCACTCTGGGTTCTGGAGGAAGGAGCTTAAGAAATAAACTACTGAATCTATCTAATTTTTGGGGTATTCAGGAAAGTAAACGATCAGACAAATTAAGAAAAAAGAAGTTATGTGACTCTACATACTGATACCGCAAATATTAATAAAGGATTTATTTTTGAAATAATGGTAAACGTAATGTTTGGCGGAGGCTTGATCCTCCGTATGGTAATCATCGGTCAGATACACTAACTGATACTGTGACTGTAGTACAGTATAAACAACTCACGGAACGGGTAATGTTTTGTAGGCATGACAAGTGAGTCGTACAAGTCACAGTTGGCTCTCCACCGTGAACACATTGTTTATAGTTAAAAGAGAGGATAACCCATTGCATTTAGGTCTGTCTCACTCACAGTGAATACTCTTGAAAATAAAGGGAGCAAATGTTTAGAGAAAATGCTGTAAAACCTGTCAAGCAGTTTGGCTTATAATCATCAACAACCTGACTGATCAGAAACCGCAGACGCGACTAGTGGATGGTAGATCGAGTCTCCACCACTGAATAATTCACAGGGGAAATAGCGTTATATGATGTGCAATAATTTTTTTGCTCAGCATGACCATGTATATGAACTATATTAAATTATTATTATAGTCAAAGAAATTATTTTTATATTTATTAACTCATCGGCAGTCTCCCACCAAGGCAGGGTGGCCCGAGAAAGAAAAACTTTCATCTTCATTCACTCCATCATCAAATCACTCCTTCAAAGAAATTGTACAGGCTTAAACGGGCTATGCATGGCCAGTAGTAACAGCCTGATTGATCAGGCTCAAATCCACCGGAATGCCTGGTCAACGACTGGGCCCCGGGGGCGTTGACCCCCTAAACACCCTCCAGGTAGACTCCAGGTAGGGACAGATTGTCTTAGATATCAAAAATGGTTTCGAGAAATTCTTCATGAAAGACTGATATCGCAACTACTAATTAAAGTACAAATACAAAGAAGACAAAACCTCTTCTTTGAAGAACTTCTGATGACAACAACAAAATTTCCCCCATGGAAAAAGGTCACCAGTGAGGCATAACAAGAATCAGTACTTTTCCTGATAACGTTTTAAGCTTATGTTATTATTTTCGAGAAGGAATATATATATATATATTATATATATATATATATATATATATATATATATATATATATATATATATATATATATATATATATATATATATATATATATATATATTATATACATATATATATATATATATATATATATATATATATATATATATATATATATATATATATATATATATATATATATATATATATATATATATTTAAGACGTTAAAAGACATAAATCCCCGTGATAAACCTTACACAAGCATAGCGACTAAAATCTGGTAGAATTATATGCAAAGTGAAAGGTAATGGCGACGGGAGGTGTACACAGATAACATAAAAAATAAAACTATGATAGCTAAGATATAGACGCAACGTTTGGATATCTTTAATGCTGAAAACGTTTTTAATAATAAAGATACCTCAGGTAGGTTAGGTACGAGTTATCAGAAAACATGACAAGTGTTTCCTGACGCGGGTTTTAGTCATATGATGACCCGCCACTGGACTTCTTGGCCACCAGACCGAGGTCTTCCGCTGTCTTACCAGTCTACTCTTTTTACAAATAAGTTCTTTTAAAAAGCTGCCTCAGTGCTACATTATGCACAAAAATATATATTATTATTCAATATTTCATATGATTTTTTAAAATACTTGAAACATTAAAAAACTAAGAAAAATGTGCTGAAATCTTGTTTTTTCACACTTTTAATAGAAACTGTTGCAAGAATTGTATTTCATGGACAGCACAATCATAATTTTTTTCGAATAGCATATGTGTATATTTTAGTTAAAAATTGAGGTTCATCAACTTGTGATGAACATTTATATAATGGTAAACAATGATATAATATGGAAAATGGTGGAGTGAGAATGTGGTCTGGAAATATTTTCAGACGACAGACTGTCACCGGAAGATCACTTGAAAAGTAACAGTATACTGCACTTTGCAGTAGTCTTCACGCATGTTGAGTGAGAAGAAAGTTTACGACAATCTCTTACAATAAACGTCATTACAAATTTGATTCTTCTGTAGAAGCACTAACCACACCGGCGTTAATATACAAAATAACTGCATGGTGAATCATCAGTTATATCATGAAATTAATAAAAAAATCCATAGCACTGACAAGGATGGGATGGAAAGAAAATTGGAAATTAAGAAAAACAATTTTTTTCCGGGAAGATACAATAAAAATATACAAAATAACCCGCACTTAGGATGACGACGTTTGGGTCCAACCTGGATCACTGACAAGGAAACGAAGGTCAGAAAATATCCGAGAGAGAGCGGAGAGACGAAAGGCGTACTAACGATAGTGGAAACAGTGGTAGTAGTGATGGTACACCTGGAGGGGGTCTCGGGGGTCAAAGCCTCCGTGGCCAGGTCCGAGACCAGGCCTTGAGGTGGATCAGGGCCTGATCAACCAGGTTGTTTCTGCTGGCCACACGTAAATAGAAGTACGAACCACATCCACAATAGTTGTAGTGGTGGTAGAAGTAGAAGTAGTTGTAGTGATGGTAGACGCAGAAGTAGTTGTAGTGGTGGTAGAAGTAATAGAGCTGCACTGGTAGAGGTAGACAATAGAAGGTAGCAGAAGTGATGGAAAAAAAGAGAAACAATGGCAGAAAGTGCAGTACAAGTGAAGAAATTGTAGTAGTATAGAAAGTAGTAGTAGTAGTAGTAGTAGTAGTAGTAGTAGTAGCAGCAGCAGCAGCAGCAGCAGCAGCAGCAGCAGTAGTAGCAGTAGTAGTAGTAGTAATAGTAGTAGTAGTAGTAGTAGTAGTAGTAGTAGTAGTAGTGGCAGCAGTAGTATTAGTAATAGTAGCAGCAGTAGTAGTAATCGTAGAAATGGTGGTGGTAGCCTAAGCGCTGCCGGACAGATGACCGACGGACAATTGGCCGAACAGACGTTTCACCGAACGGAAAATCAGGTTAGGTTAGGTGATGAATGCCATTTCGTCCTTTCGGTGAAATGGTGAAATGTCCGTTCGGTCAAATGTCCTTCAGTGAAATGTCCGTTCGGACAAATGTCCGTCGGTGAAATGTCCGTTCTGCCAAATGTCCGGGAGCCAATCCAAGAGAACAGAGGAGCACAGAAGGAGACCTACTGGCCCACTGACTTAGAAAAACAAAAAAACCTGCTGGGAAAAAAAAAAACTCAGAAAAGACGAAGCGTGTAAGGAGAGGAGGCGAGGCAAAGGTCAAGGTATATCCCGAGAGTTCTCAACTTAAGAGCATTTGGTAAAGCAGTGAGAAAGGTAACCATGTATACAGGGACAATGAGTCAGATCCAAAACATTGTGTGTGTGTGAGTGTATGTGTGTGTGTGTGTTTGTGTGTGTGTGTGTGTGTGTGTGTGTGTGTGTGTGTGTGTGTGTGTGTGTGTGTGTGTGTGTGTGTGTGTGTGTGTGTGTGTGTGTGTGTGTGTGTGTGTGTGTGTATGTGTGTGTGTGTGTGTGTGTATGTGTGTGTGTGTGTGTGTGTACTGCATACACTTGAGATTTTATGAAATTATATGTCAAACTAAACGCTAAAAATGGGGCACCACGAGTATATCTCCGCTCCTGCAATTACAATCCGGTCATATACTGTATCTCTCTCTCACACACATACACACATCCCCAACATCTCCATCATCATCTCAACACCTGCAGAGCTCCACGTACCGAGCACCTTGACTTGGACAGACTGAGTACTCTTGTCCCCATGCCTAGCGGAGGCGGTGCAGGAGTACGTGCCGGCATCCGTCACTCTCTGTACGTTGTCTATCACAAGAGACCCGTTGTTGTGCACCACCTGGCGGCGGCTCACGGGAAGCTGCACACCTTCTGCAGCAGGGAGACGGTATCGACTTAGTCAGGGGGAGGAGGAGAAGGAGGGAACTGAATAAATTTATAATTATTTCGGTAATGAGGAAACAGTCTTCAGGAACGGGAAAGTTTGGATGGAGTCTGCACAAGGGACTGAAAGGTATAGGCGTGGTAGTGGTAGTTATAACAGCAGTAGAAGTAGTAGTAGTAGCAGTAGTAGCAGCAGTGGCAGTAATAGTAGTAGGAGCAATAAATATTATTATAATTTTTAGTAGTACTAAGAGTAACAGAAATAGTAGTGATATAATTAGTAGTAGTAGTAGTAGTGGTAGTAGTAGTAGCTGGGTTTATCTCCAGAGCAGGAAAACAATTTTAATCAATCTGAATGTAAACAGTCATCTAAGCTGCGTCTAAACGATGCAATTTGATTTAATCTTTCATGAATGCAAATGAATTTTTTCGCCAGTGAGATAAACAGTTCCTAGAGAGAGAGAGAGAGAGAGAGAGAGAGAGAGAGAGAGAGAGAGATGTTGATAGAATGCAAGATTAAATAACAAAACCAGTAATAGGAACGTCAGTAATAGGAGCGTCATTAATATGAACGTCAGTAATAGGAATGTCATTAATAGGAACGTCAGAAATAGGAACGTCATTAATAGAAACGTCAGTTATAGGAACATCAATCACTGGTCAGCACTCATTTTCTGGTCAATGATATTACACCGATTTTAGGATACGTTTGTGATGCGATTCCGAATATGTCATCTGTTTTGCTTGATTGGTTCTAGTTTGTGATAAATTTGGTATCACATTGAAAAGTATTAAAGATGTGAAAAATGTACTGATCAGGTGGGGCTAATTTACAAATCTCATAGAAATTTATTTTTAGATCATGCAAAAATCATATCAAATCTGGCACGTAGTTCCATATAGTAACAGATAATTTGTATACCACTAATTACTGCATATAAGTGAGCAATAAGACATTTCAAACTTCTAATGGAGCTGTCTATAAAAAGCCATCAATCTCATGGCCGATATTCAAGTTCCAGTCGAAGAAGAAGTCCAGGGATGTTATTGCGTTATTGCAGTATATAAGTTCTTCATCTTCGCTGAAGCAAGGAATGAGTTCAACCTCTCTTGTCCGATATGCTGTTGTTTTAACCTCTTGTTGTAGACATTTCTTTTCTTTTAGTCTGGATGCTAAAAATTCAGAGGCTAGCTTTGACAGACTGAGGTTATGTATCAGATCACTGAGTTCTTCTTGGAAGAACTGCTGAGGTGTTGAAATGCTTACTTCATCTTCTCTTCCACTGCTATCACATGTGTTACATCCTAAACCCTGAGTTTCATCAACATGTGACAACGGAAGGTCAGGCAGTGTTGGAAACACTGGTATGGGAAAGCCTTCGATGTGTGCACAGGTCTCCTTGCTGACCCCAGATCAGGATATTCCAATATGACTTCTTTTTATCGATGGAAACCTTTCACATTCACCACACAGAAATAGCAATCGTCGTGGTGGTTCTTCTGCTCTCTCCATACCATAGGCACAATGAAGTTTAAACTTTTCCTTTCCCTATTTTTCCACTGTCGTAACCATTCTACACAGGTTTTACAAGCCATATGTGGAGCCCAAGACTTGACTTGTTCTCCAAACGCCACTCTAAAATAAGCAAGATAAGCTTGTTTTACAAAAACCGTGATGTTTTTTCTTTGCTTTTGTAAAGAGTATTTACCACAAATGTAGCACAATGCATTGGCATTGTTAAGCAGGTTCCTCGTGAATAACTCATGTTTATCTGGAATAAATAACAAAATAAAGATTACAATATTGTCATGTGGTCGTTGTTGATACAACTCCTTTCCTGAAATACATAATTTAAAAATAAAATTCTAATCTTTATTAAAATTACCTGTATATACAAATTGTCACTACATATACATATAAATAACAAAAAAGGCACAATACCGTGACTGGAATGATACACAAATAACCCGCACATAGAAGAGAGGAGCTTACGACGACGTTTCGGTCCGACTTGGACCATTTACAAAGTCACACTAACCAGAAGTGGAGCAGGACGGCTATATATAGGCAGGAAGAGGTAGTGGTGGTAGTAGTAGTAGTAGTAGTAGTAGTAGTGGTAGTAGTAGTAGTAGTAGTAGTAGTAGTAGTAGTAGTAGTAGTAGTAGTGGTAGTAGTAGTAGTAGTAGTAGTAGTAGTGGTAGTAGTAGTAGTAGTAGTAGTAGTAGTAGTGGTAGTAGTAGTAGTAGTAGTAGTAGTGGTAGTAGTAGGGAACTAAGGAGGAGGAACCAGTCAAATATAAAGAAAGGGGAGCACTGCAAGGGAGCTAGGTGCCCACAGAGGGAGAGCAAGTGCACAGAGGTGGGGGGAAGGGGAAGTGATGAAATAAATAAGGAAGGAACAGAAACACGCGACAGAAGAAAGACAAAAAAAGGAAAGAGGAAAGGGGAAGATAAGATAAGATAAGATAAGATTTCGTTCGGATTTTTAACCCCGGAGGGTTAGCCACCCAGGATAACCCAAGAAAGTCAGTGCGTCATCGAGGACTGTCTAACTTATTTCCATTGGGGTCCTTAATCTTGTCCCCCAGGATGCGACCCACACCAGTCGACTAACACCCAGGTACCTATTTGCTGCTAGGTGAACAGGACAACAGGTGTAAGGAAACGTGTCGGAATGTTTCCACCCGCCGGGAATCGAACCCGGGCCCTCCGTGTGTGAAGCGGGAGCTTTAGCCACCAGGCCACCGGGCCTGAGGGAGAAGAAGAAAAAATGAGGAATCAGGTTAAGTCACGGGTGTTCTGAAGTTTGGAGCATTTTACAATGTAGTGGGAGAGGAAGACATCTTATCCGCCTCTGTGTGGACTCTAATTCCTTTTCCTTCCAAGGGAAATATTATTCTCAAACCTTCGGTGTAGCTATGGGCTCTCCTCTCTCTCCTGTCCTTGCTAATCTTTACGTGGAATACTTCGAGACTGTTCTTCCTCCTACCATCGATGTGCAACCTTCACAACGCTCCGCTATGTGGATGACATCTTTGCTCTGTGGCCTCATGACTCCAATCTCTTCTAACCTTTTCTTGAAGCTCTTAATAATCTTGCCCCTTCCATTAAGTTTAAAGCTGAATTGAAATCTAATTCCTTGCTTCCTTTCCTTGATGTCCATGCCCACCGCTCAGATACAGGTTTTTCCTTTTCTGTTTACAGAAAACCTATGCACAGTGGCATGTACATTCACTACTTTTCCTATCATGCTTCCCCTGTCAAGAAAAGTGTTCTTATCTCCCTCTTTCTCCGTGCCCTCCGCATCTGTGATCCTCAGTTCCTTCCAGTAGAAATTTCCACTCCTCATAATTCGTTTTCCCGTCTTGGCTACCCTTCCCATTTCATAGACTCTGCCCTCTCACGAGCTAAACGTAATTTCTTCTCTCCCAAACTCTCTACTCCTGGGAACTCTTCTGTCCTCTGCCTTCCCTACATTTCCGGTCTTTCTAATCTCAACAATTCTCTCTGTCTCTTAGACATCAAGCTTACTTTCCGCCAGACTAACACTCTTCGCACTAATCTCGTTCATACCTCTCCTCCTTCTACAGATGTTCCTGGCGTCTACTCTATTTCTTGCTCCTCCTGTCCTCTTCAGTTCTTTGGAGAAACTGGCCGATCTCTTTCTGACAGACTTAAGGAGCACAAAAATAGTGTTAGGCTTGCCGACACTAACAATGCTCTTTTCTGTCACTTCAGAGATCATAGCCATCCTATAGACTGGTCTTCTGCTAAAACTGTCTTCCCTACTTCCAACTTTAACAGTCGCCGTCTTGTTGAATTCTCTCTAATACACAACTTTCCTTGTATGAATCTTAGTCCTGGCTTCGTCAATGTAGATGCCTTCCTCTCCCACTACATTGTAAAATGCTCCAAACTTCAGAACACCCGTGACTTAACCTGATTCCTCATTTTTTCTTCTTCTCCCTCTTCCCCTTTCCTCTTTCCTTTTTTTGTCTTTCTTCTGTCGCGTGTTTCTGTTCCTTCCTTATGTATTTCATCACTTCCCTTTCCCCCACCTCTGTGTACTTGCTCTCCCTCTGTGGGCACCTAGCTCCCTTGCAGTGCTCCCCTTTCTTTATATTTGACTGGCTCCTCCTCCTTAGTTCCCCACTACCACTACTACTACTACTACTACTACTACTACTACTACTACTACTACTACTACCACTACTACTACTACTACTACCACTACTACTACTACTACTACTACTACTACTACTACTACTACTACTACCACCACTACCTCTTCCTGCCTATTTATAGCCGTCCTGCTCCACTTCTGGTTAGTGTGACTTTGTAAATGGTCCAAGTCGGACCGAAACGTCGTCGTAAGCTCCTCTCTTCTATGTGCGGGTTATTTGTGTATACATATACACGCGTTATGGTTAAGGTCCCTGTTAATTGAGGGTAGGTGTGCAATATCTCACAAACTAGAGCCAATCTGAAACACCTACTGACATTTTCGAATTCAGCAACACCAGTAATACCTTAAATACCTTCAAAATATCTTTGACAACGAAAATTTTGTTGCTGACCAGTGTAACAGGAACGTCACCAATAATAAAGTTAATAATAGGAACATCAATATTATATAAGAACGTCAATAATAAGAACGTTAATAATAGGAACGTTAACAATAGGAACGTCAATAATAGTAACGTTAATATTAGGAACGTTAATAATTGGAACGTTAATAACGGGAACGTCAATCACTATGTAACAAAATTTCACTTTTGTTGTGTTCCTGGGAAATAAGCATCATTTCCCAATACTTTATAACTAAACGAACTTTAAAAAAAATGATCAGGACACTTCTGGAAAACTTTCAAGAAGGACTGATGTAAAACTATTATGGTCTAGGGTTTTACTTGGCAACTATAAAAACAGGGACTCACAAACCAGCATTCAGTTCAGCTCTGGCTACCTGAGAAGACACATCAGAAGTGAAATGGCATCAAGAGGCTACAGTCATTCTCCAGATGCATTCTGTTACATATGTGGTCGATTCATTAAGACAAAACAAGGAAGTTCTCTGTAACAGCATCTAAAAAAATGTGTGAAGCTTACAAAGCATATTTTGTCACGACAGTTGTGGACCAAGACAAGACCTGGGCGCCTCATGTTGCTTGTGAACATTGTAAGAAAACATTGGAAAGTAAGAAAGTCATTATTTATATGAATGGTAAAATCTTGACTAGGACCATTTTATAAATGAAATGTATGTAACAGAAACTAATTCTTTTGATCTTTTACAGGATGGTATAGAGGAGAAAAAAGAGCCATGAAGTTTGCTGTTCCAAGAATATGGTGTGAACCCACTGATCACTCAACCAACTGTTACTTCTGTCTGGTGGATCCTTCCAAACACCGAACTGGGAAAATATACCTGTTATTTCTTATTTAGACCTTCCCTCTTCTATTGCACCAGTACCACACAGTGCTGATCTTCCTGTACCTACACCTCCAGAAAGAAGTCAACCATCAGAAGAAAAAATCAGCAAATCCTCCCTGGGCTTTAGTAGAACCATCATTATTAAATAACGTGTGCAAAAAGTCATGACACTCCTATTAATACTTTTCACAAAAAATGGAACACAATGTCAATAACTTATTCCTGAGTTATTCATATATTGTTTTCTGTAAAACTCTATGGTTACGGCGCACCAAATCTCAGCTTGTTGCAGACCTCAACATGTGTTGACATCCTAGAGGCGACTGAGCTGTCATGAGTCCCTGAACTTGAATGGAGTCCTCAAAGATGTTGCTATTTAGTGTATTTTGAATGAACCAATCATAAAAATCATAATTTTTGGAGAGATAAAGAAAAACACTAATTGCCAACTTGCTTTTTTTTGAGAGCAAGAACACAAAAATTCCATTTAAGGAAAAATACTTAGAAATATGATGATTACATCAACATGTTGCCAGAATTATGCCCTATTTTTCGGTAAGAAAACATTTTTTTTTCCATAATTTTTCAATGTTCCCTTCCTAATATCTCCAGAAATGTTCTCTCCTCCCTTAAACGGGAAAGTGATTTGTTAGGTTAGGTTAGGTTAGGTTAGGTTAGGTTAGGTTAGGTTAGGTTAGGTAAGGTTCGTCAGGAAACAGGACAAATGTTTCCTGACGCGGGTCTTAGTCAGATGATGACCCGCCGTTGGAGCTTTTGGTCATCTGACCGAGGCCTTCCGCTGGCTTACCGGTCCACCCCTTTAAAAATTATGGTAATTTATAACCATTGTTATATATTAGTGATTTGTTGCATGAGCCCAAATCTAGAAAAACTACAAATTTTTACCTTTGTAAATATGTTTCAGAAAGTTTAAAATAAAATTTGTGTAAATGTATTTTATGTAAATTTTATTTATTTTATTGTATGTTTTTTATTTAACATCAAAAACTAGCAAAAAATATTGAAATTTAGCCCTTTTTTTTTTGTCAAAAAATTTACCCTGGTCATTTTCTATTGTTTTGCAACAAAAGGAATTGGAAAATAACACTTACTTGCCAGGAACAAAAATTGGGTTACATAGTGTAAGAGGAACTTCAATAACAGGAACGTGAAAAATAGGCACGTCAATAATAGGAACTTAATAATAGCAACGTCAATATTAGGAATTTCAATAATAGCAACGTTAATAACAGGAAAGTTAATAATAAGAACATTGATAACAGCAACGTCAATATTAGGAACTTCAATAATAGGAACGTCAATAAAAGGAAAGTTACTAATAAGAACGTTAATAATAGGGACATCAATAATAAGAAATTTAGTAATGGGAACTTTAATAATAGGAAGGTCAGTAATATGAACGACGTCAGTAATAGGAACGTCAGTAATATAAACGACAGTAGTATGATCATCAGTAATATGAACGTCAGTAATAAGAATGTCAGTAATAGGAGCGTTAGTAATAGGAACGTCAGTAATACAAACGTCAGTAATAAAAACCTCAGTAATAAGAACGTCAATAAAATGAATTTCAGAAATAGGAACGTCAGTAATAGGGACGTCAGTAAAATGAACGTCAAAAACAGGAACATCAATAATAGGAACGTCAGTAATAGGAACGTCAGTAATAGGAATGTCAGTAATAGGAACGTCAGTAATATAAACGTCAGTAATATAAACGTCAGTAATAAGAATGTCAGTAATAGGAACGTTAATAATAGGAACGTCAGTAAAATGAACGTCAGTAATAGGAACGTCAATAATAGGAACATCAGTAATAGGAATGTCGGTATAAGGAACTTCAGTTATAGGAACGCCAGTAAAATGGACCTCAGTAATCGGAACGTCAGAAATAGGAACGTCAGTAAAATGAACGTCAAAAACAGGAACGTCAATAATAGGAACGTCAGTAATAGGAATGTCAGTAATAGGAATGTCAGTAATAGGAATGTCAGTAATAGGAACGTCAGTAATAGTCAAATTGCATCTGAATAATTGCTACAGTGATAATTGCAATGATAATTTCTTAACAATCATTGAATAATTGAAGCTGTACAGAACGTGTTTTGATCCTGTTAAGTGACCTTGACGCTCAAGTGAGAGTTGTCTCTAGTAGGGTCACCTTGTTAGCATCTTGAATAATTACATTATAGGAACTGACCTTACTAGCCAAGTGAGTGACATTTCATACCAATTGGGTGACCTTTCACATCAAGTGATTGGCCTGTCATGCCAACTAATTGACCTTTCATACCAAGTGAGTGACCTTACCAGGTGGCCGACCTTTCATGCCAGGTGGCTAGTCTTACATAATAGGTGGCTGATCTTTTAGACGAAGCAAGTGACCTTTCATTCCAAGTGACTGACCTTTTAACCAGATACGAGAGTGTATGGGGTATCCACCGACCGGACAGGTCAGTACGAGTCTTTCTCCTGCAACAGCACTGACGTCATCCATTGGTCGTACCACTGGCACTCCTGCAGAGTGAAAAAACAATCTATAGAAAATTCTATTAAGAAACAAGATAAGCACATGCCTAAAGCATTATATATATATATATATATATATATATATATTATATATATATATATATATATATATATTATATATATATATATATATATATATTATATATATTATATATATAAATATATATATATATATTTATATATATATATATATATATATATATATATATATATATATATATATATATATATATATATATATATATATATTATATAGTAGGTTGGTAGACAGCAACCACCCAGGGAAGTACTACCGTCCTGCCAGATGACTGTGAAACAGAAACCTGTAACTGTTTTGCATGATGTTAGGATTGCTGGTGTCTTTTTCTGTCTCATAAACACGCTAGATAACAGGGATATCTTGCTACTCCAACTTACACTTTGGTCACACTTCACAGACATGCACATGCATATATATATATATACATACATCTAGGTTTTTCTCCTTTTTCTAAATAGCTCTTGTTCTTCTTTATTTCTTCTATTGTTCATGGGGAAGTGGAAAAGAATCTTTCCTCTGTAAGCCATGCGTGTCGTATGAGGCGACTAAAATGCCGGGAGCAATGGGCTAGTAACCCCTTCTCCTGTAGACATTTACTAAAAAAGAGAAGAAGAAAAACTTTATAAGACTGGGATGCTTGAATGTGCGTGGATGTAGTGCGGATGACAAGAAACAGATGATTGCTGATGTTATGAATGAAAAGAAGTTGGATGTCCTGGCCCTAAGCGAAACAAAGCTGAAGGGGGTAGGGGAGTTTCGGTGGGGGGAAATAAATGGGATTAAATCTGGAGTATCTGAGAGAGTTAGAGCAAAGGAAAGGGTAGCAGTAATGTTGAATGATCAGTTATGGAAGGAGAAAAGAGAATATGAATGTGTAAATGCAAGAATTATGTGGATTAAAGTAAAGGTTGGATGCGAGAAGTGGGTCATAATAAGCGTGTATGCACCTGGAGAAGAGAGGAATGCAGAGGAGAGAGAGAGATTTTGGGAGATGTTAAGTGAATGTATAGGAGCCTTTGAACCAAGTGAGAGAGTAATTGTGGTAGGGGACCTGAATGCTAAAGTAGGAGAAACTTTTAGAGAGAGTGTGGTAGGTAAGTTTGGGGTACACAAATAACCCGCACATAAAAGACAGAAGCTTACGACGACGTTTCGGTCCGACTTGGACCATTGACAAAGTCACACTAACAGAGGAGGAGCAGGACGGCTATATATAGGCAGGAAGAGGTGGAGGTAGTAGTAGTGGTAGTAGTAGTAGTAGTAGTAGTAGTAGTAGTACAAGAATTGTATATAATACCGACAGGATGAAATGACACATGCACAACACCCGGGCATCCCCACCGTAGACGTTTCGCCATCCAGCCAGCCACTGGATGGCGAAACGTCCACAACAAAGACAACCAGACGCCGCACATGTGTCTAATTTCATCAGTAGATGAAGTAGAAGAAGAAGAGGTAGTAGTAGTGGTAGTGGTAGAAGTGGGAAATAAGGAAGACGAGCCAGTCAAATACAAAGGAAGGGGAGCACTGCAAGAGAGCTAGAAACCCACAGAGGGAGAGCAAGCGCACCGAGGTGCGTGAAAGGGGAAGTGGTGAAATAAAATAAAGAAGGAACAGAAACACGAGACAGGAGAGAGAAAGACAACCCAGAGGAGAAAAGGAGAGAGGAAAGGGGAAGAGATCATAGCCATCCTATTGACTGGTCTTCTGCTAAAACTGTCTTCCCTACTTCCAACTCGAACAGTCGCCGTTTAGTTGAATCCTCTCTTATACACAACTTTCCTTGTATGAACCTTAGCCCTGGCTTCGTCTCTGTAGATGCCTTCCTCTCCCACTACATTGTAAAATGCTCCAAACTTCAGAACACCCGTGACTTAACCTGAATCCTCATTTTTTCTTCTTCTTCTTTTTCTTCTTCCTCTTCCCCTTTCCTCTCTCCTTTTCTCCTCTGGGTTGTCTTTCTCTCTCCTGTCTCGTGTTTCTGTTCCTTCTTTATTTTATTTCACCACTTCCCCTTTCACGCACCTCGGTGCGCTTGCTCTCCCTCTGTGGGTTTCTAGCTCTCTTGCAGTGCTCCCCTTCCTTTGTATTTGACTGGGCTCGTCTTCCTTATTTCCCACTTCTACCACTACCACTACTACTACCTCTTCTTCTTCTACTACATCTACTGATGAAATTAGACACATGTGCGGCGTCTGGTTGTCTTTGTTGTGGACGTTTCGCCATCCAGTGGCTGGCTGGATGGCGAAACGTCTACGGTGGGGATGCCCGGGTGTTGTGCATGTGTCATTTCATCCTGTCGGTATTATATACAATTCTTGTACTACTACTACTACTACTACTACTACTACTACCACTACTACTACCTCCACCTCTTCCTGCCTATATATAGCCGTCCTGCTCCTCCTCTGTTAGTGTGACTTTGTCAATGGTCCAAGTCGGACCGAAACGTCGTCGTAAGCTTCTGTCTTTTATGTGCGGGTTATTTGTGTATCGTTCCAGTCACGGTATTGTGCCTTTTTGTTATTTAAGTTTGGGGTGCCAGGTGTAAATGATAATGGGAGCCCTTTGATTGAACTTTGTATAGAAAGAAGTTTAGTTATAGGTAATACATATTTTAAGAAAAAGAGGATAAATAAGTATACAAGATATGATGTAGGGCGAAATGACAGTAGTTTGTTGGATTATATATTGGTAGATAAAAGACTGTTGAGTAGACTTCAGGATGTACATGTTTATAGAGGGGCCACAGATATATCAGATCACTTTCTAGTTGTAGCTACACTGAGAGTAAAAGGTAGATGGGATACAAGGAGAATAGAAGCATCAGGGAAGAGAGAGGTGAAGGTTTATAAACTAAAAGAGGAGGCAGTCAGGGAAAGATATAAACAGCTATTGGAGGATAGACGGGCTAATGAGAACATAGGCAATGGGGTCGAAGAGGTATGGGGTAGGTTTAAAAATGTAGTGTTAGAGTGTTTAGCAGAAGTTTGTGGTTACAGGAAAGTGGGTGCGGGAGGGAAGAGGAGCGATTGGTGGAATGATGATGTAAAGAGAGTAGTAAGGGAGAAAAAGTTAGCATATGAGAAGTTTTTACAAAGTAGAAGTGATGCAAGGAGGGAAGAGTATATGGAGAAAAAGAGAGAGGTTAAGAGAGTGGTGAAGCAATGTAAAAAGAGAGCAAATGAGAGAGTGGGTGAGATGTTATCAACAAATTTTGTTGAAAATAAGAAAAAGTTTTAGAGTGAGATTAACAAGTTAAGGAAACCTAGAGAACAAATGGATTTGTCAGTTAAAAATAGGAGAGGAGAGTTATTAAATGGAGAGTTAGAGGTATTGGGTAGATGGAGGGAATATTTTGAGGAATTGTTAAATGTTGATGAAGATAGGGAAGCTGTGATTTCGTGTATAGGGCAAGGAGGAATAACATCTTGTAGGAGTGAGGAAGAGCCAGGTGTGAGTGTGGGGGAAGTTCGTGAGGCAGTAGGTAAAATGAAAGGGGGTAAGGCAGCCGGGATTGATGGGATAAAGATAGAAATGTTAAAAGCAGGTGGGGATATAGTTTTGGAGTGATTGGTGCAATTATTTAATAAATGTATGGAAGAGGGTAAATACCTAGGGATTGGCAGAGAGCATGCATAGTTCCTTTGTATAATGGCAAAGGGGACGAAAGAGAGTGCAAAAATTATAGGGGGATAAGTCTGTTGAGTATACCTGGTAAAGTGTATGGTAGAGTTATTATTGAAAGAATTAAAAGTAAGACTGAGAATAGGATAGCAGTTGAACAAGGAGGCTTTAGGAAAGGTAGGGGGTGTGTGGACCAGGTGTTTACAGTGAAACATATAAGTGAAGTTTTTACGAGGATAGTGAGGCTCAAGTTAGAGTACATAGGAAAGAGGGAAATTATTTCCCAGTAAAAGTAGGCCTTAGACAAGGATGTGTGATGTCAACGTGGTTGTTTAATATATTTATAGATGGGGTTGTAAGAGAAGTAAATGCGAGGGTCTTGACAAGAGGCGTGGAGTTAAAAGATAAAGAATCACATATAAAGTGGGAGTTGTCACAGTTGCTCTTTGCTGATGACACTGTGCTCTTGGGAGATTCTGAAGAGAAGTTGCAGAGATTGGTGGATGAATTTGGTAGGGTGTGCAAAAGAAGAAAATTAAAAGTGAATACAGGAAAGAGTAAGGTTATGAGGATAACAAAAATATTAGGTGATGAAAGATTGGATATCAGATTGGAGGGAGAGAGTATGGAGGAAGTGAATGTATTCAGATATTTGGGAGTGGACGTGTCAGCGGATGGGTCTATGAAGGATGAGGTGAATCATAGAATTGACGAGGGGAAAAGGGTGAGTGGTGCACTTAGGAGTCTGTGTAGACAACGAACTTTGTCCTTGGAGGCAAAGAGGGGAATGTATGAGAGTATAGTTTTACCAACGCTCTTATATGGGTGTGAAGCATGGGTGATGAATGTTGCAGCGAGGAGAAGGCTGGAGGCAGTGGAGATGTCATGTCTGAGGGCAATGTGTGGTGTGAATATAATGCAGAGAATTCGTAGTTTGGAAGTTAGGAGGAGGTGCGGGATTACCAAAACTGTTGTCCAGAGGGCTGATTAAGGGTTGTTGAGGTGGTTCGGATATGTAGAGAGAATGGAGCGAAACAGAATGACTTCAAGAGTGTATCAGTCTGTAGTGGAAGGAAGGCGGGGTAGGGGTCGGCCTAGGAAAGGTTGGAGGGAGGGGATAAAGGAGGTTTTGTGTGCGAGGGGCTTGGACTTCCAGCAGCGTGCGTGAGCGTTGTTTGATAGGAGTGAATGGAGACGAATGATTTTTAATACTTGACGTGCTGTTGGAGTGTGAGCAAAGTAACATTTATGAAGGGGTTCAGGGAAACCGGCAGGCCGGACTTGAGTCTGGAGATGGGAAAGTACAGTGCCTGCACTCTGAAGAGGGTGTTAATGTTGCAGTTTTAAAAAACTGTAGTGTAAAGCACCCTTCTTGGCAAGACAGTGATGGAGTGAATGATGGTGAAAGTTTTTCTTTTTCGGGCCACCCTGCCTTGGTGGGAATCGGCCAGTGTGATAATAATAATAAATATATATATATATATATATTATATATATATATATATATATATATATATATATATATATATATATATAATATATATATATAATATATATATATAATATATATATATATATATATATATATATATATATATATATATATATATATATATATATATATATGTCGTGCCGAATAGGCAGAACTTGCGATCTTGGCTTAAATAGCAACGCTCATCTTGCCATATAGGAAAAGTGAAAATTTGTGTATGCAATAATTTCGCCAAAATCATTCTAAACCTAACGAAAAAAATATATTTCACTGTGTTTGTTTAGTATTAAATTATTGTAAACAAATCAAAAATATATTTATTTGGGTTAGGCTGAAATAAATTGCGCTTGTTATAATAAGTTTAGGTAAGTTTTCTAAGTTGCTTTTGGTGCAAAATTATAAATTTTTACATCAACATTAATGAAAAAAATATATCTCTAAACGTATAAGAGAAAATTTTAGAAAGCACTTAATTTTAAATGAGTTCTTGCTAATTGACCAGTTTTACATATTCGGCACGACATATATATATATATATATATATATAATTATATATATATATATATAATTATTATATATATATATATATATATATATATATATATATATATATATATACATATATATATATGTATATATATATATATATATATATATATATATATATATATATATTTATATAAATATATATATATATATATATATATATATATATATATATATTATATATATATATATATATATGTCGTGCCGAATATGTAAAACTGGTCAATTAGCAAGAACTCATTTAAAATTAAGTCCTTTCTAAAATTTTCTCTTATACGTTTAAAAGATATATTTTTTTCATTAATGTTAATGTAAAAAATTTTAATTTTGCTCCAAAAGAATCTTAGAAAACTTATCTAACCTTATTATAACGAGAACAATTTATTTGAGCCTAAACCCAACTAAAATATATTTTAGATTTGTTTACAGTAATTTAATACTAAACAAACACAGTGAAATATATTTTTTTCGTTTGGTTCAGAATGATTTTGGCGAAATTATTGCATACACAAATTTTCACTTGCCCTATATGGCAAGATGAGCGTTGCTATTTAAGCCAAGATCGCAAGTTCTGCCTATTCGGCCACGACATATATATATATAATATATATATATATATATATATAATATATATATTATATATATATATATTAATATTATTATATATATATATAAATATTATATATATAATATATATAAGTATGCTCAACACGTCATCAGGAACTTGTATTGTTGCAGAAAATAGGAGGAGGTCCAAGTAAATACAATCAGAGGGAGGGCCTTTGCTAGCTACAGTCAAGGCACTCCCTGTTAATTGGGGCAGTGATGCTGAGAGCCACTGCAATACGGAGGGTCTGTGGGTCGAGGCGTGTATGGAGGAAGTCCACAGAGTGAGGTGCGATCATAGCTTGGAGACAGGCAGCCTTCCTGTTGATATTGCAGCCCCGAGTATGTTGGCATGCACTTTTTCAACGATGGTGCCATTCCAAATCGACTGTTTACAGGCCAGTGTTGCACTAGATTTTAGTGCTGGTGCAGCGAGTCTCCTCTTCGGTAATAGTACTTGTATAGCTAGGATCCTGTATTCCTGCTGAATCACAAAGTTTATTCGGAATAATTTGTTTTTTTTAACTCGTCTGATGCTATGAAAGAGGATAAGAAAGCTGGTAGGGCAATCTGGGAGGATTTGCAAACTCCCAGCCCCCCAAGCCTGTTCATCTTCACGGGAAAGATTTAGTACACTCTCTAGAATGATGTTTAGGAGGGAGTCATATTCCTCGAGCTTTGAATTACTGAAGGCTAGGGAGCATTTCAAGAAGCAGGTAAGTTTTGAGATGACAGGCACCTGGTGAGTAGATAGAAGGCATCATGTGTATAAATGTCTCATTCTGCCTTCCAGATTTTTTTAGAATCAGATCAGTGGCACTGGACCCAAGAGGAGCACTAATGAAAGTGCTGTTGGGTGCAATGATGGCTCGTGTTCTTCGCAAAATAGCACTTATCCCCTCAATGATCTGTCGTTAGAAACTATTTCGCATTTGGTGGGGTTCAAAGATAGGCCCAGTCTCTTTCCTCTGTCTTTTATTTTCCTGATGTCTTCTAGGAGAGATTCTGTACTGCCAGCTAGGGTACCATCATCCAAGAACCAGATATTTAGCTCAATGGAGAGTGCTTCTGTCACTTCCTTGATGACCAGACAGAAACAACAAGGGGCGAGAGAGTTTCCCTGTTGCCCTCACGCGAGTCAATTTTATGGTCCCCTAACAGTCGTTTAGAAGCCCCACCATAACAGGATTGGATAAAAGGATAGAGGGAAGGGAAGTGTCTAGAAGTGCTTGCAAAGCAGAATCCCTTCTGACTAAGTTGAAAGCGTTGGCAAAGTACAATTTAATCAAGGCTTTTTCACCTGATATGTTACTGATGAATACTCGCGCTGCATGGGCTGCTGCTTCACAGCCTTGTTGAACACCAAAATCAAGCAGTGTTGGTTTCAGCACTGCGGCAGCCTCTTGACTCCTTATTCTCACTGCAGCCTTGGCAAAAAAAGGCGCCTAAGGCCTGATTTCACCGTCCTTTTCCCAAAGGACACATAGTGAGGCATCAGAGAAGCTTTGTCTAATGACCTCTTAATTTTCCAATGTGTGCCAGCCAGGCACACACTGGAAAATTGGTGAGTTCCGACAACAACCTTTCTGAAACATCACCAAGTGCAGGACTGAGCATTAGTTTCAAATATTGTAAAGTTAAACAGGTGAAACCACTTACAGAGTCCTGTAGAGCAGAGATGGCTTTCTACACATCAGCGTCCTGTATGGTTAAATGTTGTTCACCTGCTGCACTGTCAGGGAGGTCAGTGTTGGTACTGGGAGACCTGGGTGGATGTTTGTCTCTCTCTTTCCTCCCTTCCCTTCTTTTCTCTCCCCTTTCTCTCTCTTTTCTCTTTCTCTCTCTCTTCTCTCTCCTCTCTCTCTCTCTCTCTCTCTCTCTCTTCCTCTCTCTCTCTCTCTCTCTCTCTCTCTCTCTCTCTCTCTCCCCTCTCTCTCTCTCTCTCTCCCCTCTCTCTCTCTTCTCTCTCTCTCTCTCTCTCTCTCTCTCTATTATTTATTTATTATAATATATATATATATAAAAATATATATATATATATATATATTATATATATATATATATATATATATATATATATATTATATATATATATATATATATTTTTTATTATATATATATATATATTAATATATATATATATAATATATATTATTTTATTATCACACCGGGCCGATTCCCACCAAGGCAGTGTGGCCCGAAAAGAAAAACTTTAAACCATCATTCACTCCATCACTGTCTTGCCAGAAGGGTGCTTTCCCACTACAGTTTTTAAACTGCAACATTAACACCCCTCCTTCAGAGTGCAGGCACTGTACTTCCCATCCAAGGACTCAAGTCCGGCCTGCCGGTTTCCCTGAACCCCTTCATAAATGTTACTTTGCTCACACTCCCCAAAAGCACGTCAAGTATTAAAAACCATTTGTCTCCATTCACTCCTATCAAACACGCTCACGCACGCCTGCTGGAAGTCCAAGCCCCCCGCACACAAACCTCCTTTACCCCCTCCCCCCAACCTTTCCTAGGCCGACCCCTACCCGCTACCTTCCCCTACAGACTGATACACTCTTGAAGTCACTCTTTTTTCGCTCCATTCTCTTTTTCATGTTTCCCAACCACCTCAACAACCCTTCCTCAGCCCTCTGGACAACAGTTTTGGTAATCCCGCACCTCCTCCTAATTCCAACTACGAATTCTCTGCATTATATTCACACCACACATTGCCCTCAGGCATGACATCTCCACTGCCTCCAGCCTTCTCCTCGCTGCAACATTCATCACCCATGCTTCACACCCATTAAGAGCGTTGGTAAAACTATACTCTCATACATTCCCCTCTTTGCCTCCAAGGACAAAGTTCTTTGTCTCCACAACTTCCTAAGTGCACCACTCACTCTTTTCCCCTCATCAATTCTATGATTTCACCTCATCTTTCATAGGACCCATCCCGCTGACCGTCCACTCCCAAATATCTGAATACATTCCCCTTTCCTCCATACTCTCTCCCCCAAAATCTGATATTTCAATCTTTCATTACCTAATCTTTTTGTTATCCTAATAACCTTACTCTTTCCTGTATTCACCTTTAATTTTCTTCTTTTCCACCAATCTCTGCAACTTCTCTTCAGAATCTCCCAAGAGCACAGCATCATCAGCAAAGAGCAGCTGTGACAACTCCCACTTTGTGTGTGATTCTTTATCTTTTAACTCCACGCCTCTTGCCAAGACCCTCGCATTTACTTCTCTTACAACCCCATCTATAAATATATTAAACAACCACGGTGACATCACACATCCTTGTCTAAGGCCTACTTTTACTGGGAAATAATTTCCCTCTTTCCCACATACTGTAACTTGAGCCTCACCATCCCCCGTAAAAAACTCTTCCACTGCTTTCAGTAACCTACCCCCTACACCATACACCTGCAACATCTGCCACATTGTCCCCCCATCCCCCCCTGTCATACGCCTTTTCCAATCCATTTAAATGCCACAAAGACCTCTTTAAGCCTTATCTAAATAGTGTTCACTTATATGTTTCACTGTAAACACCTGGTCCACACACCCCCCTACCTTTCCTAAAGCCCCCTTGTTCATCTGCTATCCTATTCTCCGTCTTACTCTTAATACTTTCAATAATAACTCTACCATACACTTTACCAGGTATACTCAGCAGACTTATCCCCCTATAACTTTTGCACTCTCTTTTATCCCCTTTGCCTTTATACAAAGGAACTATGCATGCTCTCTGCCAATCCCTAGGTACCTTACCCTCTTCCATACATTTATTAAATAATTGCACCAACCACTCCAAAACTATATCCCCACCTGCTTTTAACATTTCTATCTTTATCCCATCAATCCCGGCTGCCTTACCCCCTTCCATTTTACCTACTGCCTCACGAACTTCCCCCACACTTACAACTGGCTCTTCTTCACTCCTACAAGATGTTATTCCTCCTTGCCCTATACACGAAATCACAGCTTCCCTATCTTCATCAACATTTAACATTCCTCAAAAAATTCCCTCCATCTTCCCAATACCTCTAACTCTCCATTTAATAACTCTCCTCTCCTATTTTTAACTGACAAATCCATTTGTTCTCTAGGCTTCCTTAACTTGTTAATCTCACTCCAAAACTTTTTCTTATTTTCAATAAAATTTGTTGATAACATCTCACCCACTCTCTCATTTGCTCTCTTTATATATATATATATATATATATATATATATATATATATATATATATATATATATATATATATTATATATATATATATATTTATTTATTTATTTAAGGCTGATGCATGCAGGGGATGAGATGAAAAGCTGTAAGCCTTCTATCTGAAAGCTGGCTGCCTTGGATCAAACGTGTAGCTCATGCTACACGCCAAGGTATTGGTCCAGTGTGGGTAGATTGGTAAAGCACTGCGTACCTTGTCCTAAGGTTCGTAGGTTCGAGTCTCCTTCAGCCAGAAATCAGTGTTTATATATATATATATATATATATATATAATATATATATATATATATAAATATATATATATATATATATATATATGTCGTGCCGAATAGGCAGAACTTGCGATCTTGGCTTAAATAGCAACGCTCATCTTGCCATATAAGACAAGTGAAAATTTGTGTATGCAATAATTTCGCCAAAATCATTCTGAAGGTAACGAAAAAAAAATATATTTGATTGTGTTTGTTTAGTATTAAATTATTGTAAACGTATTTAAAATATATTTAGTTGGGTTAGGCTAAAATAAATTACACTTGTTATAATAAGGTTAGGTAAGTTTTCTAAGATTCTTTTGGTCCAAAATTATAATTTTTTTTCATTAACACTGATGAAAAAATATATCTTTAAACGTATAAGAGAAAATTTCAGAAAGGACTTAATTTTAAATGAGTTCTTGCTAATTGACCATTTTACATATTCGGCACGACGTACATATATATAATATATATTATATATATAAATATATATATATATATATATATATATATATATATATATAATATATATATATATATATATATATATATATATATATATATATATATATATATATATATATATATATATATATTTATATATTATATATTATATATTATATATATATATAAATATATATATATATGTATATATATATATATATATATATATATATATATATATATTATATATATATATATATAATATATATATATATATATGATATGTATGTGTGTATATATACATATATCACTGAATATTAAAGAAGCACGAAAGGAAAATAAGTTCAAGGAGTTCATAAGATGTGTATATTTCAACGTCACTCAGGTACCCTCTTCCGTAGACAACGGGGTAAGTGACTGAAACTGACATTCATTCGTAATTTACTTGCTTGTTGACCAGTTACTGACAAATTGTCCTCAAATTGGGACGTGTAATGTAACACGAACTGCCATGTGTGCCATTTTGCACGATTCAAATTGGGACTCTACGGAATGGCCGCCATAGTGCTGACACCACGAGAGTGCTGACATCACTGTATGGACGTTGTAGAACTGACACCAACAGTGCTAACACCTTATGAGTGCTACTGACATCACTCTACTGTTACCATACCATAGTGCTGACACCATAGAAGTGCTGACATCACGGTACGGCTGCCATAAAATTGACACCAACCGTTCCTTCCGACACTACATGAGGGCTGATACACTGTACAACCAGTATAGAACTGACACTAACATAGTACTCAAACCATAATATTGCTGACATCACGGTACAGCCACCAGTGAGCTAATACCAATACAGTGCCGACACTACGTGAGTGCTGACGCCATTGCACCTGTCAGACGATCCTACAAGTTATTTTTATCTGTTTCAGAGTATTAATATAGGACTTTTTAAATAAGCCGACGTTGCCTAATTGCAGTTATTAAGGTGATGGCAATTTCTTGTAACTGTGACCACATAATGAAAAGTGCAGCTGACTATGAAAACAAACATAACAAAACAAAAATAAGAAAGAAAAAAAAATGGTAAGAAAACAAAAGTAAGAAAAGAACAGAGAGAAAATGAAAGTAAAAAAAAGTAAGAGAACAAAAAGGCAAATTAGGTATTGACAAAAATTAAGGCTTAAAAAAACAAACAAGTAAATTTAATAATAATTAATATTGAAATTAAAAATAAAGACAGCAACGATAATGAGAAATATAATAATAATGATAATAAAAATTTATTAAGACATCGGTGAAGACTATGAAGATGAAGAAGAAAAAGAACAATAACAACAAGAACAAGAAGAGCAAGAAAAAGAAGAACAAAAGGAGGAGGAGGATGAGCAGAAAGAAGAGAAGGAGGAGAAGATTACCAACATTAAAGAGAATAGCTGTGTTAGGTTCATTAGAGGTAATATTCAATATCTTGGTATAACTCTCAATCCTGACTGTGTGTAGGCAAGGTCTCAGCAGCAGACTGTCAGAGACGGAGGCTGTCTACCTGCAGTCTACTTGGAGAGTATTCCTTGAGTGAACGACCCCCCGACTCGGTCTTCAACCTGGCCTCCCTGTGGAATAGAGCCTGATCAACCCGGCTGTTACTGCTTGCTGCACTCACTCCAACGTACGAATCACAGCCAGGTTGGTCAGGTATCTGTCCAGCAATCTCTTGAAGAAAGCCAGTTGTCTGTTGACAATCCCTCTTATGTATGCTGGGAGGCTGTTGAACAGTCTTGGCCACTGGAAACTCCAGGTAAACTGGACACTCATTGTATCTCTTCGTGTAATCATGGCTCTCCTACTTTACAATGGCAGTATGTTGTACTAACTGCCCAGTCTTTTGCTTTCGTAGAGAGTAATTCGTATGTACAAATTTGGTACTAGTCCTCCTAGGATTTTCCAAGAGTGTATTATGATCCATCTTTCTCGCCTACATTACTAGTAGTACAGGCCAAGTGATTTCAAAATGTCCCAGTAATTAAGGTGCTTAAATGAGTTAATACGTGCAGTAAAAGTTCCCAGTATATTCTCTAGATCTGGGGATGTTAGCGTACAACAGTTTTCCAGCCCAGTGAGAACAAACGACATAAAACGGATCATCACTGGTCTTGCTTCGCTTATTTTGCAAGTTCTCATTACCCATCCTCTCAATTTCCTCGCGACTGTGATAATGACACTGTTTTGGATCGGGGAAAAGGTGAGCAACAGCCCTTGTAACGGGACGCGGGGGGGAAAAACCCTTTTCCCCCCAAAAAAAATTCTTGAATGTAAAGAGTCGAAAATAAAAAAAAACAGACTTAAATTTTGGAACAAGTGTTTCAAATCGGGGAGAAAGTTAGTTCCCTTTTTGCCCTAGGCACATGTCGATTAGACCTGGCCCTTTTGGGAAAAATATGTGTGTGTGTGTGTGTGTTTTGTGTTTGTGGGTGTGTATCACCTAGTTTTTCCCCCTAGTTGAGGTTGGGGGGGGGCCCGAGCCCGGCCCCGGGGCCCCCCCTCTTCACAAACCCCCCCTATTTAGGTCACTTCCCTGAGCCGTGGCTTTATATACCTCTGCAAAAGTTGGGTATGGATTGCCTCCCACTACTTCGCTTCCCAAACTATTCCCCCTTACTGATCCCTCTGTGGCTGAAAAAAATATTTCCCTAACATCCCGTGATTCATCTGTGTCTTCAGTTTCCAATGTGTCCCCTTGTTACTGTGCCCCAATCTCGGGAAAACATCCTGTCTTTTTTCCCCTTTGTAATTCCTTCAGAAATTTTGTATGTCGTTATCTTGTCCCCCTATCTCTTTGTCCCTCCATTTGTCGTGAGTGATGTGTGTGTGTGTTTTGTGTGTGGTGTGTGTGTGTGTGTGTGTGTGTGTGTGTGTGAAATTGTGTGTTTGGGGGTGTTTTTGGGTGTGTGTGTGTTTTGGTGGGTGTGTGTGTGTTTTTTTGTTTTGTGTGTTGTGTGTGTTTTTGGTGTGTGTGTGTGTTTTGTGTGGTGTGTGTGTGTGGGTTGTGTGTGGGGTGTGTGTGTGTGTGGTGTTTTGTGTTTTTGTGTGTGTGTGTGTGTGTGTGTGTGTGTGTGTGTGTGTGTGTGTGTGTGTGTGTGTGTGTGTGTGTGAGTGTGTGTGTGTGGGGTGGTGGTGTGTGTGTGTGTGTGTGTTTTTTGTGTGGTTTTGTTTTGGTGTTGTGTGTGTGTGTTTGTGTGTTTTTGTGTGTGTGTTTGTTTTGAGTGTGTTTTTTGTGTGTGTGCATGCTGGGTGTGCATGTTGTTTTGTGGGGTGTAGTCCCCTGTTGGGGTTGCGGGGGTTTCCGAGCCCAAGCTCCGGGCCCCCCGCCTTTTTCACTGGTCGTACTAGGTCACTTCCCTAAACCATGGCTTTATCTACCTCTGCTTAAAGCTATGTATAAAACCCTTTGCTTCCACTACATCGTTCCCAAATATTCCTTTTCCTGACTACTTTTGTGGCTGAAGAAATACTACCAAACACCCCTTTGTTTTCCCCCTTTTCTTCAGTTCCCAACTTTTTGTCCCCGTTTTGCTGTGTCCAGTTCAGGAACTTTCCGGGTCTTTGTCCACCTTGTAAATTTCCCTTTCTCAGTTTTTTTGTATTTCGTTATTTTTTGTCCCCCCATTCTCCTGCTCCCCGGTGTGCAGGTTGATTTCCCTTAACGTCTCCTCATGGGGCATACCTTTTTAATCTGGGCCCCTAGTCTTGTTGAAAACCTTTGCACTTTCTCTAGTTTTTTTTCTCTTGGCTAGGGGGGGTTTCCCAAAAAGGGTTTGCCGCAAAATCAAAAAATAGGGGCCTAACGTTCGGTTTTACAGGGTCCTGAACGATTCCTTTTTAAAGATGTGGGGAATGCTGTTCTGGGGTTTTTGCTGGGGCCCCATATCTGAAGCGGGTTATTTGGTTGATGTGCGCCAGGGATGTGCCTGGGTTTTTTATACTCACCCCAAGCTTTTTCCTTGAGTGAGGTTTGTGTCTCTGACCCCCCAGACTGTTCTCCCTCTGCGGCCTTCTTTGCCCCTTTCCCCCCCTTCTGACTTTGCACTTGGTGGGATTGAACCCAGGAGCCAAATTTTGGACCCGGTTGCGCCCGTCCAGATCCCTTTTGTTCTTTCTGGGTCTTTTGATCGGTGTTTTTCTTTCATCAACTTCACGTTTATCTGCAAACGGGACCCCCTCAGAGTCTATTCCTTCCGTTCATGTCCCTTACAATACCAAAAAAAACAAGCATGGTCCCAGGGACTGACCCCTTTCGGGAACCCTGGTCACAGGTGCCCAAATCTGACACCTCGCCCCGTACCCTGACTCGTGCTGTCTTCCCGACAAGTAATTTCCCCCGATCCATTGTAGTGCCTTCCCTGTTTTCCCTCTTGGTCCTCCAGGGTTTTTTCCCAAACCCCTTGTGTGGGAAAATGTGTCAAAAGCCTTCTTGCCCGGGCCAAGAAAATGCCAAAACCACCCACCCCCCTCTCTCCCTTTTTTACTGCTGTCACCCCTGTCATAGAACTCCCGTAGGGTTTTTTGACACAGGATTTTTCCCGTCCCCGAAACCTGTGGCTGTGTTGATGAGATTTATTCCTTTCTTTTTTGGGCCACCATCT
>NC_069399.1:62743466-62810966 GCF_026875155.1 Cherax quadricarinatus | reverse complement strand
TTTCCTACAGATTGGGATGAATCACTACCTTTGTTGCTGTTTTCAATAAGGGAAACTGGGCAGGAGTCTACCGGGTATAGTCAGTTTGAGCTGATCTTAGGGCGCAATGTACGAGGTTCTCTTCGGGCGCTCAAAGAAGGATGGATGGGAGAAGTCGCTAGCTCAACACTCTACATCCCGTCTTCAAGGTTGCAGGTGCCACGTCAGTTAGCCAAAGCTATCTTAAAGGCAGCTCAAGACAAGATGAAACAGAGTATGACAGAAATGCACAATTCTTCTCCTTCCATCCAGGAGACAAGGTGTTAGTACAGGAGCCTATACCTGGCCACACCTTGAAGGCTAGATATACTGGACCTATGCAAATTGTAAGTACATTATCTAATGTAAATTATGTGGTGTTTCCCCTTGATAAGACCTCAAAATCTAAAACTTACCACATTAATCAAATTAAAGCGTTTAATACACCAGATAACTGCTCTACCCGTGTGAGCTCTTCTGGCCACCTCAGCTAGTGAGTCCTCATTGCTCTGTTGCTCTTTTCGTATTCTTTTCTCTTGGCCTCCTGCGGTTCTGTGGCGGGTTGTACATCACTGCACTGACTTCCTTATATATTTATTTATTTATTATTAATTTGGACATGATACATAGATGTACAAAGAAATACAGTGGCTAAGTGTAACATGCCAAGTATGCAGAGCATTATGGGCAGGCTTAAAATTAACTTAAGATTAACTAAGCAATGATATATTCAGTGGTAAAAATTATAGTAAACAAATAACAATTAAGCACAAATAAGTATTTCAAAGTCAGGTCATATGGTCATTTACTGTGTTTGAGAGGGTCACAGGTTATACATTTATGAGATACAGTTATTCAGTATTTATTTAGTTGTGGGTGAGTAAGTAATTTTTAAGAAGAGACTTGAATTTAAAAACAGACAGTCTTTCTTTTATATTCACAGATAATGAATTCCAGATTTTTGGGCCTTTTATATGCATTGAGTTTTTGCATAGTGTGAGATGGACACGAGGAACATCAAAGAATGATCTGTGTCTTGTGTTATGGTCATGTGTTCTGTTGAGGTTGGTAAGGAGACGTTTGAGGGGAGGGTTTATATCCGAGTTAAGTGTTCTATGTATGTAGTAGGTACAATAATAAGTATGGATGTTTTGTACGGTGAGTAGGTTTAAAGTTTTGAATATTGGTGGAGTGTGCTGCCTGTAGTGGGAATTTGTTATCATTCTGACTGCAGCCTTTTGTTGGGTAATTAATGGTCTGAGATGGTCTATTGTTTGTAGATGAATGGTTCAGAGAACCGACATGTTGATAAATTAGACACATGTGCAACTCTTGGGTATCTTTATTGAGGAAACGTTTCGCCACACAGTGGCTTCATTAGTCCATACAAAGGAGAATCTTGAAGAACAGGAGGAGAATGAGGTAATCAGTCCCTCAACCTTGAGTCGATGTGGTCAGTCCATCAATCTTGAATAGAATGCGTGCATTCTATTCAAGATTGATGGACTGACCACATCGACTCAAGGTTGAGGGACTGATTACCTCATTCTCCTCCTGTTCTTCAAGATTCTCCTTTGTATGGACTAATGAAGCCACTGTGTGGCGAAACGTTTCCTCAATAAAGATACCCAAGAGTTGCACATGTGTCTAATTTATCAACATGGTCTATTGTTGTTGAGCCCCATGCGCAAATTCCATAGGTGAGATAGGGGTAAATGATTGAGTGATATAGGGCCAAGAGGGCTGACTGTAGAACATAGTACCGTATCTTCGATAGTATGCCTACGGTCTTGCAAATTTTCTTGGAAATTTGTTGTACATGTGTTTGAAATTTGAGTCTATTATCTAGGTGGATTCCTAAGAATTTTCCCTCTGTGAGCTTTGTGATATATGATCCGTTTATCAATATGTTAAGAGGGACATCTGTAGCTCTGTTTCCAAACTGAATGAAGTAGGTTTTGTCAGTGTTGAGAGTAAGTTTGTTAGTCATCATCCAGGTAGATATTTTCTGTAATTCGGTATTTACAGTATTGGCTAGCATGACTGGGCTTGGGTGAGAGAAGACGTATGTAGTGTCATCTGCAAATGGTATGGGTTTGAGTAGTTGTGATGCCTTTGGTAGGTCTTTTATGTAAACGTGAAAGAGAAGAGGGCCAAGGACATTTCCCTGTGGGACGCCAACTGTAATTGGCTTCTGTTGCTGAGGTATGACTTTAGGTAGTTGAGGGAGTGCCCTCTTATACCATAGTGTGACAATTTTATATGGAGCAAATCATGGTCAATTGTATCAAAAGCTTTACGTAAATCAATGAAGATCCCCAATGGGACTTCTTTTTTCTCGAGTGCAGTGTATATTTGTTCTAACATGTGTATAATAGCATCATTCGTATTTTTATTAGGCCTGAACCCAAAATGACAGGGGTTGAGTATGTTGTGGGAAATGAGGTAGGAATAGATTCGCTTATGAATTAATTTTTTGAAGATTTTAGAGAGAGGGTGTAAGTTGGATATTGGCCTATAGTTATTCAAGTCTGTTTGATCTCCACCTTTATGGAGTTGGGTGACCCTTGCTATTTTGAGAACTGTAGGGAAGGTAGAGGATTCGATGGATATGTTAAAGAGTGTTGCAATGATTGGTGACAGCACTTGCGACGCTTTTTTGTATATAAAGGGTGGTAAGGTATTTAAATCTCCTGTCTTGTTTTTTAGTGTGTTGATAATAAGGGAGATTTTTGTTGGGTTAGTAGGAGCTAGGAACAGTGTGTTCGGGTAGGTGCCAGTGAGGTAGTCATTAGGTTGGGTATTTGAGCTTGGGATTTTACCCGCAAGGTTTTTTCTTATGTTGGACAAGAAATCATTGAGTCTGTTTGCTGTTTCAGTTGGTGGGAGTTGGGGTTCATCTGGTTTTGTTAGTTCAATTGCGCTTTTTCCTGATATCTTTTTTGTTCCTAGAATTTGTGATAGGGTTTTCCAGGTCTTTTTTATATCACCTTTTAAGTTGGATAATCTGTTCTCATAATACAATTTTTTAGCCTTTCGCTTGGCTGATTTCATAGGACTGAAAAATTACTTAGGTGGGCTGAACTGGAATGACCTGACTAAGGGTCAGGTAGGTGGTGATGGTTGCCGATATGATGCTTTCCAGGGCATAGTTCTAGCTGCTCAGTCAAATTATGTTCCAAATAGGGAAATCAGATCAAACAAAAATGATCCTAAATGGATGAACAATAGATTAAAATATCTGATTGGTCAAAAGAGAGGCATATATAGGCAAATCAAAAGAGGAGAGGGGCAATTGAGAAATCGATATATTCAGTTAAAGAGAGAAATAAAAAAGGGAATTAGAAAAGCAAAAAGAGATTATGAGGTTAAAGTTGCAAGAGAATCGAAGACTAACCCAAAAGGATTCTTTCAGGTATACAGAAGTAAGATCAGGGACAAGATAGGCCCACTCAAAAGTTCCTCGGGTCAGCTCAATGACAGTGATAAGGAAATGTGTAGAATTTTTAACACATACTTCCTCTCAGTTTTTACACAGGAGGATACCAGCGATATTCCAGTAATGATAAATTATGTAGTAAGGACGATAATAAACTGTGCACTATTAGGGTCACAAGTGACATGGTCCTTAGGCAAATAGATAAATTAAAACCTAACAAATCCCCAGGCCCTGATGAACTGTATGCAAGGGTTCTAAAGGAATGTAAAGAGGAGCTTAGCACACCTTTGGCTAATCTTTTCAACATATCACTACAAACTGGCATGGTGCCAGATAAGTGGAAAATGGCAAATGTGATACCTATTTTCAAAACAGGTGACAGGTCCTTAGCTTCGAACTATAGACCAATAAGCCTAACCTCCATAGTGGGAAAATTTATGGAATCAATAATTGCCGAGGCAGTTCGTAGCCACCTTGAAAAGCATAAATTAATCAACGAATCTCAGCATGGTTTTACAAAGGGGCGTTCCTGCCTTACGAATTTATTAACTTTTTTCACTAAGGTATTTGAGGAGGTAGATCATGGTAATGAATATGATATTGTGTATATGGACTTCAGTAAGGCTTTTGACAGGGTCCCACATCAGAGACTATTGAGGAAAATTAAAGCACATGGAATAGGAGGAGAAATTTTTTCCTGGATAGAGGCATGGTTGACAAATAGGCAGCAGAGAGTTTGCATAAATGGGGAGAAATCAGAGTGGGGAAGTGTCACGAGCGGTGTTCCACAGGGGTCAGTGTTGGGCCCCCTGCTGTTCACAATCTACATAAACGACATAGATGAGGGCATAAAGAGCGACATCGGCAAGTTTGCCGATGACACCAAAATAGGCCGTCGAATTCATTCTGACGAGGACATTCGAGCACTCCAGGAAGATTTGAATAGACTGATGCAGTGGTCGGAGAAGTGGCAGATGCAGTTTAATATAGACAAATGCAAAGTTCTAAATGTTGGACAGGACAATAACCATGCCACATATAAACTAAATAATGTAGATCTTAATATTACGGATTGCGAAAAAGATTTAGGAGTTCTGGTTAGCAGTAATCTGAAACCAAGACAACAGTGCATAAGTGTTCGCAATAAAGCTAATAGAATCCTTGGCTTCATATCAAGAAGCATAAATAATAGGAGTCCTCAGGTTGTTCTTCAACTCTATACATCCTTGGTTAGGCCTCATTTAGATTATGCTGCACAGTTTTGGTCACCTTATTACAGAATGGATATAAATTCTCTGGAAAATGTACAAAGGAGGATGACAAAGTTGATCCCCTGTATCAGAAACCTTCCCTATGAGGATAGACTAAGGGCCCTGAATCTGCACTCTCTAGAAAGACGTAGAATTAGGGGGATATGATTGAGGTGTATAAATGGAAGACAGGAATAAATAAAGGGGATGTAAATAGTGTGCTGAAAATATCTAGCCTAGACAGGACTCGCAGCAATGGTTTTAAGTTGGAAAAATTCAGATTCAGGAAGGATATAGGAAAGTACTGGTTTGGTAATAGAGTTGTGGATGAGTGGAACAAACTCCCAAGTACCGTTATAGAGGCCAGAACGTTGTGTAGCTTTAAAAATAGGTTGGATAAATACATGAGTGGATGTGGGTGGGTGTGAGTTAGACCTGATAGCTTGTGCTACCAGGTCGGTTGCCGTGTTCCTCCCTTAAGTCAATGTGACCTGACCTGACTAGGTTGGGTGCATTGGCTTAAGCCGGTAGGAGACTTGGACCTGCCTCGCATGGGCCAGTAGGCCTTCTGCAGTGTTCCTTCGTTCTTATGTTCTTATGTTCTTATCAGGATGGTTAGGATTGACGAGTAACATTTTGTTTGGTCTCTGGTTATGTGACCCATTCTGTACTGTTTTTCGTATAGGTGCTTTGTATTTATAGATTTGAGGATACTGGGTGTTAGCCAGGGACTGTTCAGTCTCTAACTGTCATCTGTTAAAGAGGTATTGGGTCTTTTTTAGAAAATTATTAATACATTCGTCAATATCTGTGTAGAATTCTAGCTCAATGTGCCAGTGGCCCTCAGACTGAATTGTACATACTATATAGTCCTTATCGCCCATTTCATCCATTCCTTCCATTTTCTGAGATCCTCATCGGTTTTTCATGAGCAGTGCAACTCTTCCTCTGCCTCTGCTCCCTCTATCTTTCCTCAGGATCTGATATCTGGATGGGAAGATTGCGTTTGCTATCATCCTGGTGAGTTTCGATTCTGTAAGTGCTATGATGTCTGGGGATGTCTCCTTGATTCTTTCATGCCACCTGCATTCATATACCAAACATTCAACTTCCTTTCTAAAACCGTGGTGTGTGTGTGTGTGTGTGTGTATTATATATCAATCCTTAATTATCTCACAAAACATGAGAGAGATAGTGCAGCTTAAAAGTATTGAATCAACAAGTTAAAGCAAAGCACTGTCGTGGAACAGTAGGTTGGTACAGAACAACAATCCATAGAAGTACTACCATCCTTTCAAATGAATTTGACAGCATGGTAGGATTGTTGCTCTTTTCTTTCTGTCTCGTAAACATGTAAGATGACAGGTAAATCTTACAAACTGTCAATCATATTCAATATACACACGTACCTATGTGCTTCTTAAGAGTTCCTAACCCTATATATTTCCATTCCAACCTAGGCTTGGTCTAAAATCGGGTTATGGAGAAGATATATATATATAATCCTTACAACCGTTAACAGATAACCACAGAAACCTGATAGCCAACAGCGCCACCAGCTCCTCCCACATCATACAAGCACCTCATCACGTGTAATAAAAGTCCTCAAATGACTTTATGAGTCTGCCTCCAGCCTCAGCAAACGGGCTGAGGCTAATCAATATGGCCGAGGCAATGCCTTCCTCGTCGGGCGTGCTATAATCAGGAAGGAACGAGAATCTGGAAATTAGTCGTGGAAAATTCAATTCGCGGTCTGATTGGAGCGGGTTTGTCGCCTGAGGATCCTCAGGCAACCTCGCCTTGTTGACTAGTCTGGCAGTGCTCCGTTTTCTGTGGTGAGAAGAGCAACAGCTTAATGCTCATTTTCTATTATCGTTTTCTGTGGCGAGTAAGAGAAACGACAGCTTAATACTCTCTTTTTCATGATCGTTTTCTATGGTGAATAAGAAAAGCAACAGTTTAATGCTCATTTTCAATGATCGTTTTCTGTGGTGGGTGAGAGAAGCAACGTGCGGAAGCTCATTTTCAATGAGTGATAAGTGACGTCACATCATATTCTTCGCTTTCTGTGGTGAATGTGAGGGAAAACTCAAAGAAACTCATATGAGCCACAGGAGAGGCAACCTCAGGACTGCCGGAGCCATAGCAAATGGTAACATTAAAAAATATTCATATAACTCTCTTTCTATGGAATATGAGGGTATAGATTAAGGTAAAATTCGTCAGGAAACAAGATGAATGTTTCCTGAGGCTGCGTCTTGGTGGGAGCTGTCATACTCGTTGACAGCGACGGAAGTGGGTTCGAACCCAGCTGGCTGCGATATTTCTGTGTACACACACACACACACACACACACACACACACACACACACACACCACACACACCACACACACAAACACACACACCACACACACAACACACACACACACACACACACCACACACAACCAAAACAACACACACACACACCCAAACAAACACATACATACAGACACATGTTTCAAGAGTTTTTGAAAGACTGACTAATTAATTCAAGAAATGAATTAACTAAGGCGATTGTAACAATACTACTGAAGCAGCGTTTTCCACACACAGCTTCACCAGTCTGGTAACACTTCTCCACGCACAGCTTCACCAGTCTGGTAACACTTCTCCACACACAACTTCACCAGTCAGGTAACACTTCTCCACACACAACTTCACCAGTCTGGTTAAACCTTTCTCCACGCACAGCTTCACAAGTCTGGTAACAAATTCTCCCCACACAACTTCAACCATCAGGTAACACTTCTCCACACACAACTTCACCAGTCAGGTAACACTTCTCCACACACAACTTCACCAGTCAGGTAACACTTCTCCACACACAACTTCACCAGTCTGGTAACAAATTCTCCCACACACAAATCACCCCGTCTGGTAACACTTCTCCACAACACAACTTCACCAGTCAGGTAACACTTCTCCACACACAACTTCACCAGTCAGGTAGCACTTCTCCACACACAACTTCACCAGTCAGATAACACTTCTCCACACACAACTTCACCAGTCTGGTAACACTTCTCCACACACAACTTCACCAGTCTGGTAACACTTCTCCACACACAACTTCACCAGTCAGGTAACACTTCTCCACACACAACTTCACCGGTCTGGTAACACTTCTCCACACACAACTTCACCAGTCTGGTAACACTTCTCCACACACAACTTCACCAGTCTGGTAACACTTCTCCACACACAACTTCACCAGTCAGGTAACACTTCTCCACACACAACTTCACCAGTCAGGTAACACTTCTCCACACACAACTTCACCAGTCAGGTAACACTTCTCCCCCACACAACTTCACCAGTCTGGTAACACTTCTCCACACACAACTTCACCAGTCTGGTAACACTTCCCCCAACACAAAACTTCACAGTCAGGTAACACTTCTCCACACACAACTTCACCAGTCAGGTAACACTTCTCCACACCCCAAATTCACCAGTCAGGTAACACTTCTCCACACACAACTTCACCAGTCTGGTAACACTTCTCCACACACAACTTCACCAGTCTGGTAACACTTCTCCACACACAACTTCACCAGTCTGGTAACACTTCTCCACACACAACTTCACCAGTCTGGTAACACTTCTCCACACAAACCCTTCACCAGTCTGGGTAACACTTCTCCACACAACTTCACCAGTCAGGTAACACTTCTCCACACACAACTTCACCAGTCAGGGAACACTTCTCCACACACAACTTCACCAGTCGGGAACACTTCTCCACACACAACTTCACCAGTCTGGTAACACTTCTCCCACACAACTTCACCAGGGCTGGTAACACTTCTCCACACACAAAATTCACCAGTCAGGGAACACTTCTCCACACACAACTTCACCAGTCAGGTAACACTTCTCCACACACAACTTCACCAGTCAGGTAACACTTCTCCACACACAACTTCACCAGTCTGGTAACACTTCTCCACACACAACTTCACCAGTCTGGTAACACTTCTCCACACACAACTTCACCAGTCTGGTAACACTTCTCCACACACAACTTCACCAGTCTGGTAACACTTCTCCAAACACAACTTCACCAGTCAAGTAACACTTCTCCACACACAACTTCACCAGTCAGGTAACACTTCTCCACACACAACTTCACAAGTCAGGTAACACCCTTTTCCACCCCACAACTTCACCATTGGTAACACTTCCCCACACAAATTCACAGTCTGGTAACACTTCTCCACACAAACTCACCAGTCAGGTAACACTTCTCCACACACAACTCCAAACCCGTCAGGTAACACTTCTCCCACACAACTTCACCAGTCAGTTAACACTTCTCCACACACAACTTCACCAGTTGGTAACACTTCTCCACACACACAACTTCACCAGTCCCGGTAACACTTCTCCACACACAACTTCACCATCAGGTAACAAATTCTCCACACACAACTTTACCAGTCTGGTAAAACTTCTCCACACCCCAACTTCACCCAGTCTGGTAACACTTCTCCACAACCAACTTCACCAGTCTGGTAACATTCTCCCCCACACAACTTTACCAGTCAGGTAACACTTCTCCACACACAGCTTCACCAGTCTGGTAACACTTCTCCACACACAACTTCACCAGTCTGGTAACACTTCTCCACGCACAGCTTCACCAGTCTGGTAACACTTCTCCACACACAACTTCACCAGTCTGGTAACACTTCTCCACACACAACTTCACCAGTCTGGTAACACTTCTCCAGACACAACTTCACCAGTCCTGGTAACACTTCTCCACACAACATTCAAACCGGTCTGGTAACACTTCTCCACGCAAAGCTTCACCCAGTCTGGTAACACTTCTCCACACACAACTTCACCATCTGGTAACACTTCTCCACACACAACTTCACCAGTCTGGTAAACTTCTCCAAAGCACAGCTTCACCAGTCCCGGGAACACTTCTCCACGCACAGCTTCACCCGTCTGGTAAAAACTTCTCTACACCCCAGCTTCACCATCAGGTAACACTTCTCCCCACACCCAAATTCACTAGTTGGCAAAAACTCTCCACACACAACTTCACCAGTCAGGTAAACTTCTCCACACACAACTTCACCAGTCAGGTAACACTTCTCCACACACAACTTCACCATCAGGTAACACTTCTCCACACACAACTTCACCAGTCAGGTAAAAACTTCTCCACACACAACTTCACCAGTCTGGTAACACTTCTCCCACACACAACTTCACCAGTCTGGTAACACTTCTCCACACACAGCTTCACCAGTCTGGTAACACTTCTCCACACACAACTTCACCGTCTGGTAACACTTTCTGCACGCACGCTTCACCAGTCTGGTAAACACTTCTCCACACACAACTTCACCAGTCTGGGTAACACTTCTCCACACAAAACTTCACCAGTCTGGTAACACTTCTCCAAAACACAACTTCACCAGTCTGGTAACACTTCTCCACACACAACTTCACCAGTCTGGTAACACTTCTCCACGCACAGCTTCACCAGTCTGGTAACACTTCTCCACACACAACTTCACCAGTCTGGTAACACTTCTCCACACACAACTTCACCAGTCTGGTAACACTTCTCCACGCACAGCTTCACCAGTCCGGTAACACTTCTCCACGCACACTTCACCAGTTTTGGTAACACTTCTCTACACACAGCTTCACCAGTCAGGTAACACTTCTCCCCCACACAAAATTCACCAGTCTGGCAACACTTCTCCACACACAACTTCACCAGTCAGGTAACACTTCTCCACACACAACTTCACCAGTCAGGTAACACTTCTCCACACACAACTTCACCAGTCAGGTAACACTTCTCCACACACCCAACTTCACCAGTCAGGTAACACTTCTCCACACACAACTTCACCAGTCTGGTAACACTTCTCCACACACAACTTCACCAGTCTGGTAACACTTCTCCACACACAACTTCACCAGTCTGGTAACACTTCTCCACGCACAGCTTCACCAGTCTGGTAACACTTCTCCACGCACAGCTTCACCAGTCTGGTAACACTTCTCTACACACAGCTTCACCAGTCTGGTAACACTTCTCTACACACAGCTTCACCAGTCAGGTAACACTTCTCCACACACAACTTCACCAGTCTGGTAACACTTCTCCACACACAACTTCACCAGTCAGGTAACACTTCTCCACACACAACTTCACCAGTCAGGTAACACTTCTCCACACACAACTTCACCAGTCAGGTAACACTTCTCCACCACAAAACTTCACCAGTCCTGGTAACACTTCTCCACACACAACTTCACCAGTCTGGTAACACTTCTCCACACACAACTTCACCAGTCTGGTAACACTTCTCCACACACAACTTTTACCATCTGGTAACACTTTTCCACACACAACTTCACCAGTCAGGTAACACTTCTCCACACACAACTTCAAAAGTCTGGTAACACTTCTCCACGCACAGCTTCACCAGTCTGGTAACACTTCTCCACGCACAGCTTCACCAGTCTGGTAACACTTCTCTACACACAGCTTCACCAGTCAGGTAACACTTCTCCACACACAACTTCACAAGTCTGGTAACACTTCTCCACGCACAGCTTCACCAGTCTGGTAACACTTCTCCACACACAACTTCACCAGTCAGGTAATACTTCTTCAAACACAACTTCACCAGTCAGGTAACACTTCTCCACACACAACTTCACCCCGTCAGGTAACACTTCTCCACACACAACTTCCCATCAGGTAACACTTCTCCACACACAACTTCACCAGTCAGGTAACACTTCTCCACACACAACTTCACACGTCAGGTAACACTTCTCCACACACAACTTCACCAGTCTGGTAACACTTCTCCACACACAACTTCACCAGTCTGGTAACACTTCTCCACGCACAAACTTCCAGTCAGGTTTAACCACTTTCCACACACAACTTCTCCAGTCTGGTAACACTTCTCCACACAACTTCACCAGTCAGGTAACACTTCTCCACACACAGCTTCACCAGTCAGGTAACACTTCTCCACACACAACTTCACCAGTCAGGTAAACATTCTCCACACACAAAATTCACCAGCCAGGTAACACTTCTCCACAACAACTTCACCAGTCAGGTAACACTTCTCCAACACAACTTCACCCGTCAGGTAAAATTTCTCCACACACAACTTCACCAGTCAGGTAACACTTCTCCACACACAACTTCACCATTCAGGTAACACTTCTCCACACACAACCTCACCAGTCTGGTAACACTTCTCCACACAAAACTTCACCAGTCTGGAAACACTTCTCCACACACAGCTTCACCCTGTCTGGTAACACTTCTCCCACACCCGCTCACCAGTCTGGTAACACTTCTCAACACACAACTTCACCAGTCAGGTAACACTTCCCACACACAACTTCACCAGTCAGGTAACACTTCTCCACACACAACTTCACCAGTCAGGTAACACTTCTCCACACACAACTTCACCAGTCAGGTAACACTTCTCCCCACACAACTTCACCAGTCAGGTAACACTTCTCCACACACACTTCACCATCTGGTAACACTTTTCCCCACACAGCTTCACCATCTGGGAAAACTTCTCTACAAAAAAAATTAACCTTTTGGTAACACTTCTCCCCACACACTTTACCATCGGGAACACTTCTCCACCCCAGCTTCACCAGTCAGGCAACACTTCTCCCCAAAAAAACTTAACCATCTGGTATCACTTCTCCACACCCCAGCTTTACCAGACTGGTAAAACTTTTCCCACACAGCTTCACCACTTGTAACACTTCTCTACAAAAAATTAACCAGTCGGAAACACTTTTCCCACACAGCTTCACCATCGGGAAAATTCTCCAACACACTTACCAGTCGGTGCACTACTCCACAAACAACTAACCCGTCGGGAACACTTTCCACACCAGCTTCACCAGTCTGGAACACTTTTCTACAAACAACTGACCCTTGGGAACACTTTTCCCACACAGCTTTTCTAGTTGGGAAACTTCTCCCGCCAACATCATCAGTCGGAACACTTCTATAAAACAACCCCTTTAAACCCTCTGGAAAAAACCCTTTTCCCAAAAACATCAAAAGTCTGTAACACTTCCCACAACAACATCATTAATCTGGTAACACTTCTCGAGAAAACTTTACTTTCTGGGAACACTTCTCCCAAAAACAGCTTCCCCATCGGTAACATTTTCCCCCACACAAGTCCCACTGGCAACACTTCTCCCCACAAACTTCACAAGTCGGGAAAACTTTTCCACAAACAACATCATTTAAATTTGGGAACACTTCTCGAACACAACTTCACTTTTTCGGTAACACTTCTCCAAAAACAGCTTCACCATTGGTAACACTCCCACATAAGCTTCACCGTCTGGTAACACTTTCCCGCCACACTTCTCCTTGGTAACACTTCCCAGAGACGCTTCCCCCAGACTGGTAACACTTCTCCAATACAGCTTCACTAGTCTGGAAAACACTTTTCCAAACACAGCTTTTCCATCTGCTAAATTCTCCACACAAAGCTTCACCATCTAGTAACACTTCTCCACACACAACCACCAGTCTGGAAAAAAATCCCCACAAACCCTTCACCCGTCGGTAACACTTTCAACCCCAGCTTCACCTTGGTAACACTTCTCCCAAACAATTTTACCAGACTGTAACATTCTCCCGATACGCTTTCCCAGACGGGAACACTTCTCCAGAACAGCTTCACCAGTCTGGTACACTTCTCCACACACAATTCCCCAGTCAGGTAAACACTTTCCAACACACAACTTCACCAGTCAGGTAAACTTTCCCCACACAAATTCACCCGCAGGGATCACTTTTCCCCCAAAACCCAATTCACCACTCTGGTACCACTCTCCACACCAAATTTACCCTCTGGTACCATCTCCACACACAACTTCACCCGCTGGTAATACTTCTCCACACCGCTTCACCAGTTGGTATCACTTTTTCCTCCACAACTTCACCCTCAGGTAACCTTCTCCCCACACAATTTCACAGTCAGGTAAAACTTCTCCACACACAACTTCCCCCTTTAGGTAACACTTCTCACACAAACTTTCCCGCTGGAAAACTTCTCCAAAACAACTTCACCAGTCTGGTAACACTTTCCAACACACTTCACCGTCTGGTAACACTCTCCCCACACACTTCCCCCACTAGGGAACACTTTTCCAAACACAGCTTCCCAGTCTGGAACACTTCTCCCCACACAAAATCACCAGTCTGGTAACACTTCTCCACATAAACCTCACCATTGGTAACACTTCCCAAAAAAAAACTTAAACCCGTTGGGAACATTTTTTTCACAAAAACATCATTAATCTGGTAACACTTTTCCATCCAAACATCACTTTTTGGAACACTTTTCCCAAACACAGCTTCACCATTTGGTAAACTCTCCACATACAGCTTCACCAGTTGAACACTTCTCCCGCCACAGCTTCAAAGTTGGTAACACTTCTCCAGACACAGCTTTACATCGTAACACTTTTCCACCCCAAAAACTTTTCCCCGTCAGGGAAAAATTCTCCACACACAACTTCACCAGTCAGGTAACACTTTTCCACGCATAACTTACCAGTCCCGGTAACAGTTCTCCACACCAACTTCACCAATCTGGTAACCTTCCCCACACAACTTCACCATCTGGTAACACTTCTCGCACACAACTTCACCAGTTAGGTAACACTTCTCCACACACAGCTTCACCAGTCTGAACACCTTTTCCCCACACAGCTTCACCAGTTAGGAACACTTCTCCCCAAAACAACTTCACCATCAGGTAACCTTCTCCCCACAAAACTTCACCATCAGGTAAACTTCTCCACACACAACTTCACCATTCAGGTAAAATTTTTCCACACAAACTTCAAAAACGGGAAAATTCTCCCCACACAAATTCACCATCTGGCAACACTTCTCCACACACACTTAACCCCGTCGGAACACTTTTCAACACACAAATACAAGTCTGGTAACACTCCCAAAAACAAAATCATTAATCTGGGAAACTTCAAAGAGAAAACTTCACTTTCTGGGAACACTTCCCAAAAACAGCTTCTCCCCTCTGGTAAACACTTCTCCCCCACACACGTCACCCGTCGGTAACACTTCTCCACACACAATTCACCAGCTGGTAACTCTTCTCCAAAAAAACTTATCCAGTTGGTAAACTTTTCCAAAAAAAACATCCATTAACTGGGAACACTTCTCAAACAAACTTCACTTGTTGGTAACACCTCTCCAAAAACAGCTTCCCAGTCTGGTAACAAGTCTCCCCATACAGGTTCCCATCTGGGAAAAACTTTCCAACAAGGCTTCACCCGCTTGTAAAATTCTCCAGATACACTTCACCAGTCTGGAAACACTTCTCCACAACACTTTGCCGGGCTGGTAACATTCTCCACCAAAGCTTCACCATCTCTTAACACTTTTGCAACAAACACACCCCTCTGGTAAAACCTCTACACACGCTTCACCAGTCTGGAACCTTCTCCAGCCCCAGCTTTACCCTTCTGGTAAAATTCTCCACACACAGCTTCACCAGACGATAACACTTCTCCAGATACAGCTTCCCGTCGGGAACAAACCCAGACAGCTTCACCATCGGTAACACTTCTCCACACACAACTTCACCAGTCAGGGAACACTTCTCCACACACAAAATTCACCACTTTGGTGAAAATTCCCACACCAACTTCACCAGTCACGTAACACTTCTCCCCCACAAACCCTTACCAGTCTGGGAAAACTTCTCCACACACAAATTCACCAGTCTGGTAACACTTCTCCGCACACAACTTTTTACCCTTTTGGGAACCTTTTCCCACCAGCTTCACCAGTCTGGTAACACTTCTCCCACACACTTCACCATTGGTAACACTTCTCCACACACTACATAAACCCTCAGGGATCCTTCTCCACACACAACTTTACCAGCAGGTAAAAACCCCACACACAACTTCACCAGTCAGGTAACTTCTCCACACACAACTTCACCAGCGGGATCACTTCTCCAACACAACTTCACCAGTCTGGTACCACTTCTCCACACACAACTTTACCATCGGTCCCCTTTCCACACACAACTTCACCAGTCGGGAAACTTCCCACACACAGCTTCACCATTAGGTAACTTCTCCTCACACAACTTTACCGTCGGTAAACTTCTCCACACACAATTTCACCATCAGGAAACTTCTCCACACACAAATTCACCATTTAGGTAACACTTCTCACACACAACTTACCAGTCTGGTAACACTTTTCCCCAAAAAACAACTTCACCAGTCTGGTAACACTTCTCCACACACAGCTTCACCAGTCTGGTAACACTTCTCCACACACAGCTTCACCACTCAGGTAACACTTCTCCACACACAGCTTCACCAGTCTGGTAACACTTCTCAACACACAACGTCACAAGTCTGGAAACACTTCTCCACAAACAACATCATTAATCTGGTAACACTTCTCGAGAAAACTTCACTTGTCTGGTAACACTTCTCCAAACACAGCTTCACCAGTCTGGTAACACTTCTCCACACACAACGTCACCAGTCTGGTAACACTTCTCCACATACAACCTCACCAGTCTGGTAACACTTCTCCAAAAACAACTTAACCAGTCTGGTAACAGTTTTCTACAAACAACATCATTAATCTGGTAACACTTCTCGATCCACAACATCACTTCTCTGGTAACACTTCTCCAAACACAGCTTCACCAGTTTGGTAACACGTCTCCACATACAGCTTCACCAGTCTGGTAACACTTCTCCAGCCACAGCTTCACAAGTCTGGTAACACTTCTCCAGACACAGCTTCACCAGACTGGTAACACTTCCCCAGATACAGCTTCACCAGTCTGGAAACACTTCTCCAGATACAGCTTCAGCAGTCTGGTAACACTTCTCCACACACAACTTCACCAGTCAGGTAACACTTCTCCACACACAACTTCACCAGTCAGGTAACACTTCTCCACGCATAACTTCACCAGTCAGGTAACACTTCTCCACACTCAACTTCACCAGTCTGGTAACACTTCTCCACACACAACTTCACCAGTCTGGTAACACTTCTCCGCACACAACTTCACCAGTTAGGTAACACTTCTCCACACACAGCTTCACCAGTCTGTAACACTTCTCCACACACAGCTTCACCAGTTAGGTAACACTTCTCCACACACAACTTCACCAGTCAGGTAACGCTTCTCCACACATAACTTCACCAGTCAGGTAACACTTCTCCACACACAACTTCACCATTCAGGTAACATTTCTCCACACACAACTTCAACAGTCTGGTAACACTTCTCCACACACAACTTCACCAGTCTGGTAACACTTCTCCACACACAGCTTCACCAGTCTGGTAACACTTCTCAACACACAACATCACAAGTCTGGTAACACTTCTCCACAAACAACATCATTAATCTGGTAACACTTCACGAGAAAACTTCACTTGTCTGGTAACACTTCTCCAAACACAGCTTCTCCAGTCTGGTAACACTTCTCCACACACAACGTCACCAGTCTGGTAACACTTCTCCACACACAACTTCACCAGTCTGGTAACTCTTCTCCAAAAACAACTTATCCAGTCTGGTAACACTTTTCCAAAAACAACATCATTAATCTGGTAACACTTCTCGAAACACAACTTCACTTGTCTGGTAACACCTCTCCAAACACAGCTTCACCAGTCTGGTAACACGTCTCCACATACAGGTTCACCAGTCTGGTAACACTTCTCCAGACAGAGCTTCACCAGACTTGTAACACTTCTCCAGATACAGCTTCACCAGTCTGGAAACACTTCTCCACACACAGCTTTGCCGGTCTGGTAACACTTCTCCACACAAAGCTTCACCAGTCTCTTAACACTTCTGCACACACAACATCACCAGTCTGGTAACACGTCTCTACACACAGCTTCACCAGTCTGGTAACACTTCTCCAGCCACAGCTTCACCTGTCTGGTAAAACTTCTCCACACTCAGCTTCACCAGACTGATAACACTTCTCCAGATACAGCTTCTCCAGTCTGGTAACAAATCTCCAGATACAGCTTCACCAGTCTGGTAACACTTCTCCACACACAACTTCACCAGTCAGGTAACACTTCTCCACACACAACTTCACCAGTCACGTAACACTTCTCCACACACAACTTCACCAGTCTGGTAACACTTCTCCACACACAACTTCACCAGTCTGGTAACACTTCTCCGCACACAACTTCACCAGTTAGGTAACACTTCTCCACACACAGATTCACCAGTCTGGTAACACTTCTCCACACACAGCTTCACCAGTTAGGTAACACTTCTCCCACCAAACTACATAACCAGTCGGTATCACTTCTCCACACACAACTTCACCAGTCAGGTAACACTTCTCCACACACAACTTCACCATTCAGGTAACACTTCTCCACACACAACTTCACCAGTCTGGTAACACTTCTCCAAACACAACTTCACCAGTCTGATAACACTTCTCCACACACAGCTTCACCAGTCTGGTAACACTTCTCCACACACAGCTTCACAAGTCAGGTAACACTTCTCCACACACAGCTTCACCAGTCAGGTAACACTTCTCCACATCCAGGCCATGGGAAAACCTGGGTAGCCACAGCCACTCAAGAGGGAGAGGTTTTTTAGTGCCAGGAAGGAAAAAAAACTGGCAGGAAATGGCAGAAATCGTACACCAAATCCAGTCATTCCTGGAGTGGAACCACAGTCGATGGCCTCCACTCCAAACCATTAGATACAGATACTAATGCCGGAAAAAAAATCCCCCCCCAGTACCAACAATACCACCAGTCCGATAACATTCTTCTTTGCAAATGTACAGGGTCTAAAGCCAGCAACAAACAACAAAATACCTTTCATCCGTGGACTGCTTGCAGAGGCAAAGGCAATGTTCGCGGCTTTCACTGAGACCCACATAAAGGATCACTTGGACAATGAAATATGGATCCCAGGTTACAACCTATACAGATGTGACAGAGTGAACAGGCAAAAGGGGGGGGTTGGCCTGTACATTGCAGAGTCACTTGTTTGCACAGAACTGCTTAATGCCTCAAATGACGTAGTGGAAGTTTTAGCAGTAAAGGTCGAGAACCAAAACCTAGTCATTGTGGTAGTCTACAAGCCTCCGGATGCAACATCCCAGCAATTCCAGGAACAGCTGAAAAAAATTGACCACTGTCTGGAAAATCTTCCAGCTCCTGCACCCAACATCTTGCTCCTGGGGGATTTCAACCTAAGGCACCTAAAATGGAGGAATATAGCAAATAATATTGTTGCAGTAATAACACCAGGAGGCAGCTCTGATGAAAACTCACACTCACACGAGCTTTTTAAATCTCTGCACAAAATTCAATTTAAACCAGCAAATAATAGAGCCTACTAGACTGGAGAATACACTAGACCTCATATTCACTAACAATGATGATCTGATAAGAAATGTCACCATATCAAAAAACAATATACTCAGATCACAACATAATTGAGGTTCAGACATGTATGCGAGGAGCCCCAGACCGACAAAATGAGACTAGTCACGAGGGAGCATTCACCAAATTCAACTTCAATAACAAAAACATAAAGTGGGACCAAGTAAACCAAGTCCTAACCGATATAAGCTGGGAAGATATACTAAGCAACACAGACCCAAACTTATGCCTAGAACAGATTAACTCGGTGGCACTCGATGTATGCACAAGGCTTATTCCTCTAAGAAAAAGGAGGAGTAGATGTAAAATAGAAAGAGACAGGCGCTCCCTTTACAGGCGACGGAAAAGAATAACAGAGCGGCTAAAAGAGGTCAATATATCTGAAATGCGCAGGGAGACACTGGTCAGAGAAATAGCAAGCATCGAACTTAAGCTAAAAGAATCCTTTAGGAGTCAGGAATCGCGGGAAGAACTAAAAGCTATAAATGAAATCGAAAGAAACCCAAAGTATTTCTTCTCCTATGCCAAATCAAAATCGAGAACAACGCCCAGTATTGGGCCACTACTTAAACAAAATGGGTCCTACACAGATGACAGCAAGGAAATGAGTGAGCTACTCAAGTCCCAATATGACTCAGTTTTTAGCAAGCCGCTAACCAGACTGAGAGTCGAAGATCAAATGAATTTTTTATGAGAGAGCCACAAAATTTGATTAACACAAGCCTATCCGATGTTATCCTGACGCCAAATGACTTCGAACAGGCGATAAATGACATGTCCATGCACTCTGCCCCAGGGCCAGACTCATGGAACTCTGTGTTCATCAAGAACTGCAAGAAGCCCCTATCACGAGCCTTTTCCATCCTATGGAGAGGGAGCATGGACACGGGGGTCGTCCCTCAGTTACTAAAAACAACAGACATAGCCCCACTCCACAAAGGGGGCAGTAAAGCAGCAGCAAAGAACTACAGACCAATAACACTAACATCCCATATCATAAAAATCTTTGAAAGGGTCCTAAGAAGCAAGATCACCACCCATCTAGAAACCCATCAGTTACACAACCCAGGGCAACATGGGTTTAGAACAGGTCGCTCCTGTCTGTCTCAACTACTGGATCACTACGACAATGTCCTAAATGCACTAGAAGACAAAAAGAATGCAGATGTAATATATACAGACTTTGCAAAAGCCTTCGACAAGTGTGACCATGGCGTAATAGCGCACAAAATGCGCGCTAAAGGAATAACAGGAAAAGTCGGTCGATGGATCTATAATTTCCTCACTAACAGAACACAGAGAGTAGTCGTCAACAGAGTAAAGTCCGAGGCAGCTACGGTGAAAAGCTCTGTTCCACAAGGCACAGTACTAGCTCTCATCTTGTTCCTCATCCTCATATCCGACATAGACAAGGATGTCAGCCACAGCACCGTGTCTTCCTTTGCAGATGACACCCGAATCTGCATGACAGTGTCTTCCATTGCAGACACTGCAAGGCTCCAGGCGGACATCAACCAAATCTTTCAGTGGCTGCAGAAAACAATATGAAGTTCAACGATGAGAAATTTCAATTACTCAGATATGGTAAACATGAGGAAATTAAAACTTCATCAGAGTACAAAACAAATTCTGGCCACGAAATAGAGCGAAACACCAACGTCAAAGACCTGGGAGTGATTATGTCGGAGGATCTCACCTTCAAGGACCATAACATTGTATCAATCGCATCTGCTAGAAAAATGACAGGATGGATAATGAGAACCTTCAAAACTAGGGAGGCCAAGCCCATGATGACACTCTTCAGGTCACTTGTTCTATCTAGGCTGGAATATTGCTGCACTCTAACAGCACCTTTCAAGGCAGGTGAAATTGCCGACCTAGAAAATGTACAGAGAACTTTCACGGCGCGCATAACGGAGATAAAACACCTCAATTACTGGGAGCGCTTGAGGTTTCTAAACCTGTATTCCCTGGAACGCAGGAGGGAGAGATACATGATTATATACACCTGGAAAATCCTAGAGGGACTAGTACCGAACTTGCACACGAAAATCACTCACTACGAAAGCAAAAGACTTGGCAGACGATGCACCATCCCCCCAATGAAAAGCAGGGGTGTCACTAGCACGTTAAGAGACCATACAATAAGTGTCAGGGGCCCGAGACTGTTCAACTGCCTCCCAGCACACATAAGGGGGATTACCAACAGACCCCTGGCAGTCTTCAAGCTGGCACTGGACAAGCACCTAAAGTCAGTTCCTGATCAGCCGGGCTGTGGCTCGTACGTTAGTTTTGCGTGCAGCCAGCAGCAACAGCCTGGTTGATCAGGCGCTGATCCACCAGGAGGCCTGGTCACAGACCGGGCCGCGGGGGCGTTGACCCCCGAAACTCTCTCCAGGTAAACTCCAGGTAAACACAGCTTCAACACTCAGGTAACACTTCTCCACACATAGCTTCACCAGTCAGGTAACACTTCTCAACACACAGTTTCACCAGTCTGGTAACACTTCTCCACACACCACTTCACCAGTCTGGTAACACTTCTTTACAAACAACTTCACCAGTCTATAAAGACTTCTCCACACACAGCTTCACCAGTCAGGTAACACTTCTCCACACACAGCTTCACCAGACTGGTAACACTACTCCACAAACAACTTAACCAGTCTGGTAACACTTCTCCGCACACAGCTTCACCAGTCTGGTAACACTTCTCTACAAACAACTTAACCAGTCTGGCAACACTTCTCCACACACAGCTTCACCAGTCTGGTAACACTTCTCCACACACAACATCATCAGTCTGGTAACACTTCTCCACACACAACATCATCAGTCTGGTAACACTTCTCAACACACAACATCACCAGTCTGGTAACACTTCTCCACAAAAAAACATCATTAATCTGGTAACACTTCTCGAGAAAACTTCACTTGTCTGGTAACACTTCTCCGCACACAATGTCACCAGTCTGGCAACACTTCTCCACACGCAACTTCACCAGTCTGGTAACACTTCTCCAAAAACAACTTAACCAGTCTGGTAACACTTTCCCACAAACAACATCATTAATCTGGTAACACTTCTCGAGACACAACTTCACTTGTCTGGTAACACTTCTCCAAACACAGCTTCACCAGTCTGGTAACACTTCTCCAGCCACAGCTTCACCAGTCTGGTAACATTTCTCCAGACACAGCTTCACCAGACTGGTAGTACTTCTCCAGATACAGCTTCACTAGTCTGGAAACACTTCTCCACACTCAGCTTTGCCAGTCTGGTAACACTTCTCCACACAAAGCTTCACCAGTCTCGTAACACTTTTCCACACACAACATCATCAGTCTGGTAACACGTCTCCACACACAGTTTCACCAGTCTGGTAACACTTCTCCACACACAGCTTCACCAGACTGGTAACACTTCTCCAGATACAGCTTCGCCTGTCTGGTAACACTTCTCCAGATACAGCTTCACCAGTCTGGTAACACTTCTCCACACACAACTTCACCAGTCAGGTAACACTTCTCCACACCCAACTTCACCAGTCAGGTAACACTTCTCCACACACAACTTCACCAGTCTGGTAACACTTCTCCACACACAATTTCACCAGTCTGGTAGCACTTCTCCACACACAACTTCACCAGTCTGGTAACACTTCTCCGCACACAACTTCACCAGTTAGGTAACACTTCTCCACACACAGCTTCACCAGTCTGGTAACACTTCTCCACACACAGCTTCACCAGTTAGGTAACACTTCTCCACACACAACTTCACCAGTCAGGTAACACTTCTCCACACACAACTTCACCAGTCAGGTAACACTTCTCCACTCACAACTTCACCATTCAGGTAACACTTCTCCAGACACAACTTCACAAGTCTGGTAACACTTCTCCACACAGTTTCACCAGTCTGGTAACACTTCTCCACACACAGCTTCACCAGTCATGTAACACTTCTCCACACAGCTTCACCAGTCTGGTAACGCTTCTCAACACACAACGTCACAAGTCTGGTAACACTTCTCCACAAACAACATCATTAATCTGGTAACACTTCTCCACACACAGTTTCACCTGTCTGGTAACACTTCTCCACACACAGCTTCACCAGTCTGGTAACACTTCTCCACACACAGCTTCACCAGTCCGGTAACACTTCTCCACACAGAGCTTCACCAGTCTGGTAACACTTCTCCACACACAGCTTCACCAGTCCGGTAACACTTCTCCACACACAGCTTCACCAGTCTGGTAACACTTCTCCACACACAGCTTCACCAGTCTGGTAACACTTCTCCACACACAGCTTCACCAGTCTGGTAACACTTCTCCACACACAGCTTCACCAGTCTGGTAACACTTCTCCACACACAGCTTCACCAGTCCGGTAACACTTCTCCACACACAGCTTCACCAGTCTGGTAACACTTCCCCCACACACAGCTTCACCAGTCCGGTAACACTTCTCCACACAGAGCTTCACCAGTCAGGTAACACTTCTCCACACACAGCTTCACCAGTCGGTTAACACTTCTCCACACAGAGCTTCACCAGTCTGGTAACACTTCTCCACACACAGCTTCACCAGTCTGGTAACACTTCTCCACACAGAGCTTCACCAGTCTGGTAACACTTCTCCACACACAGCTTCACCAGTCTGGTAACACTTCTCCACACAGAGCTTCACCAGTCTGGTAACACTTCTCCACACACAGCTTCAACAGTCTGGTAAAACTTCTCCACACACAGCTTCACCAGTCTGGTAACACTTCTCCACACACAGCTTCAACAGTCTGGTAAAACTTCTCCACACACAACTTCACCAGTCAGGTAACACTTCTCCACACACAGCTTCACCAGTCAGGTAACACTTCTCCACACACAGCTTCACCAGTCTGGTAACACTTCTCCACGCACAGCTTCAACAGTCTGGTAAAACTTCTCCACACACAACTTCACCAGTCTGGTAACACTTCTCCACACACAGCTTCACCAGTCTGGTAACCCTTGTCCACACACAGCTTCACCAGTCTGGTAACACTTCTCCACGCACAGCTTCACCAGTCAGGTAATACTTCTCCACACCCAGCTTCACCAGTCTGGTAACACTTCTCCACTCACATCTTCACCAGTGAGGTAATACTTCTGCACACACAGCTTCAAAAGTCTGGTAACACTTCTCCACACACAGCTTCACCAGTCTGGTAACACTTCTCCAAACACAGCTTCTCCAGTCAGGTAACACTTCTCCACACACAATATCATCAGTCTGGTAACACTTCTCTACAAACAACTTAACCAGTCTGGTAACACTTCTCCACACACAGCTTCACCAGTCTGGTAACACTTCTCTACAAACAACTTAACCAGTCTGGTAACACTTCTCCACACACAGCTTCACCAGTCTTGTAACACTTCTCCACACACAATATCATCAGTCTGGTAACACTTCTCCACACACAACGTCACCAGTCTGGTAACACTTCTCAACACACAACTTCACCAGTCTGGTAACACTTCTCCACAAACAACTTAACCAGTCTGGTAACACTTCTCCACAAACAACATCATTAATCTGGTAACACTTCTCGAGACACAACTTCACTTGTCTGGTAACACTTATCCAAACACATCTTCACCAGTCTGGTAACATTTCTCCACACACAACGTCACCAGCCTGGTAACACTTCTCCCCACACAGCTTCACCAGTCTGGTAACACTTCTCCACACACAACGTCACCAATCTTGTAACACTTCTCCACACACAGCTTCGCCAGTCTGTTAACACTTCTCCACACACAGCTTCACCAGTCTGGTAACACTTCTCCACACACAGCTTCACCAGTCAGGTAACACTTCTCCACACACACCTTCACCAGTTTGGTAACACTTCTCCACACACAGCTTCACCAGTCTGGTAACACTTCTCCACACACAGCTTCACCAATCTGGTAACTCTTCTCCACACACAGCTTCACCAGTCAGGTAACACTTCTCCACGCACAGCTTCACCGGTCTGGTAACTCTTCTCCACACACAGCTTCACCAGTCTGGTAACACTTCTCCACACAGCTTCACCAGTCTGGTAACCCTTGTGCACACACAGCTTCACCAGTCTGGTAACACTTCTCCACGCACAGCTTCACCAGTCTTGTAACACTTCTCCACTCACATCTTCACCAGTGAGGTAATACTTCTGCACACACAGCTTCACCAGTCTGGTAACACTTCTCCACACACAGCTTCTCCAGTCAGGTAACACTTCTCCACACACAGCTTCACCAGTCTTGTAACACTTCTCCACACACAGCTTCACCAGTCTGGTAACACTTCTCCACAAACAACTTAACCAGTCTGGTAACACTTCTCCACAAACAACATCATTATTCTGGTAACACTTCTCGAGACACAACTTCACTTGTCTGGTAACACTTATCCAAACACAGCTTCACCAGTCTGGTAACATTTCTCCACACACAACGTCACCAGCGTGGTAACACTTCTCCCCACACAGCTTCACCAGTCTGGTAACACTTCTCCACACACAACGTCACCAATCTTGTAACACTTCTCCACACACAGCTTCGCCAGTCTGGTAACACTTCTCCACACACAGCTTCACCAGTTTGGCAAAACTTGACACTCAGCTTCACCAGTCTGGCAACACTTGACACCCAGCTTCACCAGTCTGGCAACACTTGACGCACACCTTCACCAGTCTGGCAACACTAGACACACAGCTTCACCCGTCTGGCAACACTTGACACACAGTTTCACCAGTCTGGCAACACTTGACACACAGCTTCACCAGTCTTGCAACACTTGACACACAACTTCACCAGCCTGGCAACACTTGACACACAGCTTTACCAGTCTCGCAACACTTGACACACAACTTCTCCAGTCTGGCAACACTTGACACACAGCTTCACCAGTCTGGCAACACTTGACACAGTTTCATCAGTCTGGCAACACTTGACACAGTTTCACCAGTCTGTCAACACTTGACACACAACTTCACCAGTCTGGCAACACTTGACACACCTTCACCAGTCTGGCAACACTTTACACAGAGCTTTACCAGTCTGGCAACACTTGACACACAGCTTCACCAGTCTGGCAACACTTGACACAGTTTAACCAGTCTGGCAACACTTGACACACAGCTTCACCAGTCTGGCAACACTTAACACAGTTTCACCAGTCTGGCAACTCTTGACACACAACTTCACCAGTCTGGCAACGCCACTTGACACACACCTTCACCAGTCTGGCAACTCTTGACACACAACTTCACCAGTCTGGCAACTCTTGACACACAGCTTCTCCAGTCTGGCAATACTTGACACACACGTTCACCAGTCTGGCAACGCCACTTGACACACACCTTCACCAGTCTGGCAACACTTGACACACAGCTTCTCCAGTCTGGCAATACTTGACACACACGTTCACCAGTCTGGCAACACTTGACACACGGCTTCACCAGTCTGGCAACACTTGACACACAGCTTCACCAGTCTGGCAACACTTGACACACAGTTTCACCAGTCTGGCAACACTTGACACACAGTTTCACCAGTTTGGCAACTCTTGACACACACCTTCACCAGTCTGGCAACACTTGACACACAGCTTCATCAGTCTGGCTACACTTGACACAGTTTCACCAGTCTGGTAACTCTTGACACACAACTTCACCAGTCTGGCAACACTTGACACACAGCTTCATCAGTCTGGCAACACTTGACACAGTTTCACCAGTCTGGCAACTCTTGACACACAACTTCACCAGTCTGGCAACACTTGACACACAGTTTCACCAGTCTGGCAATTCTTGACACACAACTTCACCAGTCTGGCAACACTTGACACACAGCTTCACCAGTCTGGCAACACTTGACACACACCTTCACCAGTCTGGCAACACTTGACACACACCTTCACCAGTCTGGCAACACTTGAAACACTCCTTCACCAGTCTGGCAACACTTGACACACAGCTTCACCAGTCTGGCAACACTTGACACAGTTTCACCAGTCTGGCAACACTTGACACACAGCTTCATCAGTCTGGCAACACTTGACACAGTTTCACCAGTCTGGCAACTCTTGACACACAACTTCACCAGTCTGGCAACACTTGACACACAGCTTCACCAGTCTGTCAACACTTGACACACACCTTCACCAGTCTGGCAACACTTGACACACACCTTCACCAGTCTGGCAACACTTGACACACAACTTCACCAGTCTGGCAACACTTGACACACATCTTCACCAGTCTGGCAACACTTGACACACACCTTCACCAGTCTGACAACACTTGACACACACCTTCACCAGTCTGGCAACACTTGACACACATCTTCACCAGTCTGGCAACACTTGACACACACCTTCACCAGTCTGACAACACTTGACACACACCTTCACCAGTCTGGCAACACTTGACACACAACTTCACCAGTCTGGCAACACTTGACACACATCTTCACCAGTCTGGCAACACTTGACACACATCTTCACCAGTCTGGCAACACTTGACACACAGCTTCACCAGTCTGGCAACACTTGACACACAGCTTCACCAGTCTGGCAACACTTGACACACATCTTCACCAGTCTGGCAACACTTGACACACATCTTCACCAGTCTGGCAACACTTGACACACATCTTCACCAGTCTGGCAACACTTGACACACATCTTCACCAGTCTGGCAACACTTGACACACAACTTCACCAGTCTGGCAACACTTGACACACATCTTCACCAGTTGGCAACACTTGACACACAACTTCACCAGTCTGGCAACACTTGACACACATCTTCACCAGTCTGGCAACACTTGACACACATCTTCACCAGTCTGACAACACTTGACACACACCTTCACCAGTCTGGCAACACTTGACACACATCTTCACCAGTCTGGCAACACTTGACACACATCTTCACCAGTCTGGCAACACTTGACACACATCTTCACCAGTCTGGCAACACTTGACACACACCTTCACCAGTCTGGCAACACTTGACACACAGCTTCACCAGTCTGGCAACACTTGACACACAGCTTCACCAGTCTGGCAACACTTGACACACAACTTCACCAGTCTGGCAACACTTGACACACATCTTCACCAGTCTGGCAACACTTGACACACAACTTCACCAGTCTGGCAACACTTGACACACAACTTCACCAGTCTGGCAACACTTGACACACAACTTCACCAGTCTGGCAACACTTGACACACATCTTCACCAGTCTGGCAACACTTGACACACAACTTCACCAGTCTGGCAACACTTGACACACACCTTCACCAGTCTGGCAACACTAAGTCTAGGTATAAGATAAAACGCTGGTAAGTAATAAAACGTTACTAACCGCTCAATATACATCATTTACATTAAAATATTCAAGATAAACATTATTTATGTAGAAAATAAAACCATGTAAATCTAGATAAACATGAAATGTAGTTAGGTACTTCCCCATGTGGTCAGGTACCGTGGCGCGGGGGCGCTGAGCCCCCCGGAACTACCTCCTCGGAGACCCCATCGCATTTTCTCCCGTCTGGCATTAAGATTTCTTCTTATTATTTCTAATTTTTATTCGTTTTTTTTTTGTTCTCCATTTTCTTTCTCTCTCTTCGTATTATCTTTTTTGTAATAATTTATTTAATGAGATTTCCCATTTTCCCTTCATGTACTTTTTCTCTGCTCCTTCCCTACCATTTCTCATTTGCTCTTCCCGATTTTCTTCCTTCGCTAAATTTTCTCTCTTGTTTCTAGTTCCTTCCATTTCCTTCCATTCTGTTTGTTTTCCTCCCTTCTCTAGTATTGCTGTCATGCACTTGTTGTTCTCCCTTACTTGTCAGTCTTCAACATTTCTTACTTCCTCCCTAATACTCCCTTTCCCTTTGTTATTCTCTTACCTTCTTTTCAATCTCGTCTATTTTTCTTGTACGTTGTCGCTACCCTCTTCTGTTGGCCTATTCTGTTTTATTCCTCCGTTACATTCCCCTGTTGTCTTCTTCTGTTGTTCCATTTATTTACTTCTTATAATATATTCCCAACTGTTTTCCGTCTATTTTTTTTCTTCTCTAACCTCTTCACCACCTCTTGACCTCTTTCAGTCTCTCTCTCTCTCTCTTTCTTTCAGTCTCTATCTGTCTCTCTTTTCCCTGCCACCCAGTCTCTTGGTGTTGGTGAAGAGCTCTTGTTCAAAGGTTTTGAAGCCACCCACTCCACAAGCTTTGTGTGACCCCTACGAATTTATCCCTTTTCTCTGAATATTTCTTAATCTTCTGTTTCCCTTCTCAAACTTTTATGTCTTCCCACCCCAAACTCTCTCTCTCTCTCTCTCTCTCTCTCTCTCTCTCTCTCTCTCTCTCTCTCTCTCTCTCTCTCTCTCTCTCTCTCTCTCTCTCTCTCTCTCTCTCTCCCTCTCTCTCTCTCTCACTTACCGTAAACATTGAGCCTGGCAGCGTGGTCCACTGTACCGACGGTGTTGGTGGCGGAGCAGCGGTACAAGCCACCGTCCACTGACGCAACGTTACTGACGTTGACGTGCGAGATGACGTCCCCGTCCACGCTGACGTACTGTCCCAGCACCAGCCTGCAAGTGACGGGAAGCCAGGAGCAACAGGAAAGCCAGGAGCAAGGGGAGCAAAAGGAGAGAGCAAGGAGCAGGCGAGGGGAATAAGCCAGAATCAAGTGAGAAAAGGAAGGGGAAGCAATGAATGTGTGAAAAAAAGGGAAAACCAGGAAAAAGGGTGAATAAAAGTGGAAATCCAAGAAAAAGGGTGAATAAAAGGGAAAGGCAAGAAGAAGGGTGAATAAAAGTCAAAGCCACGGACAAGAATAAAAGGGAAAAACCAAGGTCAAGAATTAAACGGAAAATGAAGAACAAAGATAAATAAAAGGAAAAAAAAAAGAACAAGGGTGAATAAATGGGGAAGGCCAGGGGTCAAGACGAATAAAAGTAAGCCAGTAACAAGAAAGAATGAAAGGGAAAGCCAGGAGCAAAGGGAAGGGGGAGCGGGAAGCCAGGATTAGTAGGAAAAAGAGTGGGTGGAAGGCAGAGAGAGAGAGAGAGAGAGAAAGAGAGAGGGAGAGAGAGAGAGAGAGGAGAGAGAGAGAGAGAGAGGAGAGAGAGAGAGAGAGGCGACGAAAAGTGAGGATCAGAAGGGAAGGAAAGAGTAGTTAAGAGGAAAAGGTGGAAAAGATGTGGAGTAAAAGGAGGAGGAGGAAGACAGGTAAGAGGAGGAGAGTATATGAAGAGGAGGAGATGAGGTCAGGAAAGAGAAATATGGGAAAGTAAGGGAAGGGGAGGAAGAGGAGGAGGAGGAGGAGGAAGAGAAGGAAGAAGAAGAGGAAGAAAAGCAGGAACAGAAAAGAAGCAGGAGGAGGAAACGATAACATTAGTTTAACAAGAAATACTTGATTTAGATATTCATGAAATTATTTAATGCAAGTTGCTTCAGTCCACCAGGTAACACAGGTAAGTTGCTTCAGTCCACCAGGTAACACAGGTAAGTTGCTTCAGTCCACCAGGTAACACAGGTAAGTCGCATCAGTCCACCAGGTAACACAGGTAAGTTGCTTCAGTCCACCAGGTAACACAGGTAAGTCGCATCAGTCCACCAGGTAACACAGGTAAGTTGCTTCAGTCCACCAGGTAACACAGGTAAGTCGCATCAGTCCACCAGGTAACACAGGTAAGTTGCTTCAGTCCACCAGGTAACACAGGTAAGTTGCTTCAGTCCACCAGGTAACACAGGTAAGTTGCTTCAGTCCACCAGGTAACACAGGTAAGTTGCTTCAGTCCACCAGGTAACACAGGTAAGTTGCTTCAGTCCACCAGGTAACACAGGTAAGTTGCTTCAGTCCACCAGGTAACACAGGTAAGTTTGCTTCAGTCCACCAGGTAACACAGGTAAGTTGCTTCAGTCCACCAGGTAACACAGGTAAGTTGCTTCAGTCCACCAGGTAAGACAGGTAAGTTGCTTCAGTCCACCAGGTAACACAGTTAAGTTGCTTCAATCCACCAGGTAACACAGGTAAGTTGCTTCAGTCCACCAGGTAACACAGGTAAGTTGCTTCAGTCCACCAGGTAACACAGGTAAGTTGCTTCAGTCCACCAGGTAACACAGGTAAGTTGCTTCAGTCCACCAGGTAACACAGGTAAGTTGCTTCAGTCCACCAGGTAACACAGGTAAGTTGCTTCAGTCCACCACGTAACACAGGTAAGTTGCTTCAGTCCACCAGTAAACACAGGTAAGTTGCTTCAGTCCACCAGGTAACACAGGTAAGTTGCTTCAGTCCACCAGGTAACACAGGTAAGTTGCTTCAGTCCACCAGGTAACACAGGTAAGTTTGCTTCAGTCCACCAGGTAACACAGGTAAGTTGCTTCAGTCCACAAGGTAACACAGGTAAGTTGCTTCAGTCCACCAGGTAACACAGGTAAGTTGCTTCAGTACACCAGGTAACACAGGTAAGTTGCTTCAGTCCACCAGGTAACACAGGTAAGTTGCTTCAGTCTACCAGGTAACACAGGTAAGTTGCTTCAGTCCACCAGGTAACACAGGTAAGTTGCTTCAGTTCACCAGGTAACACAGGTAAGTTGCTTCAGTCCACCAGGTAACACAGGTAAGTTGCTTCAGTCCACCAGGTAACACAGGTAAGTTGCTTCAGTTCACCAGGTAACACAGGTATGTTGCTTCAGTCCACCAGGTAACACAGGTAAGTTGCTTCAGTCCACCAGGTAACACAGGTAAGTTCCTTCAATCCACAAGGTAACACAGGTAAGTTCCTTCAGTCCTCCAGGTAACACAGGTAAGTTCCTTCAGTCCACCAGGTAACACAGGTAAGTTGCTTCAGTTCACCAGGTAACACAGGTAAGTTCCTTCAGTCCACCAGGTAACACAGGTAAGTTGCTTCAGTCCACCAGGTAACACAGGTAAGTTGCTTCAGTCCACCAGGTAACACAGGTAAGTTGCTTCAGTCCACCAGGTAACACAGGTAAGTTGCTTCAGTACACCAGGTAACACAGGTAAGGTGCTTCAGTCCACCAGGTAACACAGGTAAGTTCCTTCAATCCACAAGGTAACACAGGTAAGTTCCTTCAGTCCACCAGGTAACACAGGTAAGTTCCTTCAGTCCACCAGGTAACACAGGTAAGTTGCTTCAGTCCACCAGGTAACACAGGTAAGTTCCTTCAGTCCACCAGGTAACACAGGTAAGTTGCTTCAGTCCACCAGGTAAACACAGGTAAGTTGCTTCAGTCCACCAGGTAACACAGGTAAGTTGCTTCAGTCCACCAGGTAACACAGGTAATTTGCTTAAGTCCACCAGGTAACACAGGTAAGTTGCTTCAGTCCACCAGGTAACACAGGTAAGTTGCTTCAGTCCACCAGGTAACACAGGTAAATTGCTTCAGTCCACCAGGTAAACACAGGTAAGTTGCTTCAGTCCACCAGGTAACACAGGTAAGTTGCTTCAGTCCACCAGGTAACACAGGTAAGTTGCTTCAGTCCACCAGGTAACACAGGTAAGTTGCTTCAGTCCACCAGGTAACACAGGTAAGTTGCTTCAGTCCACCAGGTAACACAGGTAAGTTGCTTCAGTCCACCAGGTAACACAGGTAAGTTGCTTCAGTCCACCAGGTAACACAGGTAAGTTGCTTCAGTCCACCAGGTAACACAGGTAAGTTGCTCAGTCCACCAGGTAACACAGGTAAGTTGCTTCAGTCCACCAGGTAATACAGGTAAATTGCTTCAGTCCACCAGGTAACACAGGTAAGTTGCTTCAGTCCACCAGGTAACACAGGTAAGTTGCTTCAGTCCACCAGGTAACACAGGTAAGTTGCTTCAGTCCACCAGGTAACACAGGTAAGTTGCTTCAGTCCACCAGGTAAAACAGGTAAGTTGCTTCAGTCCACCAGGTAACACAGGTAAGTTGCTTCAGTCCACCAGGTAACACAGGTAAGTTGCTTCAGTCCACCAGGTAACACAGGTAAATTGCTTCAGTCCACCAGGTAACACAGGTAAGTTGCTTCAGTCCACCAGGTAACACAGGTAAGTTGCTTCAGTCCAGCAGGTAACACAGGTAGGTTGCTTCAATCCACCAGGTAACACAGGTAAGTTCCTTCAGTCCACCAGGTAACACAGGTAAGTTGCTTCAGTCTACCAGGTAATACAGGTAAGTTGCTTCAGTCCACCAGGTAATACAGGTAAGTTGCTTCTGTCCACCAGGTAAAACAGGTAAGTTGCTTCAGTCCACCAGGTAACACAGGTAAGTTGCTTCAGTCCACCAGGTAACATAGGTAAGTTGCTTCAGTCCACCAGGTAACACAGGTAAGTTGCTTAAGTCCACCAGGTAACACAGGTAAGTTGCTTCAGTCCACCAGGTAACACAGGTAAGCTGCTTCAGTCCACCAGGTAACACAGGTAAGTTGCTTCAGTCCTCCAGGTAACACAGGTAAGTTGCTTCAGTCCACCAGGTAACACAGGTAAGTCGCATCAGTCCACCAGGTAACACAGGTAAGTTGCTTCAGTCCACCAGGTAACACAGGTAAGTCGCATCAGTCCACCAGGTAACACAGGTAAGTTGCTTCAGTCCACCAGGTAACACAGGTAAGTCGCATCAGTCCACCAGGTAACACAGGTAAGTTGCTTCAGTCCACCAGGTAACACAGGTAAGTTGCTTCAGTCCACAGGTAACACAGGTAAGTTGCTTCAGTCCACCAGGTAACACAGGTAAGTTGCTTCAGTCCACCAGTAACACAGGTAAGTTGCTTCAGTCCACCAGGTAACACAGGTAAGTTGCTTCAGTCCACCAGGTAACACAGGTAAGTTGCTTCAGTCCACCAGGTAACACAGGTAAGTTGCTTCAGTCCACCAGGTAACACAGGTAAGTTCCTTCAGTCCACCAGGTAAGACAGGTAAGTTGCTTCAGTCCACCAGGTAACACAGTTAAGTTGCTTCAATCCACCAGGTAACACAGGTAAGTTGCTTCAGTCCACCAGGTAACACAGGTAAGTTGCTTCAGTCCACCAGGTAACACAGGTAAGTTGCTTCAGTCCACCAGGTAACACAGGTAAGTTGCTTCAGTCCACCAGGTAACACAGGTAAGTTGCTTCAGTCCACCAGGTAACACAGGTAAGTTGCTTCAGTACACCACGTAACACAGGTAAGTTGCTTCAGTCCACCAGGTAACACAGGGAAGTTGCTTCAGTCCACCAGGTAACACAGGTAAGTTGCTTCATTCCACCAGGTAACACAGGTAAGTTGCTTCAGTCCACCAGGTAACACAGGAAGTTGCTTCAGTCCACCAGGTAACACAGGTAAGTTGCTTCAGTCCACAAGGTAACACAGGTAAGTTGCTTCAGTCCACCAGGTAACACAGGTAAGTTGCTTCAGTACACCAGGTAACACAGGTAAGTTGCTTCAGTCCACCAGGTAACACAGGTAAGTTGCTTCAGTCTACCAGGTAACACAGGTAAGTTGCTTCAGTCCACCAGGTAACACAGGTAAGTTGCTTCAGTTCACCAGGTAACACAGGTAAGTTGCTTCAGTCCACCAGGTAACACAGGTAAGTTGCTTCAGTCCCACCAGGTAACACAGGTAAGTTGCTTCAGTCCACCAGGTAACACAGGTATGTTGCTTCAGTCCACCAGGTAACACAGGTAAGTTGCTTCAGTCCACCAGGTAACACAGGTAAGTTCCTTCAATCCACCAGGTAACACAGGTAAGTTCCTTCAGTCCTCCAGGTAACACAGGTAAGTTCCTTCAGTCCACCAGGTAACACAGGTAAGTTGCTTCAGTTCACCAGGTAACACAGGTAAGTTCCTTCAGTCCACCAGGTAACACAGGTAAGTTGCTTCAGTCCACCAGGTAACACAGGTAAGTTGCTTCAGTCCACCAGGTAACACAGGTAAGTTGCTTCAGTCCACCAGGTAACACAGGTAAGTTGCTTCAGTACACCAGGTAACACAGGTAAGGTGCTTCAGTCCACCAGGTAACACAGGTAAGTTCCTTCAATCCACAAGGTAACACAGGTAAGTTCCTTCAGTCCACCAGGTAACACAGGTAATTTCCTTCAGTCCACCAGGTAACACAGGTAAGTTGCTTCAGTCCACCAGGTAACACAGGTAAGTTCCTTCAGTCCACCAGGTAACACAGGTAAGTTGCTTCAGTCCACCAGGTAACACAGGTAAGTTGCTTCAGTCCACCAGGTAACACAGGTAAGTTGCTTCAGTCCACCAGGTAACACAGGTAAGTTGCTTAAGTCCACCAGGTAACACAGGTAAGTTGCTTCAGTCCACCAGGTAACACAGGTAAGTTGCTTCAGTCCACCAGGTAACACAGGTAAATTGCTTCAGTCCACCAGGTAACACAGGTAAGTTGCTTCAGTCCACCAGGTAACATGGGTAAGTTGCTTCAGTCCACCAGGTAACACAGGTAAGTTGCTTCAGTCCACCAGGTAACACAGGTAAGTTGCTTCAGTCCACCAGGTAACACAGGTAAGTTGCTTCAGTCCACCAGGTAACACAGGTAAGTTGCTTCAGTCCACCAGGTAACACAGGTAAGTTGCTTCAGTCCACCAGGTAACACAGGTAAGTTGCTTCAGTCCACCAGGTAACACAGGTAAGTTGCTTCAGTCCACCAGGTAACACAGGTAAGTTGCTTCAGTCCACCAGGTAATACAGGTAAATTGCTTCAGTCCACCAGGTAACACAGGTAAGTTGCTTCAGTCCACCAGGTAACACAGGTAAGTTGCTTCAGTCCACCAGGTAACACAGGTAAGTTGCTTCAGTCCACCAGGTAACACAGGTAAGTTGCTTCAGTCCACCAGGTAAAACAGGCAAGTTGCTTCAGTCCACCAGGTAACACAGGTAAGTTGCTTCAGTCCACCAGGTAACACAGGTAAGTTGCTTCAGTCCACCAGGTAACACAGGTAAATTGCTTCAGTCCACCAGGTAACACAGGTAAGTTGCTTCAGTCCACCAGGTAACACAGGTAAGTTGCTTCAGTCCACCAGGTAACACAGGTAGGTTGCTTCAATCCACCAGGTAACACAGGTAAGTTCCTTCAGTCCACCAGGTAACACAGGTAAGTTGCTTCAGTCTACCAGGTAACACAGGTAAGTGCTTCAGTCCACCAGGTAAACAGGTAAGTTGCTTCTGTCCACCAGGTAACACAGGTAAGTTGCTTCAGTCCACCAGGTAACACAGGTAAGTTGCTTCAGTCCACCAGGTAACACAGGTAAGTTGCTTCAGTCCACCAGGTAACACAGGTAAGTTGCTTAAGTCCACCAGGTAACACAGGTAAGTTGCTTCAGTCCACCAGGTAACACAGGTAAGCTGCTTCAGTCCACCAGGTAACACAGGTAAGTTGCTTCAGTCCACCAGGTAACACAGGTAAGTTCCTTCAGTCCACCAGGTAACACAGGTAAGTTGCTTCAGTCCACCAGGTAACACAGGTAAGTTGCTTCAGTCCACCAGGTAACACAGGTAAGTTGCTTCAGTCCACCAGGTAACACAGGTAAGTTGCTTCAGTACACCACGTAACACAGGTAAGTTGCTTCAGTCCACCAGGTAACACAGGGAAGTTGCTTCAGTCCACCAGGTAACACAGGTAAGTTGCTTCATTCCACCAGGTAACACAGGTAAGTTGCTTCAGTCCACCAGGTAACACAGGTAAGTTGCTTCAGTCCACCAGGTAACACAGGTAAGTTGCTTCAGTCCACAAGGTAACACAGGTAAGTTGCTTCAGTCCACCAGGTAACACAGGTAAGTTGCTCAGTACACCAGGTAACACAGGTAAGTTGCTTCAGTCCACCAGGTAACACAGGTAAGTTGCTTCAGTCTACCAGGTAACACAGGTAAGTTGCTTCAGTCCACCAGGTAACACAGGTAAGTTGCTTCAGTTCACCAGGTAACACAGGTAAGTTGCTTCAGTCCACCAGGTAACACAGGTAAGTTGCTTCAGTCCACCAGGTAACACAGGTAAGTTGCTTCAGTCCACCAGGTAACACAGGTATGTTGCTTCAGTCCACCAGGTAACACAGGTAAGTTGCTTCAGTCCACCAGGTAACACAGGTAAGTTCCTTCAATCCACCAGGTAACACAGGTAAGTTCCTTCAGTCCTCCAGGTAACACAGGTAAGTTCCTTCAGTCCACCAGGTAACACAGGTAAGTTGCTTCAGTTCACCAGGTAACACAGGTAAGTTCCTTCAGTCACCAGGTAACACAGGTAAGTTGCTTCAGTCCACCAGGTAACACAGGTAAGTTGCTTCAGTCCACCAGGTAACACAGGTAAGTTGCTTCAGTCCACCAGGTAACACAGGTAAGTTGCTTCAGTACACCAGGTAACACAGGTTAAGGTGCTTCAGTCCACCAGGTAACACAGGTAAGTTCCTTCAATCCACAAGGTAACACAGGTAAGTTTCCTTCAGTCCACCAGGTAACACAGGTAATTTCCTTCAGTCCACCAGGTAACACAGGTAAGTTGCTTCAGTCCACCAGGTAACACAGGTAAGTTCCTTCAGTCCACCAGGTAACACAGTAAGTTGCTTCAGTCCACCAGGTAACACAGGTAAGTTGCTTCAGTCCACCAGGTAACACAGGTAAGTTGCTTCAGTCCACCAGGTAACACAGTAAGTTGCTTAAGTCCACCAGGTAACACAGGTAAGTTGCTTCAGTCCACCAGGTAACACAGGTAAGTTGCTTCAGTCCACCAGGTAACACAGGTAAATTGCTTCAGTCCACCAGGTAACACAGGTAAGTTGCTTCAGTCCACCAGGTAACATGGGTAAGTTGCTTCAGTCCACCAGGTAACACAGGTAAGTTGCTTCAGTCCACCAGGTAACACAGGTAAGTTGCTTCAGTCCACCAGGTAACACAGGTAAGTTGCTTCAGTCCACCAGGTAACACAGGTAAGTTGCTTCAGTCCACCAGGTAACACAGGTAAGTTGCTTCAGTCCACCAGGTAACACAGGTAAGTTGCTTCAGTCCACCAGGTAACACAGGTAAGTTGCTTCAGTCCCCAGGTAACACAGGTAAGTTGCTTCAGTCCACCAGGTAATACAGGTAAATTGCTTCAGTCCACCAGGTAACACAGGTAAGTTGCTTCAGTCCACCAGGTAACACAGGTAAGTTGCTTCAGTCCACCAGGTAACACAGTAAGTTGCTTCAGTCCACCAGGTAACACAGGTAAGTTGCTTCAGTCCACCAGGTAAAACAGGCAAGTTGCTTCAGTCCACCAGGTAACACAGGTAAGTTGCTTCAGTCCACCAGGTAACACAGGTAAGTTGCTTCAGTCCACCAGGTAACACAGGTAAATTGCTTCAGTCCACCAGGTAACACAGGTAAGTTGCTTCAGTCCACCAGGTAACACAGGTAAGTTGCTTCAGTCCACCAGGTAACACAGGTAGGTTGCTTCAATCCACCAGGTAACACAGGTAAGTTCCTTCAGTCCACCAGGTAACACAGGTAAGTTGCTTCAGTCTACCAGGTAACACAGGTAAGTTGCTTCAGTCCACCAGGTAATACAGGTAAGTTGCTTCTGTCCACCAGGTAACACAGGTAAGTTGCTTCAGTCCACCAGGTAACACAGGTAAGTTGCTTCAGTCCACCAGGTAACACAGGTAAGTTGCTTCAGTCCACCAGGTAACACAGGTAAGTTGCTTAAGTCCACCAGGTAACACAGGTAAGTTGCTTCAGTCCACCAGGTAACACAGGTAAGCTGCTTCAGTCCACCAGGTAACACAGGTAAGTTGCTTCAGTCCACCAGGTAACACAGGTAAGTTCCTTCAGTCCACCAGGTAACACAGGTAAGTTGCTTCAGTCCACCAGGTAACACAGGTAAGTTGCTTCAGTCCACCAGGTAACACAGGTAAGTTGCTTCAGTCCACCAGGTAACACAGGTAAGTTGCTTCAGTCCTCCAGGTAACACAGGTAAGTTGCTTCAGCCCACCAGGTAACACAGGTAAGTTGCTTCAGTCCACCAGGTAACAAAGGTAAGTTGCTTCAGTCCACCAGGTAACACAGGTAAGTTGCTTCAGTCTACCAGGTAACACACGTAAGTTGCTTCGGTCCACCAGGTAACACAGGTAAGTTGCTTCAGTCCACCAGGTAACACAGGTAAGTTGCTTCAGTCCACCAGGTAACACAGGTAAGTTGCATCAGTCCACCAGGTAACACAGGTAAGTTGCTTCAGTCCACCAGGTAACACAGGTAAGTTGCTTCAGTCCACCAGGTAACACAGGTAAGTTGCTTCAGTCCACCAGGTAACAGAGGCAAGTTGCTTCAGCCCACCAGGTAACACAGGTAAGTTGCTTCAGTCCACCACGTAACCCAGGTAAGTTGCTTCAGTCCACCTGGTAACACAGGTAAGTTGCTTCAGTCCACCAGGTAACACAGGTAAGTTGCTTCAGTCCACCAGGTAACACAGGCAAGTTGCTTCAGTCCACCAGGTAACACAGGTAAGTTGCTTCAGTCCACCAGGTAACACAGGTAAGTTGCTTCAGTCCACCAGGTAACACAGGTAAGTTGCTTCAGTCCACCAGGTAACACAGGTAAGTTGCTTCAGTCAAGCAGGTAACACAGGTAAGTTGCTTCAGTCCACCAGGTAACACAGGTAAGTTGCTTCAGTCCACCAGGTAACACAGGTAAGTTGCTTCAGTCCACCAGGTAACACAGGTAAGTTGCTTCAGTCCACCAGGTAACACAGGTAAGTTGCTTCAGTCCACCAGGTAACACAGGTAAGTTGCTTCAGTCCACCAGGTAACACAGGTAAGTTGCTGCAGTCCACCAGGTAACACAGGTAAGTTGCTTCAGTCCACCAGGTAACACAGGTAAGTTGCTTCAGTCCACCAGGTAACACATGTAAGTTGCTTCAGTCCACCATGTAACAGAGGTAAGTTGCTTCTGTCCACCAGGTAACACAGGTAAGTTGCTTCAGTCCACCAGGTAACACAGGTAAGTTGCTTCAGTCCACCAGGTTAACACAGGTAAGTTGCTTCAGTCCACCAGGTAACACAGGTAAGTTGCTTCAGTCCACCAGGTAACACAGGTAAGTTGCTTCAGTCCACAGGTAACACAGGTAAGTTGCTTCAGTCCACCAGGTAACACAGGTAAGTTGCTTCAGTCCACCAGGTAACACAGGTAATTTGCTTCAGTCCACCAGGTAACACAGGTAAGTTGCTTCAGTCCACCAGGTAACACAGGTAAGTTGCTTCAGTCCACCAGGTAACACAGGTAAGTTGCTTCAGTCCACCAGGTAACACAGGTAAGTTGCTTCAGTCCACCAGGTAACACAGGTAAGTTCTTTCAGTCCACCAGGAAACACAGGTAAGTTCCTTCAGTCCACCAGGTAACACAGGTAAGTTGCTTCAGTCCACCAGGTAACACAGGTAAGTTGCTTCAGTCCGCCAGGTAACACAAGTAAGTTGCTTCAGTCCACCAGGTAACAACAGTAAGTTGCTTCAGTCCACCAGGTAACACAGGTAAGTTGCTTCAGTCCACCAGGTAACACAGGTAAGTTGCTTCAGTCCACCAGGTAACAGAGGTAAGTTGCTTCAGTCCACCAGGTAACACAGGTAAGTTGCTTCAGTCCACCAGGTAACACAGGTAAGTTGCTTCAGTCCACCAGGTAACACAGGTAAGTTGCTTCAGTCCACCAGGTAACACAGGTAAGTTGCTTCAGTCCACCAGGTAACACAGGTAAGTTGCTTAAGTCCACCAGGTAACACAGGTAAGTTGCTTCAGTCCACCAGGTAACACAGGTAAGTTGCTTCAGTCCTCCAGGTAACACAGGTAAATTGCTTCAGTCCACCAGGTAACACAGGTAAGTTGCTTCAGTCCACCAGGTAACATGGGTAAGTTGCTTCAGTCCACCAGGTAACACAGGTAAGTTGCTTCAGTCCACCAGGTAACACAGGTAAGTTGCTTCAGTCCACCAGGTAACACAGGTAAGTTGCTTCAGTCCACCAGGTAACACAGGTAAGTTGCTTCAGTCCACCAGGTAACACAGGTAAGTTGCTTCAGTCCACCAGGTAACACAGGTAAGTTGCTTCAGTCCACCAGGTAACACAGGTAAGTTGCTTCAGTCCACCAGGTAACACAGGTAAGTTGCTTCAGTCCACCAGGTAATACAGGTAAATTGCTTCAGTCCACCAGGTAACACAGGTAAGTTGCTTCAGTCCACCAGGTAACACAGGTAAGTTGCTTCAGTCCACCAGGTAACACAGGTAAGTTGCTTCAGTCCACCAGGTAACACAGGTAAATTGCTTCAGTCCACCAGGTAACACAGGTTAGTTGCTTCAGTCCACCAGGTAACACAGGTAAGTTGCTTCAGTCCACCAGGTAACACAGGTAGGTTGCTTCAATCCACCAGGTAACACAGGTAAGTTCCTTCAGTCCACCAGGTAACACAGGTAAGTTGCTTCAGTCTACCAGGTAACACAGGTAAGTTGCTTCAGTCCACCAGGTAATACAGGTAAGTTGCTTCTGTCCACCAGGTAACACAGGTAAGTTGCTTCAGTCCACCAGGTAACACAGATAAGTTGCTTCAGTCCACCAGGTAACACAGGTAAGTTGCTTCAGTCCACCAGGTAACACAGGTAAGTTGCTTAAGTCCACCAGGTAACACAGGTAAGTTGCTTCAGTCCACCAGGTAACACAGGTAAGCTGCTTCAGTCCACCAGGTAACACAGGTAAGTTGCTTCAGTCCACCACGTAACACAGGTAAGTTCCTTCAGTCCACCAGGTAACACAGGTAAGTTGCTTCAGTCCACCAGGTAACACAGGTAAGTTGCTTCAGTCCACCAGGTAACACAGGTAAGTTGCTTCAGTCCACCAGGTAACACAGGTAAGTTGCTTCAGTCCACCAGGTAACACAGGTAAGTTGCTTCAGCCCACCAGGTAACACAGGTAAGTTGCTTCAGTCCACCAGGTAACAAAGGTAAGTTGCTTCAGTCCACCAGGTAACACAGGTAAGTTGCTTCAGTCTACCAGGTAACACACGTAAGTTGCTTCGGTCCACCAGGTAACACAGGTAAGTTGCTTCAGTCCACCAGGTAACACAGGTAAGTTGCTTCAGTCCACCAGGTAACACAGGTAAGTTGCATCAGTCCACCAGGTAACACAGGTAAGTTGCTTCAGTCCACCAGGTAACACAGGTAAGTTGCTTCAGTCCACCAGGTAACACAGGTAAGTTGCTTCAGTCCACCAGGTAACAGAGGCAAGTTGCTTCAGCCCACCAGGTAACACAGGTAAGTTGCTTCAGTCCACCAGGTAACACAGGCAAGTTGCTTCAGTCCACCAGGTAACACAGGTAAGTTGCTTCAGTCCACCAGGTAACACAGGTAAGTTGCTTCAGTCCACCAGGTAACACAGGTAAGTTGCTTCAGTCCACCAGGTAACACAGGTAAGTTGCTTCAGTCAAGCAGGTAACACAGGTAAGTTGCTTCAGTCCACCAGGTAACACAGGTAAGTTGCTTCAGTCCACCAGGTAACACAGGTAAGTTGCTTCAGTCCACCAGGTAACACAGGTAAGTTGCTTCAGTCCACCAGGTAACACAGGTAAGTTGCTTCAGTCCACCAGGTAACACAGGTAAGTTGCTTCAGTCCACCAGGTAACACAGGTAAGTTGCTGCAGTCCACCAGGTAACACAGGTAAGTTGCTTCAGTCCACCAGGTAACACAGGTAAGTTGCTTCAGTCCACCAGGTAACACATGTAAGTTGCTTCAGTCCACCATGTAACAGAGGTAAGTTGCTTCAGTCCACCAGGTAACACAGGTAAGTTGCTTCAGTCCACCAGGTAACACAGGTAAGTTGCTTCAGTCCACCAGGTAACACAGGTAAGTTGCTTCAGTCCACCAGGTAACACAGGTAAGTTGCTTCAGTCCACCAGGTAACACAGGTAAGTTGCTTCAGTCCACCAGGTAACACAGGTAAGTTGCTTCAGTCCACCAGGTAACACAGGTAAGTTGCTTCAGTCCACCAGGTAACACAGGTAATTTGCTTCAGTCCACCAGGTAACACAGGTAAGTTGCTTCAGTCCACCAGGTAACACAGGTAAGTTGCTTCCAGTCCACCAGGTAACACAGGTTAAGTTGCTTCAGTCCACCAGGTAACACAGGTAAGTTGCTTCAGTCCACCAGGTAACACAGGTAAGTTCCTTCAGTCCACCAGGAAACAAGGTAAGTTCCTTCAGTCCACCAGGTAACACAGGTAAGTTGCTTCAGTCCACCAGGTAACACAGGTAAGTTGCTTCAGTCCGCCAGGTAAAAACAGGTAAGTTGCTTCAGTCCACCAGGTAACACAGGTAAGTTGCTTCAGTCCACCAGGTAACACAGGTAAGTTGCTTCAGTCCACCAGGTAACACAGGTAAGTTGCTTCAGTCCACCAGGTAACAGAGGTAAGTTGCTTCAGTCCACCAGGTAACACAGGTAAGTTGCTTCAGTCCACCAGGTAACACAGGTAAGTTGCTTCAGTCCACCAGGTAACACAGGTAAGTTGCTTCAGTCCACCAGGTAACACAGGTAAGATGCTTCAGTCCACCAGGTAACACATGTAATTTGCTTCAGTCCACCAGGTAACACAGGTAAGTTGCTTCAGTCCACCAGGTAACACAGGTAAGTTGCTTCACTCCACCAAGTAACACAGGTAAGTTGCTTCAGTCCACCAGGTAACACAGGTAAGTTGCTTCAGTCCACCAGGTAACACATGTAAGTTGCTTCAGTCCACCAGGTAACACATGTAAGTTGCTTCAGTCCACCAGGTAACACAGGTAAGGTGCTTCAGTCCACCAGGTAACACAGGTAAGTTGCTTCAGTCCACCAGGTAACACAGGTAAGTTGCTTCAGTCCACCAAGTAACACAGGTAAGTTGCCTCAGTCCACCAGGTAACACAGGTAAGTTGCTTCAGTCCACCAGGAAACACAGGTAAGTTGCTTCAGTCCACCAGGTAACACAGGTAAGTTGCTTCAGTCCACCAGGTAACACAGTTAAGTTGTTTCAGTCCACCAGGTAACACAGGTAAGTTGCTTCAGTCCACCAGGTAACACAGGTAAGTTGCTTCAGTCCACCAGGTAACACAGGTAAGTTGCTTCAGTCCACCAGGTAACACAGGTAAGTTGCTTCAGTCCACCAGGTAACACATTTAAGTTCCTTCAGTCCACCAGGTAACACAGGTAAGTTGCTTCAGTCCACCAAGTAACACAGGTAAGTTGCCCTTTAGTCCACCAGGTAACACAGGTAAGTTGCTTCAGTCCACCAGGTAACACAGGTAAGTTGCTTCAGTCCACCAGGTAACACAGGTAAGTTGCTTCAGTCCACCAGGTAACACAGGTAAGTTGCTTCAGTCCACCAGGTAACACAGGTAAGTTGCTTCAGTCCACCAGGTAACACATGTAAGTTGCTTCAGTCCACCAAGTAACACAGGTAAGTTGCTTCAGTCCACCAGGTAACACAGGTAAGTTGCTTCAGTCCACCAGGAAACACAGGTAAGTTGCTTCAGTCCACCAGGTAACACAGGTAAGTTGCTTCAGTCCACCAGGTAACACAGGTAAGTTGCTTCAGTCCACCAGGTAACACAGGTAAGTTGCTTCAGTCCACCAGGTAACACAGGTAAGTTGCTTCAGTCCACCAGGTAACACAGGTAAGTTCCTTCAGTCCACCAGGTAACACAGGTAAGTTCCTTCAGTCCACCAGGTAACACAGGTAAGTTCCTTCAGTCCACCAGGTAACACAGGTAAGTTCCTTCAGTCCACCAGGTAACACAGGTAAGTTCCTTCAGTCTACCAGGTAACACTGGTAAGTTCCATCAGTCCACCAGGGAACACAGGTAAGTTGCTTCAGTCCACCAGGTAACACAGGTAAGTTGCTTCAGTCCACCAGGTAACACAGGTAAGTTCCTTCAGTCTACCAGGTAACACAGGTAAGTTCCTTCAGTCCACCAGGTAACACAGGTAAGTTCCTTCAGCCCACCAGGTAACACAGGTAAGTTCCTTCAGTCCACCAGGTAACACAGGTAAGTTCCTTCAGCCCACCAGGTAACACAGGTAAGTTCCTTCAGCCCACCAGGTAACACAGGTAAGTTCCTTCAATCCACCAGGTAACACAGGTAAGCTCCTTCAGGTACACGAGATACCGGTCCATCAGGTAACTAAATTATCACATATTGTTTTGAACGATTTTAAAAAAATTATAAGAAATTGTTTTACAAACTTAATTCATTATTTCACATTGATTTTTCACTGTTCATAAGAAAATTATGCTCCAAGATACAAGGGTCAATTTGTGGCCAAGATTTCATTTGCTGAATAAATTTCCTGAATATGTATTTATTATAAATGTGATTCAGACATAAACCGCATGATGGCTGATAGACTTATGTCTCTGAGAGAAGTATAAACAAACGAGTTGGCTGCCCGTCTTGTAGTATATCTTTCTACTGGCCAGCCTTGTGGTGTATCATTCTTCTGGACCGTCTTATGGTATATCTTTCTTCTGGCCCTCCCTGTGGTATATTTTCCTGCCTTGTGGTGCATCTTTCTTCTGGCCTGCCTTGTGGTGCATCTTTCTTCTGGCCTGCCTTGTGGTATATCTTTCTTCTTGCCTGCCTTGTGGTGTATCTTTCTTCTGGCCCGCCCTGTGGTATATCTTTCTTCTGGCCTGCCTTGTGGTGTATCTTTCTTCTGGCCTGCCCTGTGGTATATCTTTCTTCTGGCCTGCCTTGTGGTGTATCTTTCTTCTGGCCTGCCTTGTGGTGTATCTTTCTTCTGGCCTGCCTTGAGGTGTATCTTTCTTCTGGCCTGCCTTGTGGTGTATCTTTCTTCTGGACTGCCCTGTGGTATATCTTTCTTCTGGCCTGCCTTGAGGTGTATCTTTCTTCTGGCCTGCCTTGTGGTGTATCTTTCTTCTGGCCCGCCTTGTGGTGTATCTTTCTTCTGGCCCACCCTGTGGTATATCTTTCTTCTGACCTCCCTTGTGGTGTATCTTTCTTCTGGCCCACCCTGTGGTATATCTTTCTTCTGGCCTGCCTTGTGGTGTATTTTTCTTCTGGCCTGCCCTGTGGTATATCTTTCTTCTGGCCTGCCTTGTGGTGTATCTTTCTTCTGGCCCGCCCTGTCGTATATCTTTCTTCTGGCCTGCCTTGTATTGTATCTCTCTTCTGGCCTGCCTTGTGGTGTATCTTTCTTCTGGCCTGCCTTGTGGTGTATCTTTCTTCTGGCCTGCCTTGTATTGTATCTCTCTTCTGGCCTGCCTTGTGGTGTATCTTTCTTCTGGCCCGCCTTGTGGAGGATCTTTCTTCAGGCCTGCCTTGTGGTGTATCTTTCTTCAGGCCTGCCTTGTGGTGTATCTTTCTTCTGGCCTGCCTTGTGGTGTATCTTTCTTCTGGCCTGCCTTGTGGTGTATCTTTCTTCTGGCCTGCCTTGTGGTGTATCTTTCTTCAGGCCTGCCTTGTGGTGTATCTTTCTTCAGGCCTGCCTTGTGGAGTATCTTTCTTCAGGCCTGCCTTGTGGTGTATCTTTCTTCAGGCCTGCCTTGTGGAGTATCTTTCTTCAGGCCTGCCTTGTGGTGTATCTTTCTTCAGGCCTGCCTTGTGGAGTATCTTTCTTCTGGCCTGCCTTGTGGTGTATCTTTCTTCAGGCCTGCCTTGTGGAGTATCTTTCTTCTGGCCCGCCTTGTGGAGTATCTTTCTTCAGGCCTGCCTTGTGGTGTATCTTTCTTCAGGCCTGCCTTGTGGAGTATCTTTCTTCAGGCCTGCCTTGTGGTGTATCTTTCTTCAGGCCTGCCTTGTGGAGTATCTTTCTTCAGGCCTGCCTTGTGGTGTATCTTTCTTCTGGCCTGCCTTGTGGTGTATCTTTCTTCTGGACTGCCCTGTGGTGTATCTTTCTTCTGGCCTGCCTTGTGGTGTATCTTTCTTCAGGCCTGCCTTGTGGTGTATCTTTCTTCAGGCCTGCCTTGTGGTGTATCTTTCTTCTGGCCTGCCTTGTGGTGTATCTTTCTTCTGGCCTGCCTTGTGGTGTATCTTTCTTCTGGCCTGCCTTGTGGTGTATCTTTCTTCAGGCCTGCCTTGTGGTGTATCTTTCTTCAGGCCTGCCTTGTGGAGTATCTTTCTTCAGGCCTGCCTTGTGGTGTATCTTTCTTCTGGCCTGCCTTGTGGTGTATCTTTCTTCTGGACTGCCCTGTGGTGTATCTTTCTTCTGGCCTTCCTTGTGGTGTATCTTTCTTCTGGTCTGCCCTGTGGTGTATCTTTCTTCTGGCCTGCCTTGTGGTGTATCTTTCTTCTGGCCTGCCTTGTGGTGTATCTTTCTTCAGGCCTGCCTTGTGGTGTATCTTTCTTCTGGCCCGCCCTGTGGTATATCTTTCTTCAGGCCTGCCTTGTGGTGTATCTTTCTTCTGGCCTTCCTTGTGGTGTATCTTTCTTCTGGCCCGCCTTGTGGTGTATCTTTCTTCTGGCCTGCCTTGTTGTGTATCTCTCTTCTGGCCTGCCTTGTGGTGTATCTCTCTTCTGGCCTGCCTTGTTGTGTACCTTTCTTCTGGCCTGCCTTGTGGTGTATCTTTCTTCTGGCCTGCCTTGTGGTGTATCTTTCTTCTGGCCTGCCTTGTGGTGTATCTCTCTTCTGGCCTGCCTTGTTGTGTACCTTTCTTCTGGCCTGCCTTGTGGTGTATCTCTCTTCTGGCCTGCCTTGTTGTGTACCTTTCTTCTGGCCTTCCTTGTGGTGTATCTTTCTTCTGGCCTGCCTTGTGGTGTATCTTTCTTCTGGCCTGCCTTGTTGTGTACCTTTCTTCTGGCCTGCCTTGTGGTGTATCTTTCTTCTGGCCTGCCTTGTTGTGTACCTTTTTCTGGCCTTCCTTGTGGTGTATCTTTCTTCTGGCCTGCCTTGTGGTGTATCTTTCTTCTGGCCTGCCTTGTGGTGTATCTTTCTTCTGGCCTGCCTTGTGGTGTATCTTTCTTCTGGCCCGCCTTGTGGTGTATCTTTCTTCTGGCCTGCCTTGTGGTGTATCTTTCTTCTGGCCTGCCTTGTGGTGTATCTTTCTTCTGGCCCGCCTTGTGGTGTATCTTTCTTCTGGCCTGCCTTGTGGTGTATCTTTCTTCTGGCCTGCCTTGTGGTGTATCTTTCTTCTGGCCTGCCTTGTTGTGTACCTTTCTTCTGGCCTGCCTTGTGGTGTATCTTTCTCCTGGCCTGCCTTGTTGTGTACCTTTCTTCTGGCCTGCCTTGTGGTGTATCTTTCTTCTGGCCTGCCTTGTTGTGTACCTTTCTTCTGGCCTGCCTTGTGGTGTACCTTTCTTCTGGCCTGCCTTGTTGTGTACCTTTCTTCTGGCCTGCCTTGTGGTGTATCTTTCTTCTGGCCTGCCTTGTGGTATATCTTTCTTCTGGCCTGCCTTGTGGTGTATCTTTCTTCTGGCCTGCCTTGTGGTGTATCTTTGTTCTGGCCTGCCTTGTGGTGTATCTTTGTTCTGGCCTGCCTTATGGTGTACCTTTCTTCTGGCCTGCCTTGTGGTGTATCTTTCTTCTGGCCTGCCTTGTGGTGTATCTTTGTTCTGGCCTGCCTTATGGTGTACCTTTCTTCTGGCCTGCCTTGTGGTGTATCTTTCTTCTGGCCTGCCTTGTGGTGTATCTTTGTTCTGGCCTGCCTTATGGTGTACCTTTCTTCTGGCCTGCCTTGTGGTGTATCTTTCTTCTGGCCTGCCTTATGGTGTATCTTTCTTCTGGCCTGCCTTATGGTGTACCTTTCTTCTGGCCTGCCTTGTGGTGTATCTTTCTTCTGGCCTGCCTTGTGGTGTATCTTTCTTCTAGACTGCCTTGTGGTATATGTTTCTTCTGGCCCGTGTTGTGGTATATCGTTGTACAAGAATGGTATACAATACCGACAAGATGAAAACTGAGACACATGTGCAACTTCTGAGTATCTTTTTTGTAGACGTTTCGCCATCCAGTGACCTTATCAATACAGATTCTAGGACATAATTTGAAGATAATAGAACTATATACAAAAGATGAGATAATCAGTCCCTCAGCCTTGGAGTTGGTGTGAAGAGCACCGTAGACTTGAAGATTCTGGAGCAGAGGCAAGGAGACTGGCGCTTATATACTAACGTCAGGTGGATTGGGACGGGTAGCAGACGAGGGCATAGTCACTAGTAGGCGGGATTCCCCAGTGGAAGTTGGTCATACCCAAATGCATGGGTAAGTTGTGGTAGTAGTTGTTGTAGTAGCCGTGAAGAAGCTCATGTAGATGGTCCTTTGAACCAAGATTCCATGATGTTGCAGTGTCTGACAAGTTGTACAAGAATGGTATACAATACCGACAAGATGAGAGATCAAAGGACATCTACATGACCTTCTTCACGGCTACTACAACTACTACTACAACTTACTCATCTCTTTGGGTATGACCTACTTCCACTGGGGAATCCCGCCTACCAGTGACTATGCCCTCGTCTACTACCCGTCCCAATCCACCTGACGTTAGTATATAAGCGCCAGTCTCCTTGCCTCTGCTCCAGAATCTTCAAGTCTACGGTGCTCTTCACACCAACTCCAAGGCTGAGGGACTGATTACCTCATCTTCTGTATATAGTCCTACTGTCTTCAAATTATGTCCTAGAATATGTATTAATAAAGCCACTGGATGGCGAAACGTCTACAGTAAAGATACCCAGATGTTGCACATATGTCTCAGTTTTGTGGTATATCTTTCATCTGGTTATGGACGGCCAGATGGAGAAGTTTGTGTATCTTATCAATAACTGAATGGCTGTGAACATGTCTATTGTTGAAGGCTGTGCTAAAATAATATGTCTAGTCTTGATGTGTCTGGATAACAACTACAATCTGCAGCTAATATAACGGATAATAGGAAAGCATCGATTTGGAAATAGAGTTTGAGTAAGAGTGGAACAAACTCCTGAGTAGCGTCATTGATGATAGAACCTTGTGTAGCAAGTACAACTCACACCCACCCTCACGAGTGGGTGAGGGTGGGTGTGAGTTGAACTTGCCTAGCATGGACCAGTAAGGTTGCTGCTGTGTTCTTTCTTTCTTATGCGCTTATGTTCTAAAAATGCAACATACTTGCTTCTGATAGTCAAACCACGGAACGGGTGGGGTGCTTACGCACTGGCCTGGAATTTTAGGACTCACTCTCAATGGGGTTCAGACCCCACCCGTTCCGTGGTTTGTTTGCAATCATGTTATTACGATTTCGTGAGTCATTGTTAGTCAATTTTTGCCTCATACAGAGTTTTTCAACCTTCATGTAGGAGATACATCTTAACGATTTCCTTCAGTCGCTCTCCATATTGCATTCCTCTCACCTCAGGAACTTGTGTGGGCTCCAAACCATTGAATATTTCCAAGTCTCTGTATGTGCTTGGCAAGGCTGGGACTCCACATCAGGGTCAACTGGGCGCTTTCCTGGTGGTTCTCTATCTTGCAAGTTATAACATGTAGTTCTGTGATTCTTAATAGTCATTGCAGAGTCTAGTGTCACTCGAGGACATGCGTAACGTTGCTGAATGACGAGTATCTTTATCTCATCCTAAGACAAGTCATAGTAATGATGAGTATCTTTATATCATCCTAACAACAGTCATAGTGATGATGAGTATATTTATATCATCCTAAGATAAATCATAGTAATGATAAGTATCTTTATCTCCTCCTAACACCAGTCATAATAATGATGAGTATCTTTAACTCATCTTCATACTAGAGTTAGAGATTACATTACGAGGATCATTCTCTCTCCTTCCCCTCTCTCCCTCACCTGTCGGAGTGCTTGACAGGGAAGCCGTCTAGCGTCCATGTCACTGAAGGAGTGGGACTCCCAGAGGCGATACACTTCAGGCTCACAGAAGGTCCTGGCTGCAGCGTCTGCTCGATGAACCGGTACTTGAGGACTGGGAGAGTATCTGTGGGAAGGAAGCAGGAGAGGCACATCAACCAGTGATAACCAGGACAAAGGTGCATCTAATAGCAAACTATAGTGTCAAAACTGGTAGATTTTTTTGTTCGTCATTCTAGTCACTTTGCTTTTTCTATGTTCACTTTAGGTTATCTTCCCTGACATACTCACCCAAATTTTTCCACCAACTTTCGCAGTAGAGTTCAGGACATTTTTTTTTAGAGGAAACGTTCCTCCACTAGCGGCTGCTACAGTCCAGAAGAAGCCGCTACGAGCGAAATGTTTACTCTAATAAATGTCATAGACCCTACGTAAGTTTTTTTTTCTACATCTCGTCGGCATCACCATACCATTTTTCAATTTTCAATTTCTTTCAGAATCTACCCCCTCCCCCGCCCCCCCCCCAAAAAAAAAAATCCGAGTCATCAGTAAATAACAACTGTGACAGCACCATAAGCAGCTCTTCCACTTAATCAACGTCGGCAAGTTACTGTCACACACACACTGTCTTGCTCCTCAAGAACTTGAGCGCCCACATAAAATTTTGTAAAGTGAAAGTTCAATGAAATGTAAACGTTATTACATGAGTTACTGTTGTTCAGTCTCGCTTTAATAGTCTCTCTCTCTCTCTCTCTCTCTCTCTCTCTCTCTCTCTCTCCTCTATCTCTCTCTCTCTCTCTCTCTCTCTCTCTCTCTCTGTCTCTCTCTCTCTCTCTCTCTCTCTCTCTCTCTCGTCTCTCTCTCTCTTTCCCCCTCTAACAGTTCATTGAACACTATTATAAATACTACTACTACTACTACTACTACTACCACTTCTATTAATAATAATAATAATAATAATAATAATAATAATAATAATAATAATAATAATAATAATAATAATAATAATAATAATAATAATAATTAATAACAAATAATAGTACAGGTTGAAGCATAGGTTTCTGATACAGTCAAATATAAGCAATGAAGATTTGAAGCCGCTCGGCAGTCATTCACAGGTTATCACATGGAAACTAATATTCTTCTTCCCTCAATAAAAATCGCAAAACCATCTGGAACCATCTATACTTATTATAATATGCCATTTATAAAAGCCAATCAAAAGAGACATTCTATAGTTATTGTATAGACACCAAAATCCAAAAATACACCTAGACTAAGTTTGAAACTGCTCAGAAGTTACATTCTCAAGTTGTCAGTGGTGAAGGTTTGAAACCGATCGAATGAGACATTCTCAGATTATTTCATGACAACCAGTTGAAAATAATCAAAAAGTTTGAAACCGATCAAACGATGCGTTCCTCAGTTATCACACATAACTCAACATTTTTCAACTTCATTAACTATGTTATAAGACTGTCAAATTAACAAACACAGCCTTAACACACAAAGTTCTCATGAGTGTATTTAAGAGTGAACTTGTTGACAGTGACATACCAAAGATACTCCATAGAAAAAATATTCACCATTTTAAAAGTAAAAACAGCAAGTTTGGAGCAACACTACAATAACGATCACATGTTATTGGACGGAAATCGAAAACGGGAATCGTCTGTTTAAAGTTGACCGAAGGCCACCTGCACATCCGAATAACTCCATGGACCTTTGCGTAGATACAATATACAAGTATTGTAAAATTGAATCCGATCAGGTGAGGCGTTCTCTAGTTATAAAAAAAAAAATCTCGAGGGTTAAAGATAAAACTGTATGTGAGTATGAGTTCCGGCTCTGGAATAAAACCGTAGAAAATACGCCATTTAAAATACGGCTCAAAAAAATCGAAAATTTAAAAACGCAGTCTGTCAATACTTCTCAGTTTTATTTTCCAGGTTATATTCTGTATGAAGTTTCTGCAATCCTATTAGAAAAAACAATATTTTATATAATAACGAGTATTTGCATACGCCCTGTGAGATAGCTGGCAAGACGGCGAAGGATATGAAGTATAATTGTTTGCATCAGCAGCTGCACATCTCAGTGACTTCTCTAAGCTTCCTCTAAGTAACAAACCTCAACAATGAAGCTTTGAAGCTGATCGAACGAGGCTTTCACAAATTATTACATGGAAACTTATATTTCAGTTTTTCACAACTCGGTAATTTTGGCAAATGAGCAGCTTAACTACCCTAGATTAACCGGAAAATGTTTGTCGGTAAGCCACACCAGGCAGCTAGAAAAGTCGCTCTACATTCACTGCAGATAAATCAATTTGTTTTAAAAAAATGACCTTAAACTTTACACAACTGAAAACCAATGTGACTGTTTCAGTGCAGCCCAAAACCACTGAAGGTCTGAAGTCGACCAGAAGAAGCATTCTTCAGTTATTGCTTAGAAACCAACGATTCCACGTTAGGAAATTAGTAAATTTTCTTCTACAGTGATCTTCAGAATCAGCGTACTTATGTAATTTTACGAAAGATAATTGTTCACTATTTTAAAAATAAATTTGGCATATTGACACTAACTCGCTCCAGTAACAATGTGAACTGTTTTCCTGGTTGGATACACCAGTGTAGAAAGTTTGAAGCCGATTAGAAGAGTCGCTCTCAAGGCACTTCAAGGAAACTAAATCCGGGAATGATTAATGTAGGGAATGATCAGTACAAACCACTTCAAAGTTACAGTACAATAGAAAATTTGAAGCCGATTTGGTGAAGTGTTTTTAAATTATGAACGAAAACCCTAGAGATAGGAGGAAAAAACGTCAAAGATCACTTCATGGTATTCCCGTCGGGGATACAAAATTATGGTATAAACCTTGGTAATAGATAACGACGAGATGGTTTAGAAAGACACGTAAGCAAACACTAGGGCATATTTATTAGACAACGTTTTGGTCCTGGGACCTTGATGACGGGCCCAGTGATCAAGGTCCCAGGACAGCAACGCTTTCTAATAAATATGTCCTTGCGTTTGTTTAAGTGTATTTCTAAACTACACCAAATTATAATGAAACTGAAAGAGGGAAGGAAAACGGGACTGTTAATGGCACACTGGCACAGGATCACCGTCAAAGTTGGCGCTTCTAACTGCACCCGCAGCGACTTTAAATAAAAACTTTACCGATACACAGTTTTGGAAGCACTTACATCATGATCACTGTATGAATACCAAGAGCCTAGTGAGGCATACCAAGGATACTAGATGAGGGGAAGGAAGAATGGAGGGAAGGGGGGAGTTAAAGGGTGATGGTGAAGAAGACAGATGTTAAGGATGAGGGGGAGAAAGGCAGAAGGGGAAGTGATTGGAGATAAGTAGGGAGGGGAGAAGGGATGTGGGAGAAAGGAAGGTTTAAAGAGGAGAGAACGAGATGTCTAGGAAGAAAGGAAGCGAGAAGGTGAGGAAGAGGAGAGGAGGAGGTGGGAAGTGGGGGATGGAGTAGAAGGGCGGTGAAAGTTGGGGGTTGGGGACGTGGGGAGAGGCTGGGTAAGGGATTTTCATAGTGGGGGAATGAGAGAGGAGGTTGGTGCTGGGTAGCTGCGACGGCAGTGATGGTAGGGTGATGGTGGTGCTGGTAGTAGTAGGTAGTAGTAGTAATAGTAGTAGTAGTAGTAATAGTGGTAGCAATAGTAGTAGCAGTCGTAGCAGTAGCAGTGGTAATAGTAGTAGTAGTAATAGTGGTAGTAGTAGTAGTAGTCATAGTAGTAGTAGCAGTAGTAGTAGTAATAATACTTTTTATTAACACATCGGCTGTTTCCCACCAAGTCAGGGTGACCCAAGAAGAAGAAACACTTTCATCATCATTCACTCCATCACTGTCTTGGCAGAGGCTTTATTGCGACCCCTGAATGGGTCGCAATGTATATAATGTATATTACCTTTTCTTATAATTTTATATTGCTTATATTTGCGATAATAGCTAAATCGTAAATATATTGCTTTATATTATTATTTGATTTATTTATATTATTAGGTAGAATGTAACATTTATATATGTTATTCAGTGCTCATAGTTCGAGTGCTAAGTAGTTGACAACATTGTCTAACTATCGTTGTGCTCGTTATGCTGCCGGCTTCTCTGTGTTGCTGGGCAGCAGCAGCATGGAGTCACGTGATCAGGGGGGTGATCACATCTCACCTGCAGTAGTCTGCCTAGGCGCTGTCTCTTTTCTGTTGGACATTCTTCGAACAAGACGTGCCTAGCTCTCCCATGCTGGCCCTTGTTGGAAGATCGTCTCTGTCACTTTCTTGTTGTTGCTTCTGTGTAACTCTGTTCACAGAACATAGCCTAGACTTAGTGATTTTCGACATTGTACTGAGGTTGTGTGTCTCTTAGACACTCTGAGAAACTCAGGTCCTGAGCTGTAGCTTCTGACCTAATTTGTACTGGTATCTGTGCACTGTCAGAGTCGGGGATTTTCTAATGCTGAACTTAGATTCAGTAGTATGGGAGTTTTGTGACTTTTGTGGAGGATCTGCAGATGGTCCCTACTTAGTGTCGTTATATTTTCTGCTTGTTACTGATTCTGTGTCGCTGTTGCTTGTTATATTGCTATTCGGCTTGAAGTAGTTTTATTGTTCAAGCAAGCTGTTCTGATTGCCAGGTTGGTCAAGAAGTTAGTTTATATGAGGACTTATAGTCAGTCACTGGTTACGTCTAGTCGAGTCCTGAGACATAGCGAACTACTTAGAGCACTTACACACATACACAGAAACTTACTTGTATATATTTGTATTGTTATTAAATGTTAACAATGTACCAGACGGTACTTAAAAGTCATTAAGATGTGATATGTGACTTCAGCACAATACTACTGTACACGAGAGATTTGATTATTTTGGCTATGTTCATTACATTAATTTAATTTGATAATATACGCCTGGACAATTGTTATTAATAAACTTATTAAATGTTAATTTCTTTAGTTAGTAGCCTACCAGTTGTAATCCTGAAGCACTATTCAATCTTGCTGAATTCTAATGGATAATTGGATCAGGATACTGACTACTTGTTACAAAAACCCAGTAACAGGCTGGATGCTAGAAGGGCAGCCCTTTCTAGTATTCACTGGAGATCTCCATGCTTATTAGAAATAGCGTTTTTTTGTAACAGGCTTGCCTACACTACAGTTAAAAAACTGCAACATATCTCCACCCCTCCTTCAGAGTGCAGGCACTGCACTTCCCACCTCCAGGACTCAAATCTGGCTAACCGGTTTCCTTGAATCGCATCATAAATGTTACTTTGCTCACAATCTAACAGCACGTAAATTCATTAAAAAAACATTTGCTTCCACTCTCAACTAACACGCTCACGCACTTCTGCTGGAAGTCCAAGCCCTTCGCACACAAAACTTCTTTTACCCCCTCCCTCCAACCATTCCTAGGACGAACCCTACCTCGCCTTCCTTCCACTACAATTTTATACACCTTCCAAGTCATTCAGTTTTGTTCCATCCTCTATAAATGTCCGAATCACTTCAACAACCCTTTCTCAGTAGTAGTAGTAATAGTAGTATTAGTAGTTGTATAATTAGAGACACTGTAAAATCCATAAGGTTCCTCTAGCGTTAGAGAGAGAGAGAGAGAGAGAGAGAGAGAGAGAGAGAGAGAGAGAGAGAGAGAGAGAGAGAGAGAGAGATACCGTCTATTTAGAGGGTAGTCACTTTCCTCCATCCCTTGGACGGTAGTGGCTGTTTTATTGTAAAGTTTTAAAACACACGAATAAAACACTGGGACATAGATAAAAGAAAATCTTTTGGTCCTGAGACCTTGAAACGTTTTATTATAAATAAGTCCAAGTGTTTTGCTCACTTGTGTTTTTCTTTTAAACCACTTCCGGGATCGTTTACGAAGCTATGTATTATAGTATTTTATGCACCTCAAAGTCCATCCTGTGAACGGTAGATGTTAGTTTACTGTGAACCACATGACCATCCTCTGGTGAGTCGCGCAACAACACAGGGATACACAAAATTCAAATTCAAATTCAAATTCAAATTCAAATTCAGATTCAAATTCAAAGTTTATTCTCTATAAGGATTACAATGTTGATTTTACAGAAATTTGGTTATTGTGTGGTTTACATGTTGTAAAATAGTGATTACAGAGTGTACCACTAGAACGCTTAGCATGGCTAGGCATTTCGGGCAGACTTAGTTTTATTCTTAATTGTAAAATATTACAAATTATGAGGTAAGTTGGTATTATGACTAAGTGACTAAATACTAGTTTGTGAGTTTAGCAATGTGAATGCTTTTGTTTTGGCACAGTACATAGTTTCAGTATTGGAGTATCACAGGATTCATTATTTTAAGATTGAGATTAATATTTCTGTTTATGGTCAAATGAGTGAGTGAGTGTAAGTGTGAACCACCAGGTGGTATTCGTGTAGTTAGCTGATGGGGTGTATCAGAGAGATAAGATGTTTTCTAATGGTAGTTTTGAAGGTGATGAATGTGTCTGCAGTTCTAGAGTTCTCAGGTAGGGTATTCCAGATTTTAGGGCCTTTGACATACATTGAATTTTTGTAAAGGTTTAGTCGGACACGGGGAATGTCGTAGAGATGTTTGTGTCTGGTGTTATGCCTGTGGGTTCTGTCACAACTATCAAGAAAGCGTTTTAGGTCAAGGTTGATTTTAGAGTTTAAGGCCCTGTAGATGTAGATTGCACAGTAGTAAGTGTGGATGTACTGAACAGGGAGTAAGTTTAGGTCTATGAAGAGTGGGGGGGGGGGTGTTGCCAGGGATGGGATTTAGTGATTATTCTTACTGCAGCTTTTTGTTTGGTTATTATTGGCTTTAGGTGTGTTGCTGCAGTTGATCCCCAAGCACAAATAGCATAGGTGAGGTATGGATAAATAAGTGAGTGGTATAGTGTGAGAAGGGCATTTTGCGGCACGTAGTATCGTATCTTGGAGAGGATCCCAACCGTTTTGGATACTTTTTTGGTTATATGCTGGATATGGGTGCTGAAATTCAGGTTGTTGTCAAGGTATAAGCCTAGGAATTTGCCCCCATTATTTCTGGTAATTAGCGTGTTGTCAATTCTTAATGTTAATTTGTGCATCTCCTGCTCTGCTACCAAACATAATATAGTAGGTTTTGTCAGCGTTAAGCGTAAGTTTATTGGCTGTCATCCAAGTCGATATTTTGATCAGCTCCTCATTCACAATGGTGTTGAGGGTGGCAAGATTAGGGTGAGAGATGACATAAGTCGTGTCGTCAGCAAAGAGAATGGGTTTTCAGGTGTTGGGATACGTTTGGAAGGTCATTGATGTATATGAGGAAGAGCAGGGGACCAAGGACACTTCCCTGCGGAACTCCAGTATCAATTGGCCGTGTTGCTGATGCTGTGTCTTTAATGGTGACATACTGATACCTATTAGTAATGTAAGATTTGAAATAAGCAAGTGCATGGCCTCTTATACCGTAATGATCAAGTTTGTGGAGTAGGATGTCGTGGTCTACTGTGTCAAAAGCTTTTCTTAGGTCAATAAAAATTCCTAGTGGATATTCCTTTTTTTCCCAATGCTGTGTACAGCAGATCTAGCATTTTTCTGATTGCATCATTAGTGTTTTTTATTTTTCCTGAATCCAAATTGGCAGGGGTTTAGTATGTTTTGAGCCGTTATAAATGAATACAGTCTCCTGTGCACGAGTTTCTCAAAGATTTTGGATAGCAATGGTAAGTTAGATATTGGCCTATAGTTGTTTAAGTCTGTAGGGTCACCACCTTTTTGTATTGGTGTAAACCCTTGCCATCTTGAGTAGTTTCGGGAAGGTGCTAGTCTCTAGTGACTTGTTAAAAGTAATGAAATAGCATGCGAAAGGACATGGGCCGCTCGCTTGTACAGTAATGGTGGGACATGAGACAGATTCCCCGAGTTATTTTTAAGTGACTTTATAATCTCGGTGACTTCCATGGGCTCAGTTGGTGCAAGATAGAAGGAATTAGGGAAATTCCCATCTAGGTAGTCCCCGGCATGGGCATTGGTATGTGGGATTTTACTGGCGAGATTAGATCCTATGGTTGAGAAGAAGTCGTTTATCTTGTTAGCTGTGTAGGCTTAAAAAGGAGTTAACACGATAACTTCTCGACGTATATCCACAACTGGTCTCACCTTCTGCAAGCAGATTGAGGATTGTACGAAATGTTACGAAGCTGTAGTTCGCTTAGTAATATCTTCTGTGGAACTTAGTGGTGGTGGTGGTGGTAGTGGTGGTTGTGACGGTGGTGATGGTAATTGTAGTGGTGGTAGTGCTAATTGTTGTTGTGGTGGTAGTGGTAGTTGGGGTGGTGGTGGTAGCAGTAGTGGTGGTGGTGAAAGTGATGGTGGTTGTGGTAGGAGTGGTGGTGGTGGTGATGGTGGTAATGGTGGTGGTGGTGGTGGTGGTAGTTGTGGTGGTGGTAGTTGTAATGTTGGTAGTAGTGGTGGTGGTGGTAGTGGTATTAGTGGTGGTGGTAGTTGTAGTGGTGATAGCAGTTTTGGTGCTGGTGGTGGTGGTGCTGATAGTGGTGGTGATAATAGTAGTGGTGGAGGTGGTAGTGTTAGTTGGGATGGTGGTGGTAGCAGTAGTGATGGTGGTTGTGGTAGGAGTGGCGTTGGTGGTGGTGGTGGTAGTGGTGGAGGTCGTGGTGGTGGTGATGGTGGTAATGATGGTGGTGGTGGTAGAAGTGGTGGTGGTGGTGATGGTAGTATTGCTGGTGGTGGTGGTGGAGGTGGTGGTAGTGGTGGTGGTGGTGGTGGAAGTGGTAGTTGTGGTGGTGGTAGTGGTAGTGGTTGTGCTGGTAGAAGTGGTGGTGGTGGTGGTGATGGTAGTATTGTTGGTGATGGTGGTGGTGGTGGTAGTGGTAGTGGTTGTGCTGGTAGAAGTGGTGGTGGTGGTGGTGATGGTAGTATTGTTGGTGATGGTGGTGGTGGTAGTGGTAGTGGTTGTGCTGGTAGAAGTGGTGGTGGTGGTGGTAGAAGTGTTGGTGTTGATGGTAGTATTGTTGGTGATGGTGGTGGTGGTGGAGGTAGTGGCGGTGGTGATGGTGGTGGTGGAGGTGGTAGTTGTGGTGTTGGTGGTGGTGGTTGTGGTAGTGGTTGTGCTGGTAGAAGTGGTGGTGGTGGTGATGATGGTAGTATAGTTGGTGATGGTGGTGGTAGTGGTAGTGGTTGTGCTGGTAGAAGTGGTGGTGGTGGTGCTAGAAGTGTTGGTGGTGATGGTAGTATGGTTGGTGATGGTGGGGGTGGTGGTAGAGGTGGTGGTAGTGGTGGTGGTAATGGTTGTGGTGGTGGTGGTAGTTGTGGTGGTGCTGGTAGTGGTAGTGGTTGTGGTGGTGGAAGTGGTGGTGGTGGTGGAGGTGGTAGTTGTGGTGGTGGTGGTAGTGGTGGCAGTAGTGGTGGTTGTGGTTTTAGTGTTGAAGGTAGGGGTGGCGGTTGTGGTTGTGATGGCGGTGGTGGTGGTAATTGTGGTGGTTGTGGTAGTTACAGTTGTGGTGGCAGTAGTGGTGGTGGTGGTAGTGGTATTGGTGGTGGTGGTAGTTGTAGTGGTGATAGTGTTTTGTTGCTGGTGGTGGTGTGCTGTAGTGGTGGTGATAGTAGTAGTGGTGGTGGTGGTAGGGTGTAGTGGTGGTAGTGGTAGTTGGGGGTGGTGGGTGGTAGCAGTAGTGGTGTGGTGGAAGTGATGGTGGTGTGCTAGGAGTGGTGGTGGTGGTGGTGGTGGTGGTGGGGAAGCGGTAGTTGTGATGGTAGTGGTAGTGGTGGGGTGGTAGTGGTATGTGATGGTGGTAATTGTGATGGTGGTAATTGTGGTGGTGGTGGTTGTGGCTGTGGTGGTGGCAGTTGTGTGTGATGGTGGTAGTTGTGTGGTGGTTGTGGTAGGAGTGGTGGTGTGATGGTAGTGGTGGTGGTGATAGTGGTGCTAGAAGTGGTGGTGGTAGACGTGATCGTGGTAGTGGTGATGATGGTGGTGGTGGTGGTGGTGGTGGTGCTAGTGGTGATGATGGTCGTGGTGGTGGAGGTGGTAGTGGTAGTGGTGGTGGAAGTGGTGGTAGTGGTAGAAGTGGTGGTGGTAGTGGTGGTGGTAATGATGGTGGTGGTGGTTTAGGTGGTAGTTGTGGTGGTGGTGGTAGTGGTGGTAGTGGTGGTGGTTGTGGTGTTGGTGGTGGTTGTTGCGGCCTCCTACCAAATTGGTGGTTAAGTAGTTAATCTGGCGGCCTGCTGTACCACTGGGTACGTCATCAAACCCATTGAGGTGACTGCTGAACCGGCTTGATTGACAATGTTCACCCAACTGCCTCACGAAGTACACCTGATGGTGACATCTACTGGCCTTGACAGTGTTCACCAGAATCTCACGGAATACACCTGCTGGTGACTGACCTTGGAGAGTGTTCACCAGACTGCCTCACGGTGTACATCTGTGGACACCTACTGACTTAGGCCTCTGTAGAAGACCTCAGGGACCTGTGGGTCTGTCTGAGGACGGACACGTGGGAAGCCAGGGTGTTGTAATCCGGTGAGCGTTGTCATGACACGGACATGGAAAGTCAGGGGTGGGTAACCCGGTGAGTGTCAGGTGACAGGTGACAGGTGACACACACGTATTCTTAGAAAAAAAAGTCTGTGTTGTAACCCGGTGAGTTAGTGTCAAATGACGCGGTGAAAAGGGCGTAAAGAGACTAACTGTTAAAACATGGGGACAAGGCAGTGTCGTGGGTGTACCACGGTGAAGGAATGTTGTAACACGGAGCAAAGGGTGTCGTGTGACACGGAGAACAGGGTAACGTGTGACACATGAGAAGGGTGTTATAACGCGGAGACAAGGTGGTGTCATAGGACACGATGAAGGAGAGTCTTAACACTGGGATTCGTAGTGTCGTAAGACACCTGAAGATGGCAGTAACATATGACACTGTGGCACTTAGCTTTATGATGATTTACTTTTACATTGATTATGTGACTTTGTATAAAGTAGCTATACCTAAGATATGAGTAAGAATTATTAACCCTCTTAAGTAATGTGCAAATCCCACTTAAATACAACCCCCCTCTCACTCACGTACTTATCTGCAGCAATGTTCTTCCATTCTTATGTTCTCATCTCCTTCAATGACCCTGCTAGGAAAACTGTTCCACTCATCGACTATATTTCCAAACCAATACTTTTCCTATATCCTTTCTAAATCAGAAAAAAAGACACTCATGCAACATTTGCGAATCTTTATTGTCTCAATCTTCAACTTGTCGTTTTTTTCCAACCATTTATCATATCTGTAAGACATTGCAAGAATCATGGGATCTTGATACAAAGAATTCTTCAACATTTCTCCAACCTTTGGACGAGGACCTACTTAGACTAGTGGATGGTTCCATTATGACCCCGCCTCCTCCTGCTTCGCGTCATCTGACTGCAGTATATAAACTACGTCTACGGCCCTATACTCGATATTCTACAAGATTGATGAACTGAACATATCGACTCCAGGCTGAGGGCCGATTACCTCACACTCCTCCTCTCCTTACACCTCTCTGCTTTGTATTGGACTGATGAAGCTACTGTGTGGCGAAACGTTTCTTCAGTAAAGATTCTCATATGTTGTATAAGTGTCTCAATCTTCCACAACGACTGGACTTAGTTTCCTGCTAGCTTCTAGCCAGTACGGCCTTTTCCAACGGCGGTGTCACTGACAGAAATGCTAGTGTCGGACACGGAAAGAAAGTTGTCAAGTGGACACGGAAGAGGAATGTTATGCTGATGGTGGTGGTAGATGTGGTGGTGGTAGTGGTGATGGTGGTAATTGTGTTGGCGGAGGTTGTTGTGGTGGTGGTAGTTGTGGTGGTGATAGTGTCGGGGTTGAAGTGAAGGAGGGTCAGAAAGAACGAGGTCATTACATCCACTGTTAGTAACCACAAAATTTATACAAGGAACGTCCTGAATACAAATAATGGTGAGAGGCGACACATTACCCTCAGTGAGCTTCATGTCGTCGTTTAAATGCACGACACGTGACTAAACATTTATCCCGTAGCTATGTTTAATGAGCATGATGAAAATAATGAGGGAAGGAGGAATGGGAAGGAGGGAGAGAAGGCATGGGAAGGAGGGAGAGAAAGCATGGGAAGGAGGAAGAGAAGGCATGGGAAGGAGAAAGAGAAGGCTTGGGAAGGAGAGAGAGAAGGTATGGGAAGTAGGGAGAGAAGACATGGGATAGAGGGAGAGAAGGTAATGGAAGGAGGGAGAGAAGGCATTGGAAGGAGAGAGAGAAGGTATGCGAAGGAGGGAGAGAAGGCATAGGATAGAGGAGAGAAGGTAACGGAAGGAGCGAGAGAAAGCAAGGGAAGGAGGGAGAGAAGGCATGGGAAGGTGTGAGAGAAGGCATGGGAAGGAGGGAGGGAAGGCATGGGAAGGAGGGGAGAAAAGGCATGGGAAAAAGGGAGAGAAGATAAGGGAAAGAGGGAGAGAAGGGAAGGGAAGAAGGGAGAGAAGGCAAGGGAAGGAGGGAGAGAAGGTATGGGAAGGAGTGAGAGTAGGTATGGGAAGGAGGGAGGGAAGGCATGGGAAGGAGTGAGAGTAGGCATGGGAAGGAGGGAAAGAAGGCATGGGAAGGAGGGAGAGAAGGCATGGGAAGGAGGGAGAGAAGGCAAGGGAAGGAGGGAGAGAAGGCAAGGGAAGGAGGGAGAGAAGGCATGGGAAGGATGGAGGGAAGGCATGGGAAGGAGGGAGAGAATGCATGGGAAGGAGGGAGAGAAGGCATGGGAAGGAGGGAGGGAAGGCATGGAAAGGAGGGAGAGAAGGAATGGGAAGGAGGGAGAGAAGGCATGGGAAGGAGGGAGAGAAGGCATGGGAAGGAGGGAGAGAAGGCATGGGAAGGAGGGGAGAAAAGGCATGGGAAAAAGGGAGAGAAGATAAGGGAAAGAGGGAGAGAAGGGAAGGGAAGAAGGGAGAGAAGGCAAGGGAAGGAGGGAGAGAAGGTATGGGAAGGAGTGAGAGTAGGTATGGGAAGGAGGGAGGGAAGGCATGGGAAGGAGTGAGAGTAGGCATGGGAAGGAGGGAAAGAAGGCATGGGAAGGAGGGAGAGAAGGCATGGGAAGGAGGGAGAGAAGGCAAGGGAAGGAGGGAGAGAAGGCAAGGGAAGGAGGAGAGAAAAGGCATGGGAAGGATGGAGGGAAGGCATGGGAAGGAGGGAGAGAATGCATGGGAAGGAGGGAGAGAAGGCATGGGAAGGAGGGAGGGAAGGCATGGAAAGGAGGGAGAGAAGGAATGGGAAGGAGGGAGAGAAGGCATGGGAAGGAGGGAGAGAAGGCATGGGAAGGAGGGAGAGAAGGGCATGGGAAGGAGGGGAGAAAAGGCATGGGAAAAAGGGAGAGAAGATAAGGGAAAGAGGGAGAGAAGGGAAGGGAAGAAGGGAGAGAAGGCAAGGGAAGGAGGGAGAGAAGGCATGGGAAGGAGTGAGAGTAGGCATGGGAAAGAGGGAGGGAAGGCATGGGAAGGAGTGAGAGTAGGCATGGGAAGGAGGGAAAGAAGGCATGGGAAGGAGGGAGAGAAGGCATGGGAAGGAGGGAGAGAAGGCAAGGGAAGGAGGGAGAGAAGGCAAGGGAAGGAGGGAGAGAAGGCATGGGAAGGATGGAGGGAAGGCATGGGAAGGAGGGAGAGAAGGCAAGGGAAGGAGGGAGAGAAGGCATGGGAACGAGGGAGAGAAGGCACGGAAAGGAGGGAGAGAAGCCATGGGAAGGAGGGAGAGAAGGCACGGGAAGGAGGGGGAGAAGGCATGGGAAGGAAGGAGTGAAGGCATAGGAAGGAGGGAGAGAAGGCAAGGGAAGGAGGGAGAGAAGGCATGGGAAGGGACCACCTCTACTAGTAGTCAAGAGAAGGCGGACCTCTTTGCCGAACACTTTGCTACCAAAATGCAAGTTCCTGATCCAGCAATGGACCCTCCTTGGCTAGCTGCAAAAACTGTGTCAAAACTGCCAGTGGTGACAATAAGGCAGCAGGAGGTGCATTTCCTTCTTAAATCGCTTGACCAAGAAAAGGCTGTGGGCCCAGACAAGTTGACCCCAAGATTGCTGAGATGTGCAGACCAGCTAGCAGCACCTCTAACTCGTATCTTTCAGCACTGCCTAGTACAGTGTAAATGGCCCTCTCTATGGAAAGAGGCAAATGTAGTCCCTGTTCACAAAAAGAAGAGCAGAGCAGAAATCAGCAACTACAGACCAGTGTCACTCCTGTCAATCACTGGTAAGATGCTTGAGACAATAATCTCAAGACAAATGACAGAGTTTTTTGACTACCACTCACTACTTTGTTATCGTCAATTTGGCTTCAGGAAAGGTTACTCTGCTGCTGATCAGTTGTTAAACCTCTCCACTAAGCGGCACCAGTCACTGGATGAATCCAAAGTCAGCTGTGTGGTAGCACTGGACATTGCTGGCGTTTTCGACCGGGTGTGGCACCAGGGCCTCTTAGCAAAACTTCAAGCACTGGGAATTGCAGGCTCTATGCTATGTCTCCTCAGTGACTACCTTCATGGTAGATCTCTAAGTGTAGTTCTCAATAGAACGGAATCAGCAAGACATCCTATTGGGGCAAGTGTTCCACAAGGAAGCGTGCTGGGTCCATTGTTATTTAAGGAATGTCTACTTCAACGACCTTCTTCATCTCATCCCAGAATCACATGCATATGCAGACGACTGTACACTGACATTCACTTATCCAAGAGAAGAAATGCCAGCTGCTCTAAGCTACATCAATCACCAGCTGAGAGCTACATCAGCTTGGGGAAATAGATGGCAAGTAACATTTGCACCTGAGAAAACGCAAATGATAATCGTCTCTTGACACCATGACGGTAATGCTGGTGCAGTAGTAAGGATGATTGGGAGGGTGTTGGCATCTGGAGAAGATGTTGATATCCTTGGGGTGAAATTTGACTCCAAACTAACCATGAAGAACCATGTTGTAAATCTTGCAAACAAGGCAGCCAGGAAGCTTACAGCACTTCGCCGTATCTCGCATCTGCTTGACAGTAGGGGTTGCAAGATCCTGTACGAGGCACAAGTACGCTCACACCTTGAGTATGCTGCACTTTCTTGGTTTGCCTGCCCCCCCTCTCATCTGCGACTGCTTGACAGAGTAGAGAACAGAGCAAGACGTCTCATCTCTCGCCTGGACCCATCCTGGATAGATCTGTCATTTCAGCAGAGCCTTCAACATAGGAGGGATGTGGGTGGCCTTACTGTTATGTACAAGGCCAATATTGTCAAAGTACCACACTTGGATCCACTTCGTGGACAGCGTGAAACAAGCTTTTATGCCACAAGACGGGCAGAACGCAGCAACTTCACTCTGGCTGTACCCTTCTCCAGAACATCACTCAATCTGAGATCATACATACCCAGGATGACTCGAGTATGGAACACATTCGTACAGCATAATGATGTCAACAAGATAAAGTCAGTTGATCAAATGAAAATGCTGGCCCACAGATGGCTCCAACTTCATCCTTTTCCCTACTTGTATGTCTCATAACAATAAAAATGCTTTCAAATGAGCTGATGTAGGTAACAGCTCTTAGCTTGCCAATAAAGTTAGGAATTCTTAACCTGTAAATAGCTTGTCAATAAAGCTAGAGATCCTTACCCTTGTCAAACCCTGTGTCAAAAAAAAAAAAAAAGAAAAAGGAGGGAGAGAAGGCATGGGAAGGAGGGAGAGAAGGCATGGGAAGGAGTGAGAAAAGGCATGGGAAGGAGGGAGAGAAGGCATCGAATGGAGGGAGAGAAGGCATGGCAAGGAGGGAGAGAAGGCATTGGAAGGAGTGAGGGAAGGCATGGGAAGAAGGAAGAGAAGGCATGGGAAGGAGGGAGAGAAGGAATGGGAAGGAGGGAGAGAAGGCATGGGAAGGAGGGAGAGAAGGCTTGGGAAGGAGGGAGAGAAGGCATGGGAAGGAGGGAGAGAAGGAATGGGAAGGAGGGAGTGAAAGCAAGGGAAGGAGGGAGAGAAGGCATGGGAAGGAGGGAGAGAAGGCATTGGAAGGAGGGAGAGAAGGCATGGGAAGGAGGGAGTGAAAGCAAGGGAAGGAGGGAGAGAAGGCATGGGAAGGAGGGAGAGAAGGCATGGGAAGGAGGGAGAGCAAAGGAAGCTGCTCCCAGTGTTGATTACGTTACTTTCAGTTCTGCTGTTGGTGCTGTTGCTGTTGTTGCATCTTGTGGTGTTGCTGTTGTTGCGTCTTCTGGTGTTGCTGTTGTTGCATCTTCTGGTGTTGCTGTTGTTGCGTCTTCTGATGTTGCTGTTGTTGCGTCTTCTGGTGTTGCTGTTGTTGCATCTTCTGGTGTTGCTGTTGTTGCGTCTTCTTGTGTTGCTGTTGTTGCAT
>NC_069399.1:62675966-62738466 GCF_026875155.1 Cherax quadricarinatus | reverse complement strand
ATCCCTCCTATGTTAAAGGGCTCTGCGAAATACAATCTATCCAGGATGGGTCCAGGCAGAGATGAGACTCTTGCTCTGTTCTCACTTTTTCAAACAGTCGCAATGAGAGGGGGGGGGAAAACCAAAAAAGTGAGCAACTAAAGTGCAGCGTACTTGTGCCCGACGGGGACTTGAAAAACCCCTACGTCAACAAGGGGAGATACGGCCAAGTGCTGAAGCTTCCGGGCTCCCTTTGTTTGCAAGATTTACAACAGGTTCTTCATGGTTATTTTTGGAGTAAAATTTTTCACCCCAAGGGAATAATTCTTCTCCAGGTGCCAACTCCTCCCATTCACCTTTACACTGCCCACTTTACCATCAGGTGCCAGAGACATTTTCATTTGCATTTTCTCAGGTGCAAATGTTACTTGCCATCTATTTCCCCAAGCTGATATACTCTCACTGGTGATTGAGTACTTAGAGCACTGGCTTTCTTTTCTTGGATAAATGTATTCATGTACATTTGTCTGCATATCAGTGATTCTGGGATGAGATGAAAAGGTCGTTTAATAGACATTCCATAAAAAATGAACCCACCCTTCCGTGGAACACTTTCCCCAATAGGGTTCTTGCGATCCGTTCCATTTAAACTACACTTAAGATCTACCCTAGGATCACTGAGGGGACATAGGTAAGCCGCAATTCCCATGCTTAAGTTTTCTAAAGGGCCCTGGTGCCACACCCGTCGAAACACCACAATGTCCAGTGCTACCACACAGCACTTTGGTTCATCCAGTGACTGGGGGCACTTGTGGAGAGGTTTTTAAAAACAACACAGCAAGAACCTTTTTCCAACCATATTTACATCACAAAGTAGTGAGTGGTAGTCAAAAAAATCTGTCATTTTTCCTTGAATTATTGTCCAAAGGGTCTTTCCATGATTGACAGGAGTACACGGCTGTAGTTTCTGATTTCTGCTCTGCTCTTCTTTATGTGAACAGGGGCTACATTCGCCTCTTTCCTAAGAGGGGCCTTTACACTTTTAGGGAGTGCTGAAAAATGCGATTAAGGTCTGCTAGCTGGTCGCCCTTCTCAACAATCTTTTGGGGGCAACTTGCGGGCCCCCACCTTTTCTTGGGCAAGCGATTTTAAATAAGGGGAAAAACACCTCCCGTGCCTTATTTTTCCCCCCGACGTTTTGCCCCAGTTCTGCAGCTAGCCAAGGAGGGGCCCTTGCTGGTCAGGAAATTTTCATTTTTGGGACAAAGTGTTCACAAAAAGGTCCCCCTTCTCTTTACTACAGTAAGGGGGTCCCACCTTCGTTTAGAGGTGGGAATAAGTTCATCAGGCAATAACCTTTTCTGTCCTTGACCAGGGACCACCAGGTTTTGGAGCCTACCCACCTGATCTAACTTCTTATGTGTCCCCCTCCCTTTAGCATGGGCCCCTTTTGAACATCACCCATATGCCACAGCTTGCATTTGGGAAGTTCCGTTATAGGGGGTAGGATTCTCTTTTACCTTGCCATCTTTTTTACTTTTGATAGCAGCCCCTCTACAACGAAACCAAACCCAAGGGTGATCTTAGGCTTCGTCACAATTGCCGGGGAGGAATGTTTCTTTTGAATAAGGGGTGTGTCCATGAAGGGTTTCACTTGTTGTCAACATCCCCCTGGAAAAAGCATTCCCCCTCGGTGGTGGCGAGCTCGAGCAAAGGGGGGCCAATTACCTCTTTTCCCATAGCCAGGGTTTGCGTGGACTCCCACCTCGGTTTTTGGGGTCTTTAAATGTCGTAAAAAAAGCCTTTTGGTCAGACATCCAAAAACCGAGGGTTGACAAGTGACTAAAGCCTTTTGCCAGATCACTCACTACTGGGTCAAGGGAGGAGCCAGAGATATAAGTAGGGAAATCAACAAAGTTTCTCATGTCAAACACTGCAAGAAGGTCATCAAAGTCCCTCTGTATAAGGTGCTGGTTGAGGTCACCAACAATTATAATATGTTGACAGTTGTGTTGTAGCAGAAGGGAGTCAATATTTTCCATTAGGAAGTTGATAGGGTGTGCATGTTGCCACTGAGGTCTGTACATTGCACATGCTAGTACAGAGGTACTAGTGTTTATACAGAGCTTGAAGAACTTCATTTCAAGATGTGTAGGGGTGGCAACATCAATGTGCTGGGCATGAACACTTTTAGAGAAGCACACAGCAACACCTCCTCCTTGCCCTTGCCTGTCTCTTCTCATCCATGAGGTGTAGCCAGCAATTCTTGCAAAATTTTCTGGAGTCCTGTCATCCAAAAATGTTTCAACAACAGCTATCATGTCGGGACGTCGAGTGTTCACAAAACTATGTGTGAGCTCTCCAACATTAGTAATGAAACCTCTAATGTTGGCCGACAGGATGCTGATAGACTGGCTCCTCATGATGAAGTGGTCAGCTTGAGGTGGTGGGTGTGTAGGGAATGTAAGGTGCCTGCCCTTGAGAGAGGTAGGGTACTGAGGCAGCTGCAGGGATGTAGGTCTGTGGTCTTGTATAAGGCGCAATCCCACCTGCTGGGCTGGGATAGGAGTAGCTAAGTGGGTGACGTGTGAGAGTGTTCACCAATTCAGAGATCCTGCTGGTTTGTTCTGAGAACAGGTCTCTGAACAGGTGGCCCTGTCTGTCAAGTTCCTTTTTCTTCCGACACTGGTCCTCCTTATGTCCTTTCTTGTAGCAGTAATTACACCTGGTATCTCGCAGGCAGTTGTTGGCAGTGTGCCCCTTCCGGTGACAGCGAGAGCACAGCCTAGGTGCCTCTCTCTCTCTCTCTCTCTCTCTCTTTCTCTCTCTCTGTATCTATCTTTCCTAACGTTAAAAGACAAGACTGTTTCCAAAGCGAAATAGGAAAGAATTTACTCCTTAGACTTAAAATATAATATATATATAATAATATAATATATATATATAATATATAATATATATATATAATATATATATGCAAGGAATTCGCAAGAGCAGGCGAAATATACACAAACACTGATCTCTGGCTGAAGAAGACTCGAACCTACGAACCTTGGCACAAGGTACGCAGTGCTATACCAATCTACCCACAATGGACAATACCTTGGCGTGTAACTTGCGCTAGACGTTGATCCAAGGCAGCCGGCTTTCAGGGAGAAGGCTTACAGCTTTTCATCTCAACCCCTGCATACATCAGCCATACTAGAGAATTCCTTGCATTGTAGAAATCTCTAGTAAGGCTGATGCATGCAGTGGATGAGATGAAAAGCTGTAAGAACATAAGAACTTAAGAAAGGAGGAACACTGCAGCAGGCCTGTTGGCCCGTACTAGGCAGGTCCTTTACAATTCATCCCACTAACAAACATTTGACCAACCCAATTTTCAATGCCACCCAAGAAACAAGCTCCGATGTGCAAGTCCCACTCAAATCCAACCCCTCCCACTCATGTACTTATCCAACCTAAATTTGAAACTACCCAAAGTCCTAGCCTCAATAACCCAACTAGGTAGACTGTTCCACTCATCAACTACCCTATTTCCAAACCAATACTTTCCTAAATCCTTTCTAAATCTAAACTTATCTAATTTAAATCCATTACTGCGGGTTCTCTCTTGGAGAGATATCCTCAAGACCTTGTTAATATCCCCTTTATTAATACCTATCTTCCACTTATACACTTCGATCAGGTCTCCCCTCATTCTTCGTCTAACAAGTGAATGTAACTTAAGAGTCTTCAATCTTTCTTCATAAGGAAGATTTCTAATGCTATGTATTAATTTAGTCATCCTACGCTGAATGTTTTCTAACGAATTTATATCCATTCTGTAATATGGAGACCAGAATTGAGCTGCATAATCTAGGTGAGGCCTTACTAATGATGTATAAAGCTGCAGTATGACGTCTGGACTTCTGTTGCTTACACTTCTTGATATAAATCCCAGTAATCTATTTGCCTTATTACGTACGCTTAGGCATTGCTGTCTTGGTTTAAGGTTGCTGCTTACCATAACCCCCAAGTCCTTTTCGCAATCTGTATGGCTAAGTTCTACATTATTTAACTTATAAGTGCTAGGGTTATGGACACTCCCGAGCTTCAGAATCTTGCATTTATCTACATTGAACTGCATCTGCCACTTTTCTGACCAAGAGTAGAGTTTGTCTAAATCCTCCTGAAGTTCCCTAACATTACGTTTGAATCAATTATCCTACCTATCTTCGTGTCATCGGCGAATTTGCTCATATCACTAGTAATTCCTTCATCAAGATCATTGATATATATTATAAACAACAACGGGCCCAAGACTGATCCCTGTGGAACGCCACTTGTTACTGATCCCCACTCGGATTTAACCCCATTAATGGACACTCTCTGCTTCCTGTCTGTGAGCCATGATTCGATCCACGAGAGCACCCTTCCCCCAATGCCATGAGCTGCTACTTTCTTCAACAGTCTTTGGTGCGGGACTCTATCAAATGCCTTACTAAAATCTAAGTAAATAATATCAAATTCTTCATCGTGGTCAACAGCCTCAAAAGCTTTACTGAAGAAAGTTAATAAATTAGTTAGACAAGACCGGCCTCTTGTGAATCCATGCTGAGTATCATTAATCAAGCTATGCTTATCGAGATGGCTTCTTATAATCTCAGCTATAACTGACTCTAGTAATTTGCCTACAATTGAGGTCAGGCTTATTGGGCGGTAATTTGACGGTAACGACTTGTCCCCTGTTTTAAAAATAGGAATTACATTAGCCATCTTCCACATATCAGACACTACACCTGTTTGAAGAGATAAATTAAAAATATTAGTTAATGGTTCACAGACTTCCATTTTGCATTCCTTTAGAACCCTTGAAAAAACCTCATCAGGACCCGGTGACTTATTTTGCTTCAGTCAGTTTATCTGCTTCACAACCATTTCACTAGTGACTGTGATGTTACATAATTTATCTTCTTCTGGCCCACTATAAAAATTAATTACCGGAATATTATTAGTGTCTTCCTGTGTAAAAACCGAGAGAAAATAATTATTTAAAATCGAGCACATTTCATTCTCTTTGTCAGTAAGATTCCCATAGTTATTTTTAAGGGGACCTATCTTATCTCTGACTTTTGTTCTATATACCTGGAAAAAACTTTTTTGGTTAGTTTTAGAATCCCTAGCAACTTTAATTTCGTAGTCCCTTTTAGCTTTTCTTATCCCCTTTTTAATGTCCCTCTTAATGTCAATATACTGATTCATAAGATGACCCTCGCCTCTTTTGATACGCCTATAAATTCCTTTCTTATGCCCTAGTAGATATTTCAGCCTATTATTCATCCATTTTGGGTCATTTCTATTTGATCTAATTTCTTTATAAGGGATAAACGTTCTTTGAGCAGCATGTATTGTGTTCAGAAAACTGTCATATTGATAGCTCTCTTCGTTACCCCAGTCAACAGATGATAAGTGTTCTCTAAGCCCATTGTAATCTGCTAAGCGAAAATCTGGGACTGTTACTGAGTTATCCCTACTATCGTACTTCCATTCAATTCTAAATGTAGTTGATTTGTGGTCGCTAGCACCCAGTTCCTCCGAAACTTCTAAATTATTAACAAGGGATTCATTGTTTGCCAGAACTAAGTCAAGCAGGTTATTACCCCTTGTAGGTTCTGTCACAAACTGCTTCAAAAAACAATCCTGAACTACTTCTAAGAAGTCGTATGATTCTAAATTCCCAGTCAAGAAATTCCAATCAATATGACTAAAGTTAAAGTCTCCTAGAATTACTACATTATCGTGCCTTGTGGCCCTAACAATTTCCTCCCATAGTAGTCTCCCCTGGTCCCTATCTAAATTTGGGGGACGGTATATCACACCTAAAATTAATTTTTCATGCCCCTCTGAAAATTCTATCCAAACAGACTCTGTATGTGTTACTTCAGACTTAATACCCTTTTTTATGCAACAGTTCAAGCGATCTCGGACATACAATGCCACCCCACCCCCCTTCCCGATACTTCTATCTACTTGGAACAATTTAAAACCCTGAATGTGACATTCTGCAGGCATGTCCCGACTTTTTGAATTAAACCACGTCTCAGTAATGGCAAATACATCTATGTTACCTGCACTAGCAACTAGTCTCAACTCGTCCATCTTATTCCTAGCACTGCGACTATTTGTGTAATAAATACTTAAAGACCCTCCTCTCTCTTTACCCTTCCTGCTCCTTTCTGTTATTCCATTAAACCTATTACTGTCCTTGTCAATTAGTGCCACTGGCTTTCCAATATCTACCTCATTTTGCCTATTACTAGTTCTCCTAGTACTCATATTACTACCCTGAGACTTCACAGTTTCCCCGCAAAAACCCATACCACTAACTATTCCTAGTTTAAAGACCTAACAGCTCCCTCCACTGCGTTGGCCAGTGCTCCCACCCCACACCTAGATAAGTGAACCCCATCCCTGGCATACATGTCATTTCTGCCATAGAAGAGGTCCCAGTTGTCCCTGAAAGCTGGCTGCCTTGGATCAACGTCTAGCGCAAGTTACATGCCAAGGTATTGTCCAGTGTGCTTAGATTGGTATAGCACTGCGTACCTTGTGCCAAGGTTCGTAGGTTCGAGTCTCCTTCAGCCAGAGATCAGTGTTTGTACATATATATACATACATATATATATGTATATATATATATATATACATATATAATATATATATATATATATAATATATATAAAATATATATATATATATATATATATATATATATATATATATATATATATATATTTAAGTAAATGAAATATGATAGGCCAGACAATCAGATACGTCGGCCGTGTTGTATAACTGGATGAGGTGCGTCATCTGGGGTCCAGGATGAGGTGCGTCATCTGGGGTCCAGGATGAGGTGCGTCATCTGGGGTCCAGGATGAGGTGCATCATCTGGGGTCCAGGATGAGGTGCAACATCTGGGGTTCAGGATGAGTGCATCATCTGGGGCTCCAGGAAATGAGGTGCATCATCTGGGTCCAGGATGAGTGCATCATTCAGGGGTCACAGGATGAGGTGCGTCATCTGGGGTCCAGGATGAGGTGCGTCATCTGGGGTCCAGGATGAGGTGCATCATCTGGGGTCCAGGATGAGGTGCATCATCTGGGGTCCAGGATGAGGTGCATCATCTGGGGTCCAGGATGAGGTGCATCATCTGGGGTCAGATGCGGTGCGTCCATCTGGGGTCCAGGATGAAGGTGCGTCATCCTGGGGTCCCAGATGAGTGCATCATCTGGGGTCCAGGATGAGGTGCGTCATCTGGGGTCCATCACAAAAGTGATATAATATTTTACAGAGGTAATAAATCCTTATCTTTTAATAACTCTCTCTCTCCCTTAGCTGCTCTTTATTATCTTAGTTATCATTATTTTCATTATTATGATATTTATTGTCATTATCTTCATTGTCATTGTCTTCATTAATCTTCATTGTCATTATCTCATTATCTTCATTTGTCCATTACTCTTGTCATTTATCTTCAATTGTCATTATCTTCATTATCTTCATTGTCATTATCTTCATTATCATTATCTTCACTGTCATTATCTTTGTTGTTGTGTTATATAACTTAAGATATCTTAACACCAGGTGTCACACGTGTTATATAACTTAAGATATCTTAACACCAGGTGTCACACGTGTTATATAACTTAAGATATCTTAACACCAGGTGTCACACGTGTTATATAACTTAAGATATCTTAACACCAGTGTCACACGTGTTACATAACTAAGATTCTTAACACCAGTTGTCACACGTGTATATAATAAGATATCATAACACCGAGGTCACACGTGTTATAGAACTTAAGGATATCTTAACACAAGTGTCACACGGGTTATAATAACTACTTAAGATATCTTAACACCAGGTGTCACACGTGTTATATAACTTAAGATATCTTAACACCAGGTGTCACACGTGTTATATAAGTTAAGATATCTTAACACCAGGTGTCACACGTGTTATATAAGTTAAGATATCTTAACACCAGGTGTCACACGTGTTATATAAGTTAAGATATCTTAACACCAGGTGTCACACGTGTTATATAACTTAAGATATCTTAACACCAGTGTTCACAACGTTTATATAAGTTTAAGAAATCTTAACACCAGGGTGTCACACGTGTAATTATAACTTAAATAACTTAACACCAGTGTCACTCGGTTATATAAGTTAAGATATCTTAACACCAGGTGTCACACGTGTTATATAACTTAAGATATCTTAACACCAGGTGTCACACGTGTTTTATAACTTAAGGATATCGTAACAACAGGAGTCCACACGTGTTAATAACTTAAGAATATCTTCACACCAGTGGTCACACGTGTTAATAACTTAAAGATAATCTTACACTCATGTGTCACACTAGTTATATAAACTTAAGATATCTTAACACAAGGTGTCCACTGGTTATATAACTTAGAAAATCTTAGACACCAGAGTCACACGTGTTACATATAACTTAAGATATCTTAACACCAGGTGTCACACGTGTTATATAACATAAGATATCTTAACACCAGGTGTCACACGTGTTATATAACTTAAGATATCTTAACACCAGGTGTCACACGTGTTATATAAGTTAAGATATCTTAACACCAGGTGTCACACGTGTTATATAACTTAAGATATCTTAACACCAGGTGTCACACGTGTTATATAAGTTAAGATATCTTAACACCAGTGTCACAACGTGTTATATACTTAAGATATCTTAACACCAGGTGTCACCACGTTGTTATATACTTAAGATTATCTTAACCACCAGTGTCCACGAGTTATATAAACTTAAGATATCTTAACACCAGGTGTCACACGTGGTTAAATAAGATAATATATCTTAAACACCAGGTGTCACACGTGTTTATATAAGTTAAGATAGCTTAACACCAGTGACACAACGTGTTATATACAATTAAGATCTCGTTAGATAGAACACCAGTTCCACACGTGTTTATATAACTTAAGATATTCATAACACCAGGTTTCACAACGTGTTATATAACTTAAATATCTTACACCAGGTGTCACACTGTTATATAACCTAAGATATCTTAACACCAGGTTCACACGTGATTATATTACATAAGATATCTTAACACAAAGGTGTCACACGTGTTTATATAACTTAAGATATCTTAACACAAAGGTGTCACACGTGTTATATAACTGAGATAGACTTAAACACCAGTGTCACACGTGATATATAACTTAAGATATCTTATCACCAGGGTCACACGTGTTTTATATAACTTAAGAAATCTTAACACCAGTAGTCACACGTGATAATAACTTAAATATCTTAACACCAGGTGTCACACGTGTTATATAACTTAAGATAATCTTAACACCAGTGTCCACACGAGTAAATAAGTTAAGATATCTAACACCAGTGTCACACGTGTTATAATTAGTTAAGATATCCTAACACCAGGTGTACACACGTGTTATATAAGTTAAGATATTCTTAACACCAGTGTCCACCCTGTTATATAACTTAATAATATCTTAACACCATGGTCCAACACAGTGTTATATACTTTAAGATATCTTAACACCAAGTGTCACACGTGTTATAATAACTTCAGATATCTTAACACCAGGTGTCCACACACCGTGTTATCTAACTTAAGAATCTTAACACCAGGTGTCACACGTGTTATATAACTTAAGATATCTTAACACCAGGTGTCACACGTGTTATATAACTTAAGATATCTTAACACCAGGTGTCACACGTGTTATATAACTTAAGATATCTTAACACTAGGTGTCACACGTGTTATATAACTTAAGATATCTTAACACCAGGTGTCACACCGCCAGTGGATATTATTTCAAATTTGTCAATCTTCCCTTCACTTTTTGTGGTTTTCTACTGACTCTCTTTGTTTACAGACCGTGTCTGTGTGTCTGTGTGTCCAGAGACCGTGTCTGTTTGTCCAGAGACAGTGTCTGTTTGTCCAGAGACCGTGTCTGTTTGTCCAGAGACAGTGTCTGTTTGTCCAGAGACCGTGTCTGTTTGTCCAGAGAACAGTGTCTGTTTGGTCCAGAGACCGTGTCTGTTTGTCCCGAACCGTGTCCCTTTGTGTCCAGAGACGGTCTGTTTTGTCCAGAGACAGTGTCTGTTTGTCCAGAGGCCGTGTCTGATTGTCCAAGACAGTGTGCTGTTTGTCCAGAGACCCCGTGTCTTTTGTACAGAGACAGTGCTGTTTATGTCCAGAGACCGAGTCTGTATTGTACAGAGAACAGCGTCTGTGTGTCCAGAGACGAGTGTCTGGTGTCCAAACAGGGTCCTGTGTGTCCAGAGATCCGGTCTGTTTGTCCAAGACCGTGTCTGTGGGTCCAGAGACAGTGTCTGTGTGTCCCAGAGACAGTGTATGTGTGTCCAGAGAACCGTGTCTGTGTGTCCAGAGACAGTGTCCTGTGTGTCCCAGAGACAGTGGTCTGTGTGTCCAGAGACCGTGTCTGTGTGCCAGAGGACAGTGTCTGTGTGCCAAAGACAGTGTCTGTGTGTCCAGAGACTGTGTCAGAGTGCGTCCAGATACAAGTGTCTTTGGTGTGTCTAGAGACAGTGTCGTGTGTCCATAACAGTGTCAGGTTCAGAACAGTGTCTGTGTGGCCAGAGACCGGTCTGTCTTCCAGAGACCGTGTCTTTGTGGCTCAGAGACCGTGTTGTTTTGTCCAGTGAGAGCGTGTCTCATGTGGTGTGTCCAAGACCGAGTCTGTTTCCAAGACCGGTCTGTGTTCCAGAGACCGGTCTGTGTGTCCAAGAACGTGTCTGTGTGTCCAAGACCGTGTCCTGTGTGGCAAGACCGCGTCGGTGTGCCAAGACCGTGTCCTGTTTGTCCACAGACATGTCGTTTGTCCAGAGACGTGTCTGTGTGTCTAAACAGAGACCGTGTCTTTCTCCAGAGACCGTGTCTGTGTGTCCAGAGACGCGTGTCTGTGTGTCCAGAGATACGTGTCGTGTGTCCTGAGACCGTTGTCTGTGTTCCCAGAGACCGTTCTGTGTGTCCCAGAGAGCCGTGTCTGTGTCCAGAACTGTGTCTGTTGTCCAAGACCGTGTCTGTGTGTCAAGACCGGGGTCTGTGTGTCCAGAACCGTGTCTGTTGTCCAAGACGTGTCTTTTGTCAGAGACATGTCTGTGTGTCCAGAGACAGTGTTTTTGTTTTCCCAGAGCAGTGTCTATGTGTCCAGAGACCGGTCTGTTGTCCCAGAGAACTGTGTCTGTTTGTCCAGAGACCGTGGATGTGTGTCCATAACCGTGGCTGAGGGGGTCCTGAGTATAAGGCTGTATTGTCAGAGATCGTGTCTGTTTGTCCAGAGACTTGTCTGTTGTCCAGAGACTGTGTCTGTTTGTCAGAGACAGTGTTTGTTTGTCTAGAGAGACAGTGGCCTGAGTGGTTCCAGAGACCTTGTCCTGTTTTGTCCAGAGACTGTGTCTGTTGTCCAGAAACGTGACGTATGTCCCAGAGACCGTGTCTGAGTGCCAGAGACCGTGTATGTGTTGTCCAAGACGGAGTCTGTGTTCCAGAGACCCTGTGTATGTGTTGTCCAGAGACCGTGTCTGTGGTCCAGAAGCCCGTCCTGTTTGTCCAGAGCTCGTGTCTGTTTGTCACAGACTGTGTCCCTGTTTGTCCAGAGACCGTTCTGTTGGTTCCAGAGACCGTGTCTGTTTGTCGCAGAGACCGTGTCTGTGTTCCAGAGACCGGTATGTGTGCAAGAGACCGTGTCCTGTTTTGTCAGAGAGCGCGGTTGTCTGTTTCCTGAGACAGGTCCTGTTTGTCCAGAGACCGTTGTCCCCTGTTACCAGAGACCGTGGTCTGTTTGTTCCAGGACCGTGTATGTGAGTCCAGAGACCCGTGTCCGTGGTTCAGAGACCGTGTCCTTTTCCCAAGATCGTGTCATTTGTACAAGACGTGTCCTGTTTGGTCCAGGACCGTGTCTGTTGTCAGAGACCGTGTCTGTTTGTCCAGAGACCGCGTCTGTGTGTCCAGAGACCGTGATGTGTGGTCCAGAGACGTGTCCTGTTTTGGCCAGAGACCGTGTCTGTTTTGTCAGAGACAGTGTCTGTTTGTCCAGAACCGTGTCTTGTTTGTCCATAGACCGTGCCTGTTTGTCCAGATACCGTGTCTGTGTGTCCAAGAACCGTGTCTGTTTGTCCAGAGACCGTGTCTGTGTGTCCCGAGACCGTGCTGTGTGTCCAGAACCGTGTCTGTTTGTCCAAGACTGTCTGTTTGTCCAGAGACCGTGTCTAGTTCCCAAGACCGTGTCCTGATTTGTCCAGAGACATTGTCAGTTTGTCCAAACGTGTCTGTGTGTCCAGAGACCGTGTATGTGTGTCCAGAGACGTGTATGTGTGTCCCAAGACCGTGTCAGTTTGTCCAGAGACGAGTCTGGTGTCCAAGACCGTGTTGTTTCCAGAAGACGTGTCTGTGTGCCCAGAGACCGTTGTCCTGTGTGTCCAGAGACAGGCTGTTTGTCCAGAGACAGTGTCCAGTGTGTCCAGAGAAGTGTTTTGTTTGTCCAGAGACAGTGGTCTATGTGTCCAAGACCCGTGTCAGTTTGTCCCGAGACTTGTGTCTGTTTGTCAGAGACCGTGTATGTGTGTCCATAGGACCGTGTCTGAGTGTCCTTGAGAACCGTGTCCTGTTTTGTCCAAGATCTTGTCTGTTTGTCCAAGACTGTGTCTTTTGTCCAGAGACTGTGTCTTTTTTCCAGAGACAGTGTTTGGTTTGTCCAGAGACAGTGTCCTGAGTGTCAGAGACCGTGTCCTGATTGTCCATATACTGGTCTGTTTGTCCCAGTAGACCGTGTACGTATGTCCCCAGAGTCCTGAGTCTGAGTGGGCCAGAGACAAGGTAAGTTTGTCCAGAGACGGTGTCTGTGTGTCCAGAGACCGTGTATGTGTGTCCAGAGACCGTGTCTGTGTGTCCAGAGACCGTGTCTGTTTGTCCAGAGATCGTGTCTGTTTGTCCACAGACTGTGTCTGTTTGTCCAGAGACCGTGTCTGTTTGTCCAGAGACCGTGTCTGTTTGTCCAGAGACCGTGTCTGTGTGTCCAGAGACCGTGTATGTGTGTCAAGAGACCGTGTCTGTTTGTCCAGAGACCGTGTCTGTTTGTCCAGAGACAGTGTCTGTTTGTCCAGAGACCGTGTCTGTTTATCCAGAGACCGTGTCTGTTTGTCCAGAGACCGTGTATAGTTGGTTGTGTCCAGAGACCGTGTCCTGTGTGTCCACGACCGTGTCCTGTGTGTCCAGAGACCGTGTCTGAGTGTCCAGAGACTTGGTGACAGTGTGTCCAGAAGACCGTGTCTGGGTTGTCCCAGAGACCGGTGGTCTGTGTGGTACTGAGACCGTGTCGGGTGTCCAGAGACTGTGTTGTTTGTCCCAGAAGACCAGTGTCTGATGTGCCAAGAACAGTGTTTGTTTGTGTCCAGAGACCGTGGTCTATGTGTCCCAGAAGACCGTGTCTGTTGTCCAGAACCGTGTCTGTTTTGTCCAGAGACCGGTGTATGTGTGTCCATAGACCGTGTCTGAGTGTCCTGAGACCGTGTCTGTTTGTCCAGAGATCGTGTCTGTTTGTCCAGAGACTGTGTCTGTTTGTCCAGAGACTGTGTCTGTTTGTCCAGAGAACATGTGTGTATTTGTCCAGAGACAGTGTCTGAGTTCCAAGACCGTGTCCTGTTTGTCAGAGACTGTGTCTGTTTGTCAAGAACGGTACGTATGTCCAGAGACCGTGTCTGAGTGTCCAGAGACCGTGTATGTGTGTCCAGAGACGGTGTCTGTGTGTCCAGAGACCGTGTATGTGTGTCCAGAGACCGTGTCTGTGTGTCCAGAGCCCGTGTCTGTTTGTCCAGAGATCGTGTCTGTTTGTCCACAGACTGTGTCTGTTTGTCCAGAGACCGTGTCTTTTGTCCCCAGAGACCGTGGTCCTGATTGTTCCCCCCAGAGACGTGTCTGTGTGTCCAGAGACCGTGTATGTGTGTCAAGAGACCGTGTCTGTTTGTCCAGAGACCGTGTCTGTTTGTCCAGAGACAGTGTCTGTTTGTCCAGAGACCGTGTCTGTTTATCCAGAGACCGTGTCTGTTTGTCCAGAGACCGTGTATGTGTGTCCAGAGACCGTGTCTGTGTGTCCAGAGACCGTGTCTGTTTGTCCAGAGATCGTGTCAGTTTGTACAGAGACTGTGTCTGTTTGTCCAGAGACCGTGTCTGTTTGTCCAGAGACCGTGTCTGTTTGTCCAGAGACCGAGTCTGTGTGTCCAGAGACCGTGTATGTGTGTCCAGAGACCGTGTCTGTTTGTCCAGAGACCGTGTCTGTTTGTCCAGAGACAGTGTCTGTTTGTCCAGAGACCGTGTCTGTTTGTCCATAGACCGTGCCTGTTTGTCCAGAGACCGTGTCTGTGTGTCCAGAGACCGTGTCTGTTTGTCCAGAGACCGTGTCTGTGTGTCCTAGAGAACCGGTCCTTGTGGGTCCAGAGACCGTTCTGTTTGTCAAGACTGTCTGTTTGTCCATAGACCGTGTCTGTTTGCCCAGAGACCGTGTCTGTTTTGGTCCAAGAATTGAGCTGTTTGTCAGAGACCGTGTACTAGTGTGTCCAGAGACCGGTATGTGTTCCAGAGACCGTGTATGTGAGTCCAAGACCGTGTCCTGTTTGTCCAGAGAACCGATCTGGTGACCAGATACCGGGTATGTTGTCCAAGACCGTGTCTGGAGTCCAAGACGTGTCGTGGTCCAAGACTGTGTCCTGTTTGTCCAGAGACAGTGTCTGTGTGTCCAAGACAGTTTTGTTTGCCAAGACATGTGTCTATGTGTCCAGAACCGTGTCCTGTTTGTCCAGAGAACTGTGTCGTTGTCCAGAGACGTGAATGTGGTGTCCATAGACCGTGCTGAGTGGTCCTGAAGACCGTGTCCTGTTTGTCCCGAGATCGTGTCTGTGTCCCAGAGACTGTGTCCTGTGTTCCCAGAGACTGTGGTCTGTTTGTCAAAGACAGTGTTTTGTTGTCCAGAGACAGTGTCTGAGTGTCCAGAGACCGTGTCTGTTTGTCCAGAGACTGTGTCTGTTTGTCCAGAGACCGTGTACGTATGTCCAGAGACCGTGTCTGAGTGTCCAGAGACCGTGTATGTGTGTCCAGAGACGGTGTCTGTGTGTCCAGAGACCGTGTATGTGGTCCAGAGACCGTGTCGTGTGTCCAAGACCTGCTGTTGTCCCAGAGATCGTGTCTGTTTGTCCACAGACTGTGTCTGTTTGTCCAGAGACCGTGTCTGTTTGTCCAGAGACCGTGTCTGTTTGTCCAGAGACCGTGTCTGTGTGTCCAGAACCGGGGGGGGGGATGGTGCAAGAGACCGTGTCTGTTTGTCCAGAGACCGAGTGGCTGTTTTTTGTCCAGAGACATGTCTGTTTGTCCAGAGACCGTGTCTGTTAACCCAGAGACCGTGTCTGTTTTGTCCAGAGACCGGTATGTGTGGTCCAGAGACCGTGTCCGTGTGCCAGAGACCGTGTCTGTTTGTCCAGAGACCGTGTCTGTTGTCCCAATACATTCTTTTGCCCAAGACCGGTCTGTTTGTCCATAGACCGTGCCTGTTTGTCCAGAGACCGTGTCTGTGTGTCCAGAGACCGTGTCTGTTTGTCCAGAGACCGTGTCTGTGTGTCCAGAGACCGTGTCTGTGTGTCCAGAGACCGTGTCTGTTTGTCCAGAGACTGTCTGTTTGTCCAGAGACCGTGTCTGTTTGCCCAGAGACCGTGTCTGTTTGTTCCAAACATTGTCTGTTGTCCAAGACCGTTCTGTGTGTCCAGAGACCGTGTATGTGTGTCAGAGACCGGTCTGTTGTTCCGAGACCGAGGTCTTGTGCGTCCAGAGACCATGTCTGTTTGTCCAGAGGCCCCCCCGGTGTCTGAGTGTCCCGAGACCGGTATGTTGGTGTCCAGAGACCTGTCTGTGATGTCCAGAACCGGGTCTGTTTCTCCAGAGAACGTGTCTGTTTGTCCAGACACTGTGTCTGTTTGTCCAGAGACCGTGTCTGTGTGTCCAGAGACCGTGTATGTGTGTCCAGAGACCGTGTCTGTTTGTCCGGAGACAGTGTCTGTGTGTCCAGAGACCGTGTTTGTTTGTCCAGAGACCGTGTCTGTTTGTCCAGAGACCGTATCTGTTTGTCCAGAGACAGTGTCTGTTTGTCCAGAGACAGTGTCTGTTTGTCCAGAGACAGTGCCTGTTTGTACAGAAACAGTGTCTGTTTGTACAGAGACAGTGTCTATTTGTCCAGAGACAGTGTCTGTTTGTCCAGAGACCGTGTCTGTTTGTCCAGAGACTGTGTCTGTTTGTCCAGAGACCGTGTATGTGTGTCCAGTGACCGTGTCTGTGTGTCCAGAGACCGTGTCTGTTTATCCAGAGATCGTGTCTGTTTGTCCAGAGACTGGGTCTTTGTGTCCCAGAACCGTGGTATTGTGTCCAAACCGTGTATTGTGTCCAAAACCCGTGTCTGTTTGTCCAAGACACGAGTCTGTGTGTCCAGAGACCGTGTATGTGTGTCCAGAGACCGTGTCTGTGTGTCCAGAGACCGTGTCTGTGTGTCCAGAGACTGTGTCTGTTTGTCCAGAGACAGTGTCTGTGTGTCCAGAGACAGTGTTTGTTTGTCCCAGAGACATGTCTTGTGTCCAGAGACCGTGTCCCTGTTTGTTCAGAGACTGTGTCTGTTTGTCCTTTCCTGTATTGTGTCCATAGACCGTGTCTGAGTGTCCTGAGACCGTGTCTGTTTGTCCAGAGATCGTGTCTGTTTGTCCAGAGACTGTGTCTGTTTGTCCAGAGACTGTGTCTGTTTGTCCAGAGACAGTGTTTGTTTGTCCAGAGACAGTGTCTGAGTGTCCAGAGACCGTGTCTGTTTGTCCAGAGACTGTGTCTGTTTGTCCAGAGACCGTGTACGTATGTCCAGAGACCGTGTCTGAGTGTCCAGAGACCGTGTATGTGTGTCCAGAGACGGTGTCTGTGTGTCCAGAGACCGTGTATGTGTGTCCAGAGACCGTGTCTGTGTGTCCAGAGACCGTGTCTGTTTGTCCAGAGATCGTGTCTGTTTGTCCACAGACTGTGTCTGTTTGTCCAGAGACCGTGTCTGTTTGTCCAGAGACCGTGTCTGTTTGTCCAGAGAACCGAGTCGTTGGTCCCGAACCGAGTATGTGTGTCAAGAGACCGTGTCTGTTTGTCCAGAGACCGTGTCTGTTTGTCCAGAGACAGTGTCTGTTTGTCCAGAGACCGTGTCTGTTTATCCAGAGACCGTGTCTGTTTGTCCAGAGACCGTGTATGTGTGTCCAGAGACCGTGTCTGTGTGTCCAGAGACCGTGTCTGTGTGTCCAGAGACCGTGTCTGTGTGTCCCAAGACTGTGTCCCTGTGTGTCCAGAGCCGTGTCTGTGTTCCAGAGACCGTGTCTGTGGGTCCAGAGACCGTGTCTGTGTGTCCAGAGACTGTGTCTGTTTGTCCAGAGACAGTGTCTGTGTGTCCAGAGACAGTGTTTGTTTGTCCAGAGACAGTGTCTATGTGTCCAGAGACCGTGTCTGTTTGTCCAGAGACTGTGTCTGTTTGTCCAGAGACCGTGTATGTGTGTCCATAGACCGTGTCTGAGTGTCCTGAGACGTCTGTTTGTCCAGATATCGTGTCCTGTTTGGTTCAAGACTGTGTCTGATTTGTCCAGTAGACTGTTCTGTTGTCCAGAGACAGTGTTTGTTTTGGTCCAAGACAGTGTCCTGAGTGTCCAGAACGTGTCCTGTTTTGTCCAGAGACTGTGTCTGTTTGTCCAGAAACGTTGTACGTATGTCCAGAGACCGTGTCTGAGTCCAGAGACCGGTGTAAGAGTGTCCAAGAAAACGGTGTCTGTGTGTCCAGAGACCGTGTATGTGTTCCAGAGACCGTGACCTGTGTGTCCCAGAGCCCGTGTCTGTTGTCCAAATCGTGTCTGTTTGTCCACCAGACTGTGTCTGTTGTCCCAAGCCCGTGCTGTTTGTCCAGAGACCGTGTCTGTTTGTCCGAGACCGAGTCTGTGTGTCCAAGACCGTGTATGTGTGTCCAAGAGACCTGTGTCTGTTTGTCCATAGACCGTGTCTGATTGTCCAGAGAACGTGTCTGTTTGTCCAGAGACCGTTCTGTTTATCCAGAGACCGTGTCCTGTTTGTCCAGAGACCGTGTATGTGGTCCGAGAACCGTGTCCAGTGTGTCCAGAGACCGTGTCACTTGTTTGTTCCATAGATCGGTCAGTTTGTACAGAGAAGTGTCAGTTTGTCCCAGAACCGGTCTGTTTGTCCAGAGACCGTGTCGGATTGTCCAAGACCGAGTCTGTTGTGTCCAGGACCCGTGTATGTGTGTCCAGAGACCTTGTCTGTTTGTCCAGAGACCGTGTCTGTTTTTTGTCCCAGAGACAGTGTCCTGTTTGAGTCAGAAGACGTGTCTGTTTGTCCATAGAACCGTGCTGTTTGTCCAGAGACCGTGTCTGGGTGTCCAGAGACCGTTCCCTGTTTTTCCAGAGACCCGTGTCTGTTGTCCAGAGACCGGTCTGTGTGTCCAGAGATCCGTGTCTGTTTGTCCAGAGACTGTCTGTTTGTCCAAGACCGGTCTTTTGCCCTAGACCGTGTCTGTTGTCCAGAGATCATTGTCGTTTGTCCAGAGACCGTGTCCGTAGTCCAGAGAACCGTGTAGTGTGTCCAGAGACCGTGTATGTGTGTCCAAGACCGTGTCTGTTTGTCCAAGACCGAGTCTGTGTGTCCAGAGACCGTGTATGTGTGTCCAAGACCGGGTCTGTGTGTCCAGAGACCGTGTCTGTGTTCCAGAGACTGTGTCTGTGTCCATAACAGTTCTGGTGTGACCAGAGACAGTGTTTGTTTGTCCCAGAGACAGTGTCTATGTGTCCAGAGATCCGTGTCTGTTGTGTCCAGAGAGTTGGGGGGGGGGGGGGGGGGGTTGGGGGGGGGGGGGGGGGGGGGGTGTGGTTTCTGTGTCGTTTGTCCAGAGACCGGATGTGTTCCATAGACAGTGCTGAGTGTCCCGAAACGGGTGGGGGGGGGGTTGTGTGTCCAGATATCGTGTCTGTTTGTCCAGAGACTGTGTCTGTTTGTCCAGAGACTGTGTCTGTTTGTCCAGAGACAGTGTTTGGTTGTCCAGAGACAGTGTCTGAGTGTCCAAGACCGGTCTGTTTTCCAAGACTGTTCTGTTTGTCCAGAGACCGTGTACGTATGTCCAGAGACCGTGTCTGAGTGTCCAAGACCGTGTATGTGGTGTCCAGAGACGGGTCTGTGGGTCCAGAACCGTGTATGTGTGTCCAGATACGTTCTGTGGTGTCCAGAGACAGTGTCTGTGTGTCCAGAGATCGTGCCTGTTGTCCCACCAGACTGTGTCTGTTTTGTCCAAGACCGGTGTCTGTTTGTCCAGAGACCGTCTGTTTGTCCAAGACCGGGTCTGTGTGTCCCAGATACCGTTATGTGTGTGCCAAGAGATCCTTTGACGCAGAGTATGATGGTTACACAGCTATGACCGTTCTGATATCTAGCCAGAGACGTAGGGGTCTGTTGGGGTACCAGAGACTCTTGTAGTGTGAGTCTAGGTTTATCCATGAGACCGGGGGGTTCGTTTGTCCAGAGACCGTGTATGTGGTGTCCAGAGACCGTGTTCCTGGTATCCAGAGACCGTGTCCCTGTTTGGTCCAGAAGACCGTGTCTGTTTGTCCAGAGACAGTGTCTGTTTGTCCAGAGACCGTGTCTGTTTGTCCATAGACCGTGCCTGTTTGTCCAGAGACCGTGTCTGTGTGTCCAGAGACCGTGTCTGTTTGTCCAGAGACCGTGTCCTGAGTGTCCAGACGACCGTGTCTGTGTGTCCAGAGACCGTGTCTGTTTGTCCAGAGACTGTCTGTTTGTCCAGAGACCGTGTCTGTTTGCCCAGAGACCGTGTCTGTTTGTCCAGAGACATTGTCTGTTTGTCCAGAGACCGTGTCTGTGTGTCCAGAGACCGTGTATGTGTGTCCAGAGACCGTGTCTCGTTGTCCCAGAGACCGTGTCTGTGCGTCCAGAGACCATGTCTGTTTGTCCAGAGACGGTGTCTGTGTGTCCCGAGACCGTGTATGTGTGTGTCCAGAGACCGTGTCTGTGTGTCCAGAGACCGTGTCTGTTTCTCCAGAGAACGTGTCTGTTTGTCCAGACTCTGTGTCTGTTTGTCCAGAGACCGTGTCTGTGTGTCCAGAGACCGTGTATGTGTGTCCAGAGACCGTGTCTGTTTGTCCGGAGACAGTGTCTGTGTGTCCAGAGACCGTGTTTGTTTGTCCAGAGACCGTGTCTGTTTGTCCAGAGACCGTATCTGTTTGTCCAGAGACAGTGTCTGTTTGTCCAGAGACAGTGTCTGTTTGTCCAGAGACAGTGCCTGTTTGTACAGAAACAGTGTCTGTTTGTACAGAGACAGTGTCTATTTGTCCAGAGACTGTGTCTGTTTGTCCAGAGACCGTGTAATTGATGTCTCAGAGACCGGCTCTGTGTGTCCAGAGACCGTGTCTGTTTATCCAGAGATCGTGTCTGTTTGTCCAGAGACTGTGTCTGTTTGTCCAGAGACAGTGTCTGTTTGTCCAGAGACAGTGTTTGTTTGTCCAGAGACAGTGCCTGAGTGTCCAGAGATCGTGACTGTTTGTCCAGAGACTGTGTCCGTTTGTCCAGAGACCGTGTATGTGTGTCCAGAGACCGTGTTTGTGAGTCCAGAGACCGTGTCTGTTTGTCCAGAGATCGTGTCTGTTTGTCCAGAGACTGTGTCTGTTTGTCCAGAGACCGTGTCTGTTTGTCCAGAGACCGTGTCCTGGGGGGTTTTTTTTTTGTCCAGACCGTGTCTGTGTGTCCAGAGACCGTGTATGTGTGTCCAGAGACCGTGTCTGTTTGTCCAGAGACCGTCTCTGTGTGTCCAGAGACCGTGTCTGTTTGTCCAGAGACTGTCTGTTTGTCCAGAGACCGTGTCTGTTTGCCCAGAGACCGTGTATGTTTGTCCAGAGACATTGTCAGTTTGTCCAGTGAAGGTGTCTGTGTGTCCAGAGACCGTGTATGTGTGTGTCCAGAGACCGTGTCTGTGTGTCCAGAGACCGTGTCTGTTTCTCCAAAGACCGTGTCTGTTTGTCCAGAGACTGTGTCTGTTTGTCCAGAGACCGCGTCTGTGTGTCCAGAGACCGTGTATGTGTGTCCAGAGACCGTGTCTGCTTATCCAGAGACCGTGTCTGTGTGTCCAGAGACCGTGTTTGTTTGTCCAGAGACCGTGTCTGTTTGTCCAGAGACCGTATCTGTTTGTCCAGAGACCGTGTCTATTTGTCCAGAGACCGTGTCTGTGTGTCCAGAGACCGTGTCTGTTTGTCCAAGACCGTGTCTGTGTTCCAGAGACCGTGTCCGTTTGTCCAGAGACTGTGTCGATTGTCCAAGACCACGTTGTCTGGTTATCCCATGAGAACGTGTTTGTTTGTCCGAGACCGTGTCTGTGTTTTCCCAGAGACCTTGTCCTGTTTTTGTCCTGAGACGTGTCCTGTGTGTCCTATAGACCGTGTATGTGGTGTGTCCGAACCGTGTCTGTTGTCCAGAGACTCGTGTCTGTGTGTCTGAGACCGTGTCCTGTTGACCAGAGACCGTGTCTGTTTGTCCAGAGACTGTGTCTGTTTGTCCAGAGACCGTGTATGTGTGTCCAGAGACCGTGTCTGAGTGTCCTGAGATCGTGTCTGTTTGTCCAGAGACAGTGTTTGTTTGTCCAGAGACTGTGTCTGTTTGTCCAGAGACAGTGTTTGTTTGTCCAGAGACAGTGTCTGAGTGTCCAGAGACCGTGTCTGTTTGTCCAGAGACTGTGTCTGTTTGTCCAGAGACCGTGTCTGTTTGTCCAGAGACCGTGTCTGTGTGTCCAGAGACCGTGTATGTGTGTCCAGAGACCGTGTCTGTGTGTCCCGAGACCGTGGTGTGGTCCAGAGACCGGTCCCTGTGTGTCCAGAGACCGTGGTCTGTTTGTTCAGAGATTCGTGTCTTGTTATTGTCCCAGACTGTGTCTGTTTGTCCAGATCCGTGTCTGTTTGTCCAAGCGACCGTGTCTGTTTGTCCAGAGCCGGTCTGTGTGTCCAGAGACCGTGTATGTGTGTCCAGAACGGTCCCTGTTTGCCAGAGACCGTGTCTGTTTTCCAGAGACAGTGTCTTTTGTCCAGAGACCGTGTCTGTTATCCAAGACCGTGTCTGTTTTCCAAGACCGTGTATGTGTGTCCCAAGACCGGTCTGTGTGCCAAGACCGTGTGCTGTTGTCCAGAGATCGTGTCAGTTTGTTACAGATACTGTTCTGTTGTCCAGAAGACCGTGTCTGTTTGTCCAGAGACCGTGTCCCTGTTTGTCCGAGCCGAGTCCTGTGTGTCCAGATACCGGTGTATGTGTGTCCAGAGACCGTGTCTGTTTGTCCAGAGACCGTGTCTGTTTGTCCAGAGACAGTGTCTGTTTGTCCAGAGACCGTGTCTGTTTGTCCAGAGACCGTGCCTGATGTGTCCCAGAGACCGGTTCTGTGTGTCCAGAGACTGTGTCTGGTTGTCCAGAGACCGTGTTGTGTGTCCAGAGACCAGTCTGTTTGTCCAGAGACCGTGTCTGTTTGGTCCAAGACAGGTGTCGGTGTGTCAGAGACCCGGTGTTTGTTTGTCCAGAGACTGTCTGTTTGTCCGAGACCGTGTTCTGTTTGCCAAGACCTGTCCTGTTTGTCCCAGAGACATTGACTGTTTGGTCCAGATACCGTGTCTGTGAGTCCAGAGACCGTGTATTGTTGTCCAGAGACCGTGCTGTTTGTCCCAGAGACCGTGTCTGTCTCAGAGACCGGGTCTGTTATGTCCAGAACGGTGTCTGTTGGGGTTTTTTTTTTTTTTTTCCCAAGACCGTGTATGTGTGGTGTCCATAGACCGTGTCTGTGTGTCCAGAGAGCTGTCTGTTTCTCCAGAGACTGTCTGTTTGTCCAGACTCTGTTCTGTTGTGTCATATATATATGTATATATATATATATATAACATTATAATATATATATATAAATAGATATATATATATATATATATATATATATATATATATATATATATATATTATATATATTATTTAAGTAAATGAAATATGATAGGCCTAGACAAATCAGATACGTCGGCCGTGGTTGTATAACTGGATGAGGTGCGTCATCTGGGGGCCAGGATGAGGTCGTCATCTGGGTCCAGGATGAGGTGCGTCATCTGGGGTCCAGGATGAGGTGCATCATCTGGGTCCAGGATGAGGTGCAACATCTGGGGTTCAGGATGAGTGCATCATCTGGGGCTCCAGGAAATGAGGTGCATCATCTGGGTCCAGGATGAGTGCATCATTCAGGGGTCACAGGATGAGGTGCGTCATCTGGGGTCCAGATGAGGTGCGTCATCTGGGGTCCAGGATGAGGTGCATCATCTGGGGTCCAGGATGAGGTGCATCATCTGGGGTCCAGGATGAGGTGCATCATCTGGGGTCCAGGATGAGGTGCATCATCTGGGGTCAGATGCGGTGCGTCCATCTGGGGTCCAGGATGAAGGTGCGTCATCCTGGGGTCCCAGATGAGTGCATCATCTGGGTCCAGGATGAGGTGCGTCATCTGGGGTCCATCACAAAAGTGATATAATATTTTACAGAGGTAATAAATCCTTATCTTTTCAATAATCTCTCTCACTCCCTAGCTGCTCTTTATTATCTTAGTTATCATTATTTTTTCATTATTAAGATTATTTTTGTCATTACTCATCATGTCATTGTCTTCATTAATCTTCATTGTCATTATCTCATTATCTTCATTTGTCCATTACTCTTGTCATTTATCTTCAATTGTCATTATCTTCATTATCTCATTGTCATTACTTCAATTATCATTATCTTCACTGTCTTATCTTTGTTGTTGTGTTATATAACTTAAGATATCTTAACACCAGGTGTCACACGTGTTATATAACTTAAGATATCTTAACACCAGGTGTCACACGTGTTATATAACTTAAGATATCTTAACACCAGGTGTCACACGTGTTATATAACTTAAGATATCTTAACACCAGTGTCACACGTGTTACATAACTAAGATTCTTAACACCAGTTGTCACACGTGTATATAATAAGATATCATAACACCGAGGTCACACGTGTTATAGAACTTAAGGATATCTTAACACAAGTGTCACACGGGTTATAATAACTACTTAAGATATCTTAACACCAGGTGTCACACGTGTTATATAACTTAAGATATCTTAACACCAGGTGTCACACGTGTTATATAAGTTAAGATATCTTAACACCAGGTGTCACACGTGTTATATAAGTTAAGATATCTTAACACCAGGTGTCACACGTGTTATATAAGTTAAGATATCTTAACACCAGGTGTCACACGTGTTATATAACTTAAGATATCTTTAACACCAGTGTTCACAACGTTTATATAAGTTTAAGAAATCTTAACACCAGGGTGTCACACGTGTAATTATAACTTAAATAACTTAACACCAGTGTCACTCGGTTATATAAGTTAAGATATCTTAACACCAGGTGTCACACCGTGTTATATAACTTAAGAAATCTTAATAACACCAGGTGTCACACGTGTTTTATAACTTAAGGATATCGTAACAACAGGAGTCCACACGTGTTAATAACTTAAGAATATCTTCACACCAGTGGTCACACGTGTTAATAACTTAAAGATAATCTTACACTCATGTGTCACACTAGTTATATAAACTTAAGATATCTTAACACAAGGTGTCCACTGGTTATATAACTTAGAAAATCTTAGACACCAGAGTCACACGTGTTACATATAACTTAAGATATCTTAACACCAGGTGTCACACGTGTTATATAACATAAGATATCTTAACACCAGGTGTCACACGTGTTATATAACTTAAGATATCTTAACACCAGGTGTCACACGTGTTATATAAGCTTAAGATATCTTAACACCAGGTGTCACACGTGTTATATAAGTTAAGATATCTTAACACCAGGTGTCACACGTGTTATATAAGTTAAGATATCTAACACCAGTGTCACAACGTGTTATATACTTAAGATATCTTAACACCAGGTGTCACCACGTTGTTATATACTTAAGATTATCTTAACCACCAGTGTCCACGAGTTATATAAACTTAAGATATCTTAACACCAGGTGTCACACGTGGTTAAATAAGATAATATATCTTAAACACCAGGTGTCACACGTGTTTATATAAGTTAAGATAGCTTAACACCAGTGACACAACGTGTTATATACAATTAAGATCTCGTTAGATAGAACACCAGTTCCACACGTGTTTATATAACTTAAGATATTCATAACACCAGGTTTCACAACGTGTTATATAACTTAAATATCTTACACCAGGTGTCACACTGTTATATAACCTAAGATATCTTAACACCAGGTTCACACGTGATTATATTACATAAGATATCTTAACACAAAGGTGTCACACGTGTTTATATAACTTAAGATATCTTAACACAAAGGTGTCACACGTGTTATATAACTGAGATAGACTTAAACACCAGTGTCACACGTGATATATAACTTAAGATATCTTATCACCAGGGTCACACGTGTTTTATATAACTTAAGAAATCTTAACACCAGTAGTCACACGTGATAATAACTTAAATATCTTAACACCAGGTGTCACACGTGTTATATAACTTAAGATAATCTTAACACCAGTGTCCACACGAGTAAATAAGTTAAGATATCTAACACCAGTGTCACACGTGTTATAATTAGTTAAGATATCCTAACACCAGGTGTACACACGTGTTATATAAGTTAAGATATTCTTAACACCAGTGTCCACCCTGTTATATAACTTAATAATATCTTAACACCATGGTCCAACACAGTGTTATATACTTTAAGATATCTTAACACCAAGTGTCACACGTGTTATAATAACTTCAGATATCTTAACACCAGGTGTCCACACACCGTGTTATCTAACTTAAGAATCTTAACACCAGGTGTCACACGTGATTTATTACATAAGATATCTAACACCAGTGTCACACGTGTTATATAACTTAAGATATCTTAACACCAGGTGTCACACGTGTTATATAACTTAAGATATCTTAACACTAGGTGTCACACGTGTTATATAACTTAAGATATCTTAACACCAGGTGTCACACCGCCAGTGGATATTATTTCAAATTTGTCAATCTTCCCTTCACTTTTTGTGGTTTTCTACTGACTCTCTTTGTTTACAGACCGTGTCTGTGTGTCTGTGTGTCCAGAGACCGTGTCTGTTTGTCCAGAGACAGTGTCTGTTTGTCCAGAGACCGTGTCTGTTTGTCCAGAGACAGTGTCTGTTTGTCCAGAGACCGTGTCTGTTGTCCAGAGACAGTGTCTGTTTGTCCAGAGACCGTGTCTGTTTGTCCAGAGACCGTGTCTTTGTGTCCAGAGACCGTGTCTGTTTGTCCAGAGACAGTGTCTGTTTGTCCAGAGGCCGTGTCTGATTGTCCAAGACAGTGTGCTGTTTGTCCAGAGACCCCGTGTCTTTTGTACAGAGACAGTGCTGTTTATGTCCAGAGACCGAGTCTGTATTGTACAGAGAACAGCGTCTGTGTGTCCAGAGACGAGTGTCTGGTGTCCAAACAGGGTCCTGTGTGTCCAGAGATCCGGTCTGTTTGTCCAAGACCGTGTCTGTGGGTCCAGAGACAGTGTCTGTGTGTCCCAGAGACAGTGTATGTGTGTCCAGAGAACCGTGTCTGTGTGTCCAGAGACAGTGTCCTGTGTGTCCCAGAGACAGTGGTCTGTGTGTCCAGAGACCGTGTCTGTGTGCCAGAGGACAGTGTCTGTGTGCCAAAGACAGTGTCTGTGTGTCCAGAGACTGTGTCAGAGTGCGTCCAGATACAAGTGTCTTTGGTGTGTCTAGAGACAGTGTCGTGTGTCCATAACAGTGTCAGGTTCAGAACAGTGTCTGTGTGGCCAGAGACCGGTCTGTCTTCCAGAGACCGTGTCTTTGTGGCTCAGAGACCGTGTTGTTTTGTCCAGTGAGAGCGTGTCTCATGTGGTGTGTCCAAGACCGAGTCTGTTTCCAAGACCGGTCTGTGTTCCAGAGACCGGTCTGTGTGTCCAAGAACGTGTCTGTGTGTCCAAGACCGTGTCCTGTGTGGCAAGACCGCGTCGGTGTGCCAAGACCGTGTCCTGTTTGTCCACAGACATGTCGTTTGTCCAGAGACGTGTCTGTGTGTCTAAACAGAGACCGTGTCTTTCTCCAGAGACCGTGTCTGTGTGTCCAGAGACGCGTGTCTGTGTGTCCAGAGATACGTGTCGTGTGTCCTGAGACCGTTGTCTGTGTTCCCAGAGACCGTTCTGTGTGTCCCAGAGAGCCGTGTCTGTGTCCAGAACTGTGTCTGTTGTCCAAGACCGTGTCTGTGTGTCAAGACCGGGGTCTGTGTGTCCAGAACCGTGTCTGTTGTCCAAGACGTGTCTTTTGTCAGAGACATGTCTGTGTGTCCAGAGACAGTGTTTTTGTTTTCCCAGAGCAGTGTCTATGTGTCCAGAGACCGGTCTGTTGTCCCAGAGAACTGTGTCTGTTTGTCCAGAGACCGTGGATGTGTGTCCATAACCGTGGCTGAGGGGGTCCTGAGTATAAGGCTGTATTGTCAGAGATCGTGTCTGTTTGTCCAGAGACTTGTCTGTTGTCCAGAGACTGTGTCTGTTTGTCAGAGACAGTGTTTGTTTGTCTAGAGAGACAGTGGCCTGAGTGGTTCCAGAGACCTTGTCCTGTTTTGTCCAGAGACTGTGTCTGTTGTCCAGAAACGTGACGTATGTCCCAGAGACCGTGTCTGAGTGCCAGAGACCGTGTATGTGTTGTCCAAGACGGAGTCTGTGTTCCAGAGACCCTGTGTATGTGTTGTCCAGAGACCGTGTCTGTGGTCCAGAAGCCCGTCCTGTTTGTCCAGAGCTCGTGTCTGTTTGTCACAGACTGTGTCCCTGTTTGTCCAGAGACCGTTCTGTTGGTTCCAGAGACCGTGTCTGTTTGTCGCAGAGACCGTGTCTGTGTTCCAGAGACCGGTATGTGTGCAAGAGACCGTGTCCTGTTTTGTCAGAGAGCGCGGTTGTCTGTTTCCTGAGACAGGTCCTGTTTGTCCAGAGACCGTTGTCCCCTGTTACCAGAGACCGTGGTCTGTTTGTTCCAGGACCGTGTATGTGAGTCCAGAGACCCGTGTCCGTGGTTCAGAGACCGTGTCCTTTTCCCAAGATCGTGTCATTTGTACAAGACGTGTCCTGTTTGGTCCAGAGACCGTGTCTGTTTGTCCAGAGACCGTGTCTGTTTGTCCAGAGACCGTGTCTGTGTGTCCAGAGACCGTGTATGTGTGTCCAGAGACCGTATCTGTTTGTCCAGAGACCGTGTCTGTGTGTGCAGAGACCGTGTCTGTTTGTCCAGAGACTGTCTGTTTGTCCGGAGACCGTGTCTGTTTGCCCAGAGACCGTGTCTGTTTGTCCAGAGACATTGTCTGTTTGTCCAGAGACCGTGTCTGTGTGTCCAGAGACCGTGTATGTGTGTCCAGAGACCGTGTCTGTTTGTCCAGTGACGGTGTCTGTGTGTCCAGAGACCGTGTATGTGTGTGTCCAGAGACCGTGTCTGTGTGTCCAGAGACCGTGTCTGTGTGTCCAGAGACCGTGTCTGTTTGTCCAGTGACGGTGTCTGTGTGTCCAGAGACCGTGTATGTGTGTGTCCAGAGACCGTGTCTGTGTGTCCAGAGACCGTGTCTGTTTTTCCAAGGACCGTGTCTGTTTGTCCAGAGACTGTGTCTGTGTGTCCAGAGACCGAGTATGTGTGTCCAGAGATCGTGTCTGCTTGTCCAGAGACCGTTTCTGTGTGTCCAGAGACCGTGTTTGTTTGTCCAGAGACCGTGTCTGTAAGTCCAGAGACCGTGTGTGTGTGTCCAGAGACCGTGTCTGTGTGTCCAGAGACCGTGTCTGTGTGTCCTGAGACCGTGTCTGTGTGTCCAGAGACCGTGTCTGTGTGTCCTGAGACCGTGTCTGTGTGTCCAGTGACCGTGTCTGTGTGTCCAGAAACCGTGTCTTTGTGTCCAGAGACCGGGTTTGTGTGTCCAGAGACCGTGTCTGTGTGTCCAAAGACCGTGTCTGTGTGTCCAGAGACCTTGTCTGTGTGTCCAGAGACCGTGTCTGTGTGTCCAGAGACCGTGTCTGTGTGTCCAGAGACCGTGTCTGTGTGTCCAGAGACCGTGTCTGTGTGTCCAGAGACCGTGTCTGTGTGTCCAGAGACCGTGTCTGTGTGTCCCGAGACCGTGTCTGTATGTCCAGAGACCGTGTGTGTGTGTGTCCAGAGACAGTGTGTGTGTGTCCAGAGACCGTATCTGTGTGTCCAGAGACGGTGTCTGTGTGTCCTGAGACCGTGTCTGTGTGTCCAGAGACCGTGTCTGTGTGTCCTGAGACCGTGTCTGTGTGTCCAGAGACCGTGTATGTGTGTCCAGTGACCGTGTCTGTGTGTCCAGAGACCGTGTCTGTGTGTCCAGAGACCGTGTCTGTGTGTCCAGAGACCGTGTTTGTGTGTCCAGAGACCGTGTCTGTGTGCCCAAAGACCGTGTCTGTGTGTCCAGAGACCGTGTCTGTGTGTCCAGAGACCGTGTCTGTGTGTCCAGAGACCGTGTCTGTGTGTCCAGAGACCGTGTCTGTGTGTCCAGAGACCGTGTCTGTTTGTCCAGAGACCGTGTCTGTGTGTCCAGAGACCGTGTCTGTGTGTCCAGAGATCGTGTCTGTGTGTCCAGAAACCGTGTCTGTGTGTCCAGAGACCGTGTCTGTTTGTCAAGAGACCGTGTCTGTGTGTCCAGAGACCGTGTATGTGTGTCCAGAGACCGTGTCTGTGTGTCCAGAGACCGTGTCTGTGTGTCCAGAGACCGTGTCTGTGTGTCCAGAGACCGTGTCTGTGTGTCCTGAGACCGTGTCTGTGTGTCCAGAGACCGTGTCTGTTTGTTCAGAGACCGTGTCTGTGTGTCCAGAGACGGTGTCTGTGTGTCCTGAGACCGTGTCTGTGTGTCCAGAGACCGTGTCTGTGTGTCCTGAGACCGTGTCTGTGTGTCCAGAGACCGTGTATGTGTGTCCAGTGACCGTGTCTGTGTGTCCAGAGACCGTATCTGTGTGTCCAGAGACCCTGTCTGTGTGTCCAGAGACCGTGTTTGTGTGTCCAGAGACCGAGTCTCTGTGTCCAAAGACCGTGTCTGTGTGTCCAGAGACCGTGTCTGTGTGTCCAGAGACCGTGTCTGTGTGTCCAGAGACCGTGTCTGTGTGTCCAGAAACCGTGTCTGTGTGTCCAGAGACCGTGTCTGTTTGTCCAGAGACCGTGTCTGTGTGTCCAGAGACCGTGTCTGTGTGTCCAGAGATCGTGTCTGTGTGTCCAGAGACCGTGTCTGTGTGTCCAGAACCGGTCGTGTGTCCAAACCGTTCTGTGTGTCCAGAGACCGTGTCTGTGTGTCCAGAGATCGTGTCTGTGTGTCCAGAGACCGTGTCTGTGTGTCCAGAGACCGTGTCTGTGTGTCCAGAGACCGTGTCTGTGTGTCCAGAGACCGTGTATGTGTGTCCAGAGACCGTGTATGTGTGTCCAGAGACAGTGTCTGTGTGTCCAGAGACCGTGTCTGTGTGTCCAGAGACCGTGTCTGTGTGTCCAGAGTCCATGTCTGTGTGTCCAAGACCGGTCTGTGTGTCCAGAACCTGTCTGTGTGTCCCCGAGACCGTGTCTGTGTGTCCAGAGACCGTGTCTGTGTGTCCACAGACCGTGTCTGTGTGTCCAGAGACCGTGTCTGTGTGTCCAGAGACCGTGTCTGTGTGTCCAGTGTCCGTGTCTGTGTGTCCAGAGACCGTGTCTGTGTGTCCAGAGACCGTGTCTGTGTGTCCAGAGACCGTGTCTGTGTGTCCAGAGACCGTGTCTGTTTGTCCAGAGACCGTGTCTGTGTGTCCAGAGACCGTGTTTGTTTGTCCAGAGACCGTGTCTGTGTTTCCAGAGACCGTGTCTGTGTGTCCAGAGACCGTGTCTGTGTGTCCAGAGACCGTGTCTGTGTGTCCAGAGACCGTGTCTGTGTGTCCAGAGACCGTGTATGTGTGTCCAGAGACCGTGTCTGTGTGTCCAGAGACCGTGTCTGTGTGTCCAGAGACCGTGTCTGTGTGTCCAGAGACCGTGTCTGTGTGTCCAGAGACCGTGTCTGTGTGTCCAGAGACCGGTCTGTGTGTCCAGAGACCGTGTCTGTGTGTCCAAGACCCTGTAAAGTGTGTCCAGAGACCGTGTCTGTGTGTCCAGAGACCGTGTCTGTGTGTCCTGAGACCGTTTCTGTGTGTCCAGAGACCGTGTCTGTGTGTCCAGAGACCGTGTCTGTGTGTCCAGAGACCGTGTCTGTGTGTCCAGAGACCGTGTATGTGTGTCCAGAGACCGTGTCTGTGTGTCCAGAGACCGTGTCTGTGTGTCCAGAGACCGTGTCTGGGGTCCAGAGACCGTGTCTGTGTGTCCAGAGACCGGTATGTGTGTCCAAGACCGGGGTTTTGTGTGTCCCAGAGACCGTGTCTGTTTGTCCAGAACCGTGTCTGTGGTCCAAGACCGTGTCTGTGTGTCCCAGAGACCGTGTATGTGTGTCCAGAGACCGTGTATGTGTGTCCAGAGACCGTGTCTGTGTGTCCAGAGACCGTGTCTGTTTGTCCAGAGACCGTGTCTATGTGTCCAGAGACCGTGTATGTGTGTCCAGAGACCGTGTCTGTGTGTCCAGAGACCGTGTATGTGTGTCCAGAGACCGTGTCTGTGTGTCCAGAGAGCGTGTCTGTGTGTCCAGAGACCGTGTCTGTGTGTCCAGAGACCGTGTCTGTGTGTCCAGAGACCGTGTCTGTGTGTCCCGAGACCGTTTATGTGTCCAGAGACCGTGTCTGTGTGTCCAGAGACCGTGTCTGTTTGTCCGAGACCGTGTCGTGGTCCAGACACAGTGTCTTGTGTCCAGAGACCCTGTCTGTGTGTCCAGAGACCGTGTCCCGTGTGTCCAAGACCGTGTCTGTGTGTCCAGAGACCGGTATGTGTGTCCAGAGACCGTGGGGATGTGTGTCCAAGACCGTGTCTGTTGTCCAGAGACCCGTCCAGGGTCCAGAGACGTGTCTGTGTGTCCAAGACCGTGTCTGTGTGTCCAGAGACCGTGTCTGTGTGTCCAGAGACCGTGTATGTGTGTCCAGAGACCGTGTCTGTGTGTCCAGAGACCCTGTCTGTGTATCCAGAGACCGTGTCTGTGTGTCCAGAGACCGTGTATGTGTGTCCAGAGACCGTGTCTGTGTGTCCAGAGACCGTGTATGTGTGTCCAGAGACCCGTGTCTGATGTGTCAGAGACCGTGTTTTGTGTGTCCAGAGACCGTGTATGTTTTGTCCGAGACCGTGTCTGTGTGTCCAGAGACCCTGTCTGTGTGTCCAGAGACCGTGTCTGTGTGTCCAGAGACCGTGTCTGTGTGTCCAGAGACCGTGTCTGTGTGTCCAAGACCGTGTATGGTGTCCAGAGACCGGTCTGTTGGGCCAGAGACCGTGTCTGTGTGTCCAGAGACCGTGTCTGTGTGTCCAGAGACCGTGTCTGTGTGTCCAGAGACCGTGTCTGTGTGTCCAGAGACCGTGTCTGTGTGTCCAGAGACCGTGTGTTACGCTGACTTGCGATTTCTCTAAATATCTCTTACAATTTTGTTTATCCATCTAATATTACATTGCGATTGTCGTCTTTATTAACTAAAACGACTAAAATCAGCTTTATATTATTACATTTTCATTTTCATCTTTCTCACTTTTAATTTTATGTATATATATGTATTTTGCGCTGATACATCATTTACCAGTGATAGCAACCATTTATGACGTCACCTCGCGCTGATACATCATTTACCAGTGATAGCAACCATTTATGACGTCACCTCTGGTTACTGCTCGCCTGACGCGAGAAATCGCATGTCAGCGTAACACACGGTCTCTAGACAAACAGACATGTCAGAGGTGAGTGGAGTAGAGCAGGCAGTACAGCACCTCTCTCGGCATAGAGAAGGTCTCCACGGCTTACTCCTTTTAACCTAAACGGTGAAGCATTTGGTCTAGAGCTTTATTCGCTAAAATCACCAGAAATTGTCGAATTTTCGTTTTACAGAAGTTCTCGTGTGTAGAGACTTCAAGTTTTCTAAGTCAACAGCTTAATCTCCTTAGAAAATTGAGGATGATGTAACCTTTAGTTCAACTGTATATTAAAGGTCCATTCAGCTAAGAATGAAGGTCTTCTTAATTTATAAGTGGTGTATAAAATCTGTTTATATATAATTAAGAAAAAGGTACAACTTAATACCTTAAGTCTATAACGATATCTACTTTATATTAAAGATACATTTTACAAAGTGTTTTCGGTGTCCTTATAACCTTATTACGATATAACTGGAGAATAATTCTCCATAAAAACTACCCTAGACTAACATCACCCATGGTTTATAAAGTTTATCGTAATACCGTGTCTATGTGTGTCCAGAGACCGTGTCTATGTGTGTCCAGAGACCGTGTCTATGTGTGTCCAGAGACCGTGTCTATGTGTGTCCATAGACCGTGTCTATGTGTGTCCAGAGACCGTGTCTATGTGTGTCCAGAGACCCTGTCTATGTGTGTCCAGAGACCGTGTCTATGTGTGTCCAGAGACCGTGTCTATGTGTGTCCAGAAGCTGTAACTATCAGCATTTCCTCAGATGCCAATGTAAACTACTCTCTCTCTCTCTCCCTTTCTCTAGGGCGGGCAGAAACACACTCCCCTTCCTTGGATCTAACCTGAGCCCCGAATACCTCCCCCATCTGTTCTACAGGAGCCTTATGGCCCTCACAGATTTAACGCTTCCCCATGAATAATAGAATAACAATCTAGAGGAGTAAAATTGTATATTATGGAGTAATGTAAATACGGGAAGTTTGGTGTCTCCTCTCCAGAGTAAACACCTCTTGAAGTGTCAGTCATACGCGTATGGAAGGAATTTTGGAATGATGTGATGTAGATTCTTAGCGTAGGTGTTACGTAGCAACGGAGACAACAGAAGCCATTACGGTACACTTGCTCAGACGAATAGCATATGGAGAAAAGGATTTCAATCTGAGGGGAAGGGGCATAAGCAGGATTTTCATCCGAGTGCTTAGAAACTCTAAGATACTGAAAAAAAATCACAGAAATCATCTTTAAGATAGAGCGGCCATAGGCCAGACTCGTCTGGTGCTTCCCTGGTCAATCAGACTGTTGCTGCTGGTGGCCCGCTGCCCGAATATATCCATCAAAGCCTGGTTGATCTGTGAAAATGCTTGTGCAGTTTCCTAATGAAGACTTCTACACTTGTCCCAACAGTGTTTCTGAGACCTTCTGGTCAGATGTCTGGGGCCACGAGTGGTGATACAGTATTCACAAAATTGTTGGTGTATTTAAGCAGGGATACACACAGCTGAGTGCACTACTTGTGGATGAAACACCACATTCATTATATACACTCACTAAGATATATTACTGACACTGAATATAAGGGATACACACATTTCTGTGAGTATACACTGATAGACAAACACACGCCTGCATTTATACACTTGGGACATGAGCACTTCTTAGTGATTGTATGATTAGACGTACACAGAAATATAATAATAATAATAATAATAATAATAATAATAATAATAATAATAATAATAATAATAATAATAATAATAATAATAATAATAATAATAATAACCTAATCACAAATTGTGCTGGATGACTCCTACGTGGTTAATACGTCTGATCAATGACTGAAGCTCCTTTTCGAACACTTGACTGGACGGGTATGAGGTCTTAGGAATGAACTCAGGTTCCATAGAACTTGTGACCTCATTGTTGTTGATACTGAGCTCTGTATGCTGGAAGGTCTGGTGTGGGAGCCAGCAGCTGCGGTCTTGATCTCCTGTATTCTCTCTCGGAAGAATTCAGTTGGCCCAAAAACCTTGATTATTATAATGTTTTAGATGGCGTTGTGCAGCACCATGAACGTATGGTTTTACACTACGTTGTTACACACTATTAACGTATGGTTGTACACGACGTTGTGCAGCACCATTAACGTATGGTTTTAAATGCATTGTGACGCACCATGAAATATGATTCTGTCTGCGGATTCTCGCCTGGCGGACAGGACAGTACATAACTACCGAGCGTCAGCGCTTATTTTTCATAATGATCCTTCATAAACGTAGCAAAACCAAATACCCGATGCCCCCTGACTTTTCGGGGCAATGTTAATTTAATTAAACAGCTGGATTTTAACAGTTAATTTACAGTTTTGTACCTGCACAAAAAGGGTAATTAGCTATGAAGACCCCATATCCCGCAGTGCTCGGGAGGGTCATGGTGTTGAGAGGATCATGGTGTTGCGAGGTCATGGTGTTGAAGAGGGTCATGGTGTTCGAAGGTCATGGTGTTGGGAGGCCATGGTGTTGGGGAGGGTCATGGTGCTGGGAGGTCATGATGTTGGGAGATCATGGCGTTGGGAGGTCATGGAGTTGGGAGGTCATGGTGTTGGGAGGTCATGGTGTTGGGGAGGGTCAAGGTGCTGGGAGGTCATTGTGTTGAAGAGGGTCATGGCGTTGGGAAGGGTCATAGTGTTGGGGAGGGTCATGGTGCTGGGGAGGGTCATGGTGTTGGGAGGTCATGGTATTGGGGAGCGTCGTGGAGTTGGGGAGGCTCATGGTGTTTGGAGGTCATGGAGTTTGGAGGTCATGGTGTTGGAGAGGGTCATGGTGTTGGGAGGTCATGGTATTGGGGAGCGTCGTGGAGTTGGGGAGGCTCATGGTGTTTGGAGGTCATGGAGTTTGGAGGTCATGGTGTTAGGGAGGATCATGGTGTTGGGAGGGTCATGGTGAGGGGAGGTCATGGTATTGGGAGGTCATGGTGTTGAGGAGTCATGGTGTAGGGAGGTCATGGTGTTGGGGAGGATCATGGTGTTCGGGAGGGTCATGGTGTCAGGAAGGATTATGGTGTTGGGGAGGATCATGGTGTTGGGAGGTCATGGTTTTGGAGAGGATCATGGTGTTGGGGAGGGTATTGGTGTTGGGAGGTCTTGGAGTTGGGGAGGGTCATGGTGTTGGGGAGGATCATGGTGTTGGGAAGTTATGGCGTTGGTGAGTAAAATGGTATTGGGGAGGGTCATGGTGTTGGGGAGGGTCATGGTATTGGGAGGTCATGGTGTTGGGGAGGATAATGGTGTGAAGGAGGATCATGGTGTTGGGAGATCATGGTGTTCAGGAGGGTCATGGTGCTGGGGAGGGTCATGGAGTAAGGGAGGGTCATGGTGCTGAGGAAGATCATGGTGTAGGGAAGTCATTGTGTTGGGAAGAGTCATTGTGTTGGGGAGGGTCATGGTGTTGGGGAGGGTCATGGTGTTGGGGAGAGTCATGGTGATGGAGAGAGTCAAGGTGTTGGGAGGGTCATGGTGCTGGGGAAGATCATGGTGTTGAGGAGGGTCATGGAGTTGGGAGATCATGGTGCTGTGGAGGATCATGATGCTGGGGAGGGTCAAGGTGCTGGGAAGTCATGGTGCTGGGAGGTCATGGTGTTGGGGAGGGTCATGGTGTTGGGGAGGATCATGGTGCTGGGGAGAGTCATGGTTTTTGGGAGGGTCATGGTTTTGGGAGGTCATGGTGTTAGGGAGAGTCATGGTGCTGGGGTGGGTCATGGTGTAGGGAAGGGTCATTGTGATGGGAGATCATGGTGTTGGGGAGCCTCATGGTGTTGGGGAGGATCATGGTGCTGGGGAGGGTCATGGTGTTTGGAGGTCATGGTATTGGGAAGGGTCATGGTGTTGGGGAGGATCATGGTGCTGGAAAGGATCATGGTATTGGGGAGGTTCATTGTGCTGGGGTGGGTCATGGTGTTGGGGAGGTACTTGGTGTTGTAAAGGGTCATGGTGCTGTGGAGGATCATGATGCTGGGGAGGGTCAAGGTGCTGGGAAGTCATGGTGCTTGGAGGTCATGGTGTTGGGGAGGGTCATGGTGTTGGGGAGGATCATGGTGCTGGGGAGAGTCATGGTTTTTGGGAGGGTCATGGTTTTGGGAGGTCATGGTGTTAGGGAGAGTCATGGTGCTGGGGTGGGTCATGGTGTAGGGAAGGGTCATTGTGATGGGAGATCATGGTGTTGGGGAGCCTCATGGTGTTGGGAAGGATTATGGTGCTGGGGAGGGTCATGGTGTTTGAAGGTCATGGTGTTGGGAAGGGTCATGGTGTTGGGGAGGATCATGGTGCTGGGAAGGATCATGGTGTTGGGGAGGTTCATTATGCTGGGGTGGGTCATGGTGTTGGGGAGGTACTTGGTGTTGTAAAGGGTCATGGTGTTGGGAGGTCATTGGGTTGGGGAGGGTCAAGGTGTTGGGGAGGGTCATGGTGCTGGGAGGTCTTGGTGTTGAAGAGGGTCATGGTGCTGGGAGGTCATGGTGTTGGGAGGTCATGGTATTGGGAAGGGGAGGGTCATGGTGCTGGGAGGTCATTGTGTTGAAGAGGGTCATGGCGTTGGGGAGGGTCATGGTGTTGGGGGGGGTCATGGTGCTGGGGAGGGTCATGTTGTTGAGAGATGATGGCGTTTGGGAGAGTCATTCTGTTGGGGAGGATCACTGTGCAGGGGAAGGTCGTGATGATGATGAGGAGGGTCATGGTGTTTGACGGTCATCGTGTTGGGGAGAGACATGGTGCAGGGGAGGGTCATGGTGTTTGACAGTCATGATGTTGGGGAGGGACATGGTGCAGGGGAGGGTCATGGTGTTCGGGAGGGTCATGGTGCTCGGAGGTCATGGTGGTGGGGAGGGTCATGATGATGGAGAGGGTCATGGTGCTGGGGAGGGTCATGGTGCTGGGGAGGGTCATGGTGTTGGGAAGAGTAATTGTGCTGGGAGGTTCATGGTGTTGGGGAGGGTCATAGTGTTGGGGAGGGTCATTGTGCTGGGGGAGGGTCATGGTGTTGGGGAGGGTTATGGTGTTGGGGATTGTCACGGTGCTAGAGAAGATCATGGCCCTGATGAGGGTCATGGTGTTGGGAGGTCATGTGTTGGGGAGGGTCATGATGATTGGAGGTCATAGTGCTGCGGAGGGTCATGGTGTTTGAGTGGATCATGATTTTGGGGAAGATCATGGTGCTGGGGAGGGTCATGGTGTTTGCGGGGGTCATGGTGTTGGGAGGTCATGGTGTTGGGGAGGGTCATGGTGCTGGAGAAGGTAATGATGTTAGGGAGGTCATGGTAATAGGGAGGTCACGATGTTGGAGAGAGTCATGGTGCTTGGAGGTCATGGTGTTGCGGAGGGTCATGGTATTGGGTAGGGTCATGGTGTTGGGAGGTCATGGTGTTGGGGAGGGTCATGGTGATGGGGAGGGTCATGGTGTTGCGGAGAGTCATGGTATTGGGTAGGGTCATGGTACTGGGGAGGGTCATGGTGCTGGGAAGGGTCATGGTGTTGGGAGGGTCATGGTGTTGGAAGGTCATGGTGTTGGGAGGTCATGGTGTTGGGGGGTCATGGTGTTTGGGAGGTTATGGTGTTGGGGAGGGTCATGGTGCTGGGGAGGTCATAGTGTTGGGGAAGGTCATGGTGTTGGGGAAGGTCAGGTGTTTGTAGGTCATAGTGTTGGGGGGGTCGTGGTGTTGGGGAGGGTCATGGTGTTGGGAGGGTCATTGTGTTGGAAGGGTTATGGTGTTGTGAGGTCATGGTGTTAGGGAGGGTCATGGTGTTGGGAGGTCATGGTGTAGGGGAGGGTCATGGTGTTGGGAGGTCATGGTGTTGGGGAGGGTCATGGTGTTGGGGAGGATCATGGTGCTGGGAAAGGCCATTGTGTTGGGGAGGGTCATGGTGTTGTGGAAGATCATGGTGCTGGGGAGAGTCATGGTTTTTGGGAGGGTCACGGTTTTGGGAGGTCATGGTGTTAGGGAGAGTCATGGTGCTGGGGTGGGTCATGGTGTAGGGAAGGGTCATGGTGATGGGAGATCATGGTGTTGGGGAGGCTCATGGTGTTGGGGAGGATCATGGTGCTGGGGAGGGTTATGGTGTTTGGAGGTCATGGTGTTGGGGAGGGTCATGGTGTTGGGGAGGGTCATGGTGTTGGGGAGGATCATGGTGCTGAGAGGGTCATGGTGAGGGGAGGTTCATTGTGCTGGGGTGGGTCATGGTGTTGGGGAGGTACATGGTGTTGGAAAGGGTCATGGTTTTGGGGAGGGTCATGGTGTTGGGGAGGGTCATGGTGTTGGGAAATCATGGTGTTGAAGAGGATCATTGTGCTGGGGAGGGTTATGTTGTTGGGGAGGGGCATAGTGTTGGGGAGGGTCATGGTGTTGGGGAGGGTCATGGTGTTGGGGAGGATCGTGGTGCTGGGGAGGGTCATTGTGTTGGGGAGTGTCATGGTGTTGGGAAGTCATGGTGTTTGGAGGTCAAGGTGTTTGGGAGGTTCATTGTGCTGGGGTGGGTCGTGGTGTTGGGGAGGTACATGGTGTTGGAAAGGGTCATGGTTTTGGGGAGGGTCATGGTGTTGGGAAGTCATGGTGTTGGGTAGGTCATGGTGGTTGGGAGGGTCATGGAGTTGGGGAGGGTCATGGTGTGTGGACGATCATGGTGTGTGGACGGTCATGGTGTTGGGAGATCATGGTGTTGGGGAGGGTCATGGTGTTGGAGAGGGTCATGATGTTGGGGAGGGTCATGGTGCTGGTGGGGGTCATGGTGTTAAGGAGGGTTATGGTGTTGGGAGAGTCATGGTGTTGGGAGGGTCATGGTGTTGGGGAGTGTCATGGTGTTGGGGTGGGTCATTGTGTTGGGGAGGGTCATGGTGTTGGAAAGGGTCATGGTGTTGGGGAGGGTTATGGTGTTGGGAGGGTCATGGTGTTGGGGAGGGACTGTGAAATACCAACAGCCTCAGTGATAGAAGCTTATACTAGCACACTACCACAAACTAAATCACCACTCGCCACTAGGTTACGGGTACTGGAAAATGTTCGTGGCTTCTGAACCCTGGTACGTAAGCATCGGAAAGTGAAGTAAGATACCTCTAGCATCGTAAAAACGGCCTTCGGGAGGACTAACATTAACTGAGAGGCTGATGAAATCCCCTAGCGTTGAGGAGGATCTCCAGTTGTGTAACAAGCTAACCTCTCAAGATGATTCCATGAACAGGCTAAGTTTGTGGAACCCAGCAAGCGCTCACCTGGCTTTCATGGGGCTCCGAATGAGTATAACCATCACAATTTAAATCCTGCCCACCCCAGGGATTCGACAAATTTTCCTGGCAAACGATTCACATGCCAGGGAAGCTTCCTCGGCCTCTTCCAGCTCAGATCCTCTTCCAGTTCCTGGACCCATTTATCAAAAACACCTTGCAAACAAAAAACAACAATGAATAACACCACAACTACAACTTTCGCGAATATTCTAAAAAAAAAATAGTTGGAACTAAGGCTTAAGGCTCAGGACTATTATTAGCTTTGTCTGGAGGTGGGATAACTCTAGAAGATCAGCGAATGATAATTTACGTGATATCCAGTTTGGAATGTAGTTATTCTGCCCATGTGTATAGTTATGGTGATAGATGGAATGGATAGTGATAGATATGGTGTATAGTGATGGTAGATGTAATGTGATGGTGAGAGATGTGGTGTGTAGCAGCAGGCTTACTGGCCCACACTAGGCAGATCATTGCCAAACCAAATCTCACCAACAAAAATATTTGCCCAACCCATTTTCAATGCTACCCATGGAATAAGCTTTGATAACCCTCTTAAGTAATGTGCAAATCCCATTTAAATACAACCCCTCTCTCACTCACGTACTTATCTGCAGCGGTGTTCTTCCATTCTTATGTTCTCATCTTCTCCAGTGACCCTGCTAGGCAAACTGTTCCACTCATCGACTATATTTTTAAAGCAATACTTTTCCTATATCCTTTGGGAACCTTTACTGAGGAAAACGTTTCGCCACACAGTGGCTTCATCAGTCCAATACTTAGTCACCATGTGTCACTTGCCCCTCACTCTCCGCCTACATACAGTCTTTTTAACCACTATATGTCAGAAGTGATCAAGGTCCCAGGACTGAAACGTTTTCTAATAAATATGTCCTAGTGTTTGCTCGTGTGTCTTTCTAAGCCATATTTATGAACACTCTGCTTCCTGTTGGTGAGCCTCGATCCATGATAGGATCACGGCATGGCTCACCACGCCTCGAGGAATGAGCTGCCATTTTCTTTAACATTCTTTTTTATGTGGTACTATGTCAAAAGGTTGACTAAAATCCAAATAAATATTATCGAATTCTTTATCATGATCAACAGCCTCAAATGCTTTTCTGAAGAAAGTTAGTAAATTAGTTAGGCAGGAACGGCCCCTTGAGAATCCATGCTGAATATCATTAATCAAATTATGCTTATCAAGATTACTTCTTATAAAATCAGTTATAATTTACTCTAGTAATTTACCTTCAATTGAGGTCAGACTTACTGGGAACTAACTTGACGGTAATGACATCCCCAGCTTGAAAAACAGGAATTACATTAACCATCTTCCACATATCAGACATTATACATTTTTAAGAAGATACTATATTAAAAATGTTAGTTAATGGTTCACAAAGTTCCATTAAGCACTCCTTAAGAACCATTGAAAAAAGTTTAACAGGGCCCGGAAATTTATTTTGCTTTAATCGGTCAACTTGTTTGTTTACCATATCCCTAGTGACTGTGATATTACATAATTTATTTTCTTCAGGCCCACTATAAAAATTAATTACTGGATATTGTTAGTGTCTTCTTGTGTGAAAACTAAAAGAAAATAATTATTAAAAATTTGGCACATTTCATTCTTCTTGTTAGTAACCTGCCCAGAGTTAGATTTAAGAGGATCTATTTTGTTTCTGACTTTTACTCTACATCCCTGGGAAAAGATTTTCGGGTTAGTTTTCGAATCATTTGCCACTTTAATTTCATTGTCCCCTAGCTTTTCTTATCCCTTTTTTAACAGCCCTCTTAATGTGTGTATACTGATTAACAAGATGGCCTTCACCTCTTTTGATAGGCCTACAAATTCCTTTCTTTTGCCCTAAAAGATGTTTGAGCCTATTGTTCATCCATTTCGGATCATTTCTATTCAATATACTTTCTCTAAATGGAATAAACGTTCTTTAGGCAGCGTGCATAGTGTTTGGAAACTGTCATGTTGATAGTCCTCTTCGATACCCCAGTCCACAGACAACAGGTGTTCTCTCAGCACATTGTAATCTGCTAACAGAAAATCTGGGACTTTTAATGAATTATCCTTACTATCATACTTCCAATCGATACTAAAGGTAATTGCCCATTCTTCCTAATAACATTTACTGCACCCTCGTTTTTGGAATTCTGTTCTTCTTCTCTTCCCCTCTCATTCACCCTCTTCCTCTTCATGGGGCCCTTTTTTCCCCCTCTCACCCGTGGGGTCCTCTTCCTCTCTCACCCGTCCGCTTCCTCTTCGTGGGGCCCTCTTTCCCTCGAAGAGGCTCTCCCAAGAGCCAATCGGAACCTTTGGTGTATTGCATTTGGATGATCATTACTCGGCCAATTTATCGGCTGAGAGAGTGGACACCCGAGGCAAGGAGAAGAGGTAGAGAACGAGGGGCAAAGAAGCGGGGAAGGGAAGGAGAGGGGCAATGATGGAAGTACTGGTGAAGAGCTCAGACTTACGCGGTTATAGAGTGAGAGGGGAAAACTGGTGAGTGGGAAGGGTGTTGATGGTGAAGATGCTGGAGGGGAGTGCAGTTATGGTACTAAATGTATACACACACACAGACACACACGTACACGCACCCACTCCCCCCACACACACAGGCTCCCCTGATATGCCTTTGACACAAGGGGAATCCAAAAAAAGGTAGCATTTCAGAGAATTCATTCTGCAGAGAATACATACCATTAACCTCACTCTGATCCTGACCAAATACATTTTAGTCTCTCCTTCTGAAACATTAAAAATACTCTACTAGAAGAATACATGAAACCCTCGACTCGAACCTAGCGATTCTGAGTGGGAATACACAATGTTGAAGGAAGAATGGAACGGAAAAATATTCAAGATGAAAGAAGGAATACAATAGTTCAAGACGCAGTAAATTCCCTCTTGAAGCAGTTTCTTACGAACCAAGATCTCTCTCTCTCTCTCTCTCTCTCTCTCTCTCTCTCTCTCTCTCTCTCTCTCTCTCTCGAGTGCTGACCTTAGGTTTACAAGAGTTCTTTACTTTTACAAAGCTTCTTTATACTTCAGTACTCTGTGATTAAATGTGTTATTATTGTCTCCTCGTTCCCAGACACAGAAGCTGTTTAAAGTGTGTGTGTATGTACTCACCTAATTGTGGTTGCAGGGGTCGAGACTCAGCTCCTGGCCCCGCCTCTTCACTGATCACTACTAAGTCCTCTCTCTCCCTGCTCCTTGAGCTTTATGATACCTCGTCTTAAAGCTATGTATGGTTCCTGCCTCCACTACATCACTTGCTAGACTATTCCACTTCCTGATAACTCTGTGACTGAAGAAATACTTTCTAACATTCCTGTGACTCATCTGAGTCTTCAACTTCCAATTGTGACCCCTTGTTTCTGTGTCCCCTCTCTGGAACATTCTCTGTCCACATTATCTATTCCGCGCAATATTTTGTATGTCGTTATCATGTCTCCCCTAACCCTCTTGTCTTCCAGTGTCGTCAGGCCGATTTCCCCTCAACCTTTCTTCGTAGGACATTCACTTAGCTCTGGAACTAGCCTTGTTGCAAACCTTTGCACTTTCTCTAATTTCTTGACGTGCTTAATCAGGTGCGGGTTCCAAACTGGTGCTGCATACTCCAATATGGGCCTCACGTACACGGTGTGTGTGTGTGTGTGTGTGTGTGAAGATGGAGAGAATGGGGCGGTAAATGCCAAGGTTTGAAGATTTGCTACGTCTGAACAGCACTCAGTGTTGACTCATGGTGAGTGAGATTGGCTGGAAGACCGGCAGCGTCTCTCTGGTGACAGGCTGATGCTGGTTGGTACACCTGTAACTGTTCATGAGCACAAGGATGAACGTAGGAACGTGACGCTCCGTGTTTGTATCTCACCCAAGACTACCAGACACCAAAAATCAATATTTCCCAGTGTTCTTAGCTTCTCGCATGGATCCTGAGCCTTCAGTAAATTCTCCACTTTTGCTCCTTTTGCTTATCTTGTTCCCATTCGTACGTATTTAAATTTCTGGTGTTTCCCTTATCCCCTCATTCTTCCCTCAGTTTTTCCCCTCCGGCAACAATCCTTCATTCGTTTAAAAAAACAACAACATTGTATTGTATTAGTCCAATACGTTAGCAGGTTGGTAAACACACACAAAAAAAGGTTTACATTTTACTGGTGTGTGTATGAGAGTAGACTGGTGTGAATGTTACCCAAGGAAAGTAATGGCTGGCCACCTGCTGTTTACGAGTGCTGTGAATTTGTGTTTATGTGCCAGAAAGAGTAGCGATATTGAACTGTGTTTTTTTATGTGTTTTATGCTTTTTTCCGCCTAAGCACGGAGCTTAATTCTACTTTTTTAGCAGCATTGAACACACCAGCACGGAGCCGCTGTCATATACAATATAAGAGTTACAAAGTAAGAACATCCGCAATGTATGTGTGTGTGTGTGTGTGTGTGTGTGTGTGTGTGTGTGTGTGTGTGTGTGTGTGTGTGTGTGTGTGTGTGTGTGTGTGTGTGTTGTGTTGTGTGTGTGTGTGTGTGTTGTGTGTGTGTGTGTGTGTAGTGTGTGTGTGTAGTGTGTGTGTGTGTGTGTATGTGTGTGTGTGGTGTATGTGTGTGTGGTGTGTGTGTGTATGTGTGTGTGTGGGGTGTTGTGTGTGTGTGTGTGTGTGTGTGTGTGTGTGTGTGTGTGTGATGTGTGTGTGTGTTGTGTGTGTGTGTGTGTGTGTGTGTGCGTGTGTGTGTGTGTGTGTGTGTGTGTATGTGTTGTGTGTATGTGTGTGTGTATGTGTGTGTGTGTGTGTTTTGTGTGTTATGTGTGTGTGTATGTGTGTGTGTGGGTGTTGTGTGTGTGTGTGTGTGTGTATGTGTGTGTGTGTGTGTGTGTGTGTGTGTGTGTGTGTGGTGTATGTGTGTGTGTAGTGTGTGTGTGTGTGTTGTGTGCTAGTGTGTGACTCTGGGTTGATGTGTGTTGTATGTGTGTGTGTGTGATCTGTGTAGTGTGTGTACTCACCTAGTTGTACTCACCTGTTAGAGGTTTGCGGGTCCTGGTCCGAGCTCCTGGCTCTCTTCAACTGATCCTACTGTCACTCTCCTGAGCCGTGACTTTATCATACCTCTGTTACAGCTATGTATCAGGTCCTGCCTCCCTACATCGCTTCCAATATTCCCTTACTGACTACCCCTGTGGCTGAAGAAATACCTTCCTACATCCTGTGATTCATCTGTGTCCTTCAGCTTCCAACTGTGTCTTGTTATGTATCCAATCTCTGGAACATCCTGTCTTGTCCACCTTGTCAATTCCTCTCATATTTTGTATGTCGTTATCATGTCCCCCTCTATCTCCTGTCCTCCAGTGTCGTCAGGTTGATTTCCCTTAACCTCTCCTCGTAGGACATACCTCTTAGCTCTGGGACTAGTCTTGTTGCAAACCTTTGCACTTTCTCTAGTTTCTTCACGTGCTTGGCTAGGTGTGGGTTCCAAACTGGTGCCGCATACTCTAATATGGGCCTAACATACACGGTGTACAGGGTCCTGAATGATTCCTTATTAAGATGTCGGAATGCTGTTCTGAGGTTTGCTAGGCGCCCATATGCTGCAGCAGTTATTTGGTTGATGTGCGCTTCAGGAGATGTGCCTGGTGTTATACTCACCCCAAGATCTTTTTCCTTGAGTGAGGTTTGTAGTCTCTGACCCCCTAGACTGTACTCCGTCTGCGGCCTTCTTTGCCCTTCCCCAATCTTCATGACTTTGCACTTGGTGGGATTGAACTCCAGGAGCCAATTGCTGGACCAGGTCTGCAGCCTGTCCAGATCCCTTTGTAGTTCTGCCTGGTCTTCGATCGAGTGAATTCTTCTCATCAACTTCACGTCATCTGCAAACAGGGACACCTCAGAGTCTATTCCTTCCGTCATGTCGTTCACAAATACCAGAAACAGCACTGGTCCTAGGACTGACCCCTGCGGGACCCCGCTGGTCACAGGTGCCCACTCTGACACCTCGCCACGTACCATGACTCGCTGCTGTCTTCCTGACAAGTATTCCCTGATCCATTGTAGTGCCTTCCCTGTTATCCCTGCTTGGTCCTCCAGTTTTTGCACCAATCTCTTGTGTGGAACTGTGTGTGTGTGTGTGTGTGTGTGTGTGTGTGTGTGTGTGTGTGTGTGTGTGTGTGTGTGTGTGTGTATGTGTGTGTGTGGGTGTATGTGTGTGTGTGTGTGTGTGTGTGTGTGTGTATGTGTGTGTGTGTGTGTGTGCGTGTGTGTGTGTATGTGTGTGTGTGTGTGTGTGTGTGTGTGTATGTGTGTGTGTGTGTGTGTGTGTGTGTGTGTGTGTGTGTGTGTGTGTGTGTGTGTGTGTGTGTGGCTATAATATTTTGTAAGAGCTCTGTGTTGTGGAAGAAAAGTTCGGTATGTTTCCTTGTCATATTCCATCACATAGATGGTGTTCCCCAGTCATATTCAATCACACAAGATGGGTTTCCCTATCATATTTCACCACATAGGATGGTGCTTCCCTGTCATATTTCACCACATAGGATGGTGCTTCCCTGTCATATTTCACCACATAGGATGGTGCTTCCCTGTCATATTTCACCACATAGGATGATGCTTCCCTGTCATATTTCACCACACAGTATGATGCTTCCCTGTCATATTTCACCACCCAGTATGATGCTTCCCTGTCATATTTCACCACACAGTATGGTGCTTCCCTGTCATATTTCACCACACAGTATGGTGCTTCCCTCTCATATTTCACCACACAGGGTGGTGCTTCCCTGTCATATTCCATCACACATGGTGGGTTTCCCTGTCATATTCCATCACAAATGGTGGGTTTCCCTGTTGTATTCCATCGCACACCATGGGATTTCACTGTCCTATTTCATCACACAGGATGGGTTGCAAAAGGTGGTGAATGTTTAAAAGAAAGTAAGGAGGCCAGCAATGTTACGAGAATGTCATCATTATTCCACTGTGTTCAGCAGCTACGGATGCTTCCTGGGGTTTTCTTCAGTTACGGTGTTACTTACGGCTGCTTACTGGGGTTTTCTTAGTACGGTGTTACTTACGACTGCTTTCTGGGGTTTTCTTCAGTTACGGTGTTACTTACCTCCAAGAGTGAGAACTGAGGTGCCCAAGGCAGAGTCGTGGTGGCCCTCAGCTCGGCACTGGTACACGCCCATGTCGCCCACACCTACGCCCTCGATCTTCAGCACACGCCCTCGCCGGTCTGGCATCCTCACCCGCGCCCCTGGACGCAGGATACTCCCATCCTTCAACCACGTCACCTGGTTGACCGGTGATCCTGTGGGAGGTGGCAAGTGTGAGAGAGAGGAGGAAAAGAGAGAAAAAGAGAGGGAAGAGAGAAGAAGGAGAGAAAGAGAGAGAGACCCCAGGTTTGACTTTTTTAAAGCCTGGAGCTACGACCCCCTCTAATGGCTAATCAGAAACGTGTTCGACCCTTTTTGACGGTCGAATACATGAGATGATTAAGAGGCGGAGGTAGAAAGAGAGAGAGAGAGAGAGAGAGAGAGAGAGAGAGAGAGAGAGAGAGAGCAGCACAGGAGTCAGGTAGCACCAGATAAAAGACATGGTGAGTAGAAAAGCGAGGGATGGAGTGGTTATATAGTGCACGGAAATTTGAAATCTATGTCTGAATAATTGTTGTCTTAAAACGCATCTGTAACAGATGTAAGGAAGCTACGTTTACCTGTGTCATTCCTGAGATCCTTTTTTCCTGCACGTTCTATAGAACCTTCAGGTCTGACTCGGGTACTTAGCTGTGTTTTAAGTCATGATATCATCAGTGTCATTCCTAACTAACTTTCAGCGCTAACTGTATAATTTGAAGCTTACTAAATATTCCATCTATATTATTCTTGATCTGTTTACCATTCTTCAGCATTACTAACTCTCAACAAGATCTGTATCATTCTTAACTCACTCTCAACACCATCTGTATCATTCTTAACTCACTCTCAACACCATCTGTATCATTCTTAACTCTCAACACAATCTGTATCATTCTTAACTCTCAACACCATCTGTATCATTCTTAACTCACTCTCAGTACCATCTGTATCATTCTTAACTCTCAACACCATCTGTATCATTCTTAACTTTCAATACCACCTATATCATCTCTAACTCACTCTCAGCACCATCTGTATATCAGTAAATCACTCTCAACACCATCTGTATCATCAGTAAATCACTCTCAACACCATCTGTATCATCAGTAAATCACTCTCAACACCATCTGTATCATCAGTAACTCACTCTCAACATCATCTGTATCGTCCCTAACTCACTCTCAGCACCATCTGTATCATCAGTAACTCACTCTCAACACCATCTGTATCATCAGTAACTCACTCTCAACACCATCTGTATCATCAGTAACTCACTCTCATCGCCTTCTGTATCATCTCTAACTGTTAATACCAACTGCATCGTCCCTAGCTCACTCTCAACACTATCTGTATCGTCCCTAAATCATTCTCAACACCATCTGTATCATCTCTGATTGACTCTCGACACCATCTGTATCATCTCTAACTCACTCTCGGCACCATCTTTTCTCAACATCATCTCCTCCTCGCCAGCATCACACTCTCCCCTGTTCATCTCCTGCCTAAATTGAACTCCTGAGGATAAAATGGCCCAATATTCCTCATCACCTTTTAGTCCCTAGCTTCGCTGCTCCTTGACTGAGATAACACAGAGGACAATCATCCGAAATAACATATAGGACAATCACCTGAGATAACACAGAGAACAATCACCTGAGATAACACGGAGGAGAATCACGTGAGATAACATATAGAACAAACACCTGAGATAACGTATAGGACAATCACCTAAGATAACACAGGGGACAATTACCTGAGATAACACAGAGAACTGTCACCTGAGGTAACACAGAGAACAATCACCTGAGATAACACAAAGGAAAATCACCTGAGATAACACAGAGGACAATCACTGACATAACATATTGGACAATCACCCGAGATAACACAGGACAATCACCTGAGATAACACAGAGGACAATCACCTGAGATAACATATAGGACAATCACCTGAGATAACACAGAGAACAATCACCTGAGATAACACAGAGGAGAATCACCTGAGATAACACAGAGGACAATCACCTGACATAACATATTGGGCAATCACCTGAGATAACACAGGACAATCACCTGAGATAACACAGAGGACAATCACCTGAGATAACATATAGGACAATCACCTGAGATAACACAGAGGACAATCACCTGAGATAACACGGAGGACAATCACCTGAGAACATATAGGACAATCACCTGAGATAACGCAGACGACAATCACCTGAGATAACACAGGACAATCACCTGCGATAACAGACGACAATCACCTGAGATAACATATAGGGCAATCACCTGAGATAACACAGAGGGCAATCACCTGAGATATCACGGAGGACAATCACCTGAGATAACATATAGGACAACCACCTGAGATAACGCAGACGACAATCACCTGAGATAACACAAAGTACAATCACCCGAGATAACATATTGGACAATCACCTGAGATAACATAGAGGACAATCACCTGAGATAACATAGAGGACAATCACTGGAGATAACATAGAGGGCAATCACCTGAGATAACACAGAGGACAATCACCTGAGATAACACAGAGGATAATCACCTGAGATAACATATAGGACAATCACCTGAGGTAACACAGAGGACAATCACCTGAGATAACACAGAGGACAATCACCTGAGATAACACAGAGGACAATCACCTGAGATAACGCAGAGGACAGTCACTTGAGATAACATATTGGACAATCACCTGAGATAACATATAGGACAATCACTTGAGATAACATAGAGGACAGTCACTTGAGGTAACATAGGTTATCACTCACCTGCGATAACATAGGTTATCACTCGTCTGAGATAACATAGGTTATCACTCACCTGAGATAACGTAGATTATCACTCACCTGAGATAATAGAGGTTATCACTCACCTGAGATAATAGAGGTTATCACTCACCTGAGATAACACAGGTGAAGTGGGCAGCAGCCCCTGCGTCTACTACTAACGACGGAGGCGTGACTCGAACTGAGAGTGCAGACAGGACTTCCAGCTCCACCTGAGGATTGGGAGAAGCAAAGAGACGTCAGGGAACGAACTGGAGTCGTAGGTGGGTTGAAGAACATCCTATAGAATGTGGATTCTATTTGTATCATGTGAAGGCGGAGTATATGAAGAGAGGTTAGGTGTACTGGAGTTGTAGGTAGTTGAAGAACAGCCTGTAGAAGATAATTAAGGGAACACGAGTGCGTGATTACCTTCGGAGGGTGAAACACCAGGAAGATCAGGGAATGAATGTAGGAAGAGTTGTAGGAGGTTTAAAGGATAATGGGTTTGGGTTTGAGAAAGACCTGCCCAGTATGGGCCAGTAGGCCTACCGCAGTGTTCCTCTTTTCTTATGTTCTCATGGAAATGAAAGTTTGATGTCGTTTCGGGGACCGTCCTGGACCATTAATAAACCTGTGACGACAACCTACGTGTAAAACAGCGACGCCAATTTACTTGTGAAAGAGCGACCCCAACCTACTTGTAAAACAGCGACGCCTTCGGTGTTGTTGGCGTAGCAGCGGTAAGTGCCGGCGTCGATGTCCTCAGTGGCCATCAAGGTGAAGACGGGACCAGACACCTTCATCCTGGACGTCTGACGTCCACCAGCAGCACCAGCAACGCCAAGGGGGATGTCCACGCCACTTCCTTGCTGGTACCACCTGGTGAAAAATCATACACCGAAATCCTTCACTGTTACTCGAAAGAAACCGGGACTGGCTGACTCATATTTCACCGAATCCTCAAAAATTTCAGGGATCACAACTGGAGGACCGAAAGTCACAGACAACACTCAGTAAGTTTCATGCGGCCCTCTTAGCCTATTACAAAAATAATGATCTATTACTGCATAATGCCTAAATCAGTAAGTCAGGACAACATTTTTGAGGAAAATTCAACACTGAATAAGGTACACGTATTAAATGTAAAAATTGAATAAACTTATAATAACAAGAGGGATTGTTGTCTTAAATTTATATGTGGCTACATATTACCAAATTAACTGAAATTTGGCCAAATAAGGAATTAAAAGACACAGTACCGTGACCAGAACTATACACAAATAAGCCGCACGACCTGAACAAGACTAGTCAATGGTCTAAGTTGAACCAGAACGTCGTCACAAGTATCAGTCTCCTACACGCGTATTATTTATGTTTTGGCACAATACTAACAATTATGACATTCAGAGTTAAGGATGCACATGAGTCATCAGTCAGAGGTTGTATAAATTAACATGATTACATCATGTTGTTACTCTCACAGCTATAGTACTTAATTTAAGTGTTATGTATAGTGTTTTTCTAAATTATGACGGGAGAGGGTAGAGTGAATGTAGGGAGTCACAGTGTAGGTTGGGAGAGTGTTAATGTGCCTATAAAGCTGCTATTAAGATGTCTGCAACAAAATCATCTGCTTCATAGAAGATGCACTATGAATCATGTCGCAAGAGCTTCTCAACAAATAACAAGATCAGGTCATTCAAAAGATTTATGTCTCAAAAATAAAATATCTTTAAAAGGAGTATTGGTGAAAATTTATATTGAGTGCAGACCAACTAACACTTTCCTTAATACATTGCTGGAAGCGGCAGATCCCTCACTGGTGGGAAGCTTGTGAAGATGTGCATAGGGAGAGGACAAGATTCCTTGTATCAGGAATGTAAGTTTATCTGCACCTACTATCACCAGTCGCCTTGAAGACATGGGAGACTAACTGGATCCTATTGATTGAAAAGGCAATACATAGTAAGCATTTCCCAGTATCACTAGAAGAGAGCAACGACATTGTAAACACAGTATAGTTTCTTATTTTTATATGGGGCATAGATTCTAATTTTGAAATTACGAGGGAATTGTGCGCATTGTAGAGTATGAAAGTCACTACTACTGCAGAGAAATGTATTCATAAAGATATGTGAAACTGAGAGCAAGCTTAAACTGGGTTGGGACAAACTAAAAAGTGTGCGACAACCGACGATGCAAAGAACATTTTTGGGGAAGTAGAGTTTGTATAGTTGCGTGAATTTTATCAGGCATCATGGCCTGAAACATTGCCGGTTTCTACGTTTTTATATGAGACGTATTCATATTATCAGGATGCACTTTACGATGATAAAGTCAGGATGTTTTTGTTCTGGGTTTTGCAATGTTATCTGTCACACTGAGAAAGGAAGTGATCAAAAAGCATTTTATGTCCGTGAATGAATTTAAGAATTGGCTTTCTTGAGCGACGTAAGAAAACATTTGAATAATTTGGTTCTAAGGATGCTGGGTAAAGGGAAGCTGGTTTAAGACATGTATGCTGAGCTGTAAGTTTTTGAGGGAAAATATAAAAATGTTTGTGAAGCAAGTCACAAAGGTAATTTTCCACTCTTTCTCTACTCAAAAGAACTCTCCTTCAACAATAAAATGAATTCGCGAATCCCTGTAGAAATATATTGGAACATTAAAGCTCCTGCAGTGACTTCAAGATTTTTTTTTTTTTTTGAGATTTCCAAAAGCATAGGCAGGACATAAGAATATTTCGTAATTCATTTGAAGATTCACTACAAGACTCAAATAAAATCTATCAAATAGAACACACTGATTTGCATGCCATCGATGCTGTCAGAGAGATTTACATGAAATTATGTATAAGCCGTCCCGACACATATTAAGCCTAAGTTTGTCACAGATATGTTCACATTCACTGGCGGCACATACATATATGAACAAACTTTTTCAAAGATGCAAATAGTTATGCTCTGACTTAACAGTTTCATGATTGCTAGTCGCAAATATTGAAATAAATATTTAGGTTCTCTCTGCTGAACTGTAGCCACAAACATCATATTAAAATTAAGTAAATAAAACGCTTTCGGTGTTAATGCTTATCTATGCATATTAGTTAATGTGACTGAACATTAATCTTTCGGTATATTCAGTTTCGTTTTGCCATGCCTATGATTACAACTTATTTTAAAATAAGTCGCAAATTTACTTTAATCACAGATTATTTCAGATGTGATCATTATTTGGGAAATTAATTGAGTGATTTCTGGAAGAGGTTCACTGACTCTGATTCGTTCTTGCAGTTTATGAGAGTAATTCTTTTTAAGGTTATTACTGTTACTACGTTAGTTACTATTCAGACTCACCCTGTGTTTGAAGGCGCGACCATCGTCACACATTTATTAACGTAATGTGACTTACTTGAACAGAAAAATTGGGCACCATTGATTCTATATGGAATTTTTTAACTATAACTTGATAATGTGAGTAGTCACGAAAGCGCTTGGAATTTCTCTATTCTTTCACAGTGGTTGTTTTGTATATATATATATATATATATATATATATATATATATATATATATATATATATATATAATATATATATATATATATATATATATATATATTATATATATATGTCGTGCCGAATAGGCAGAACTTGCGATCTTGGCTTAAATAGCAACGCGCATCTTGCCATACAGGACAAGTGAAAATTTGTGTATGCAATAATTTCGCCAAAATCATTCTGAACCTAACGAAAAAAATATATTTCACTGTGCTTGTTTAGTATTAAATTATTGTAAACAAATCTAAAATATATTTAGTTGGGTTAGGCTAAAATAAATTGTTCTTGTTATAATAAGGTTAGGTAAGTTTTTAAGATTCTTTTGATGCAAAATTAAAAATTTTTACATTAACATTAATGAAAAAAATATATCTTTAAACTTATAAGAGAAAATTTTAGAAAGGACTTAATTTTAAATGAGTTCTTGCTAATTGACCAGTTTTACATATTCGGCACGACATATATATATATATATATATATATATATATATATATAATGTCGTGCCGAATATGTAAAACTGGTCAATTAGCAAGAACTCATTTAAAATTAAGTCCTTTCTAAAATTTTCTCTTATACGTTTAAAGATATATTTTTTTCATAAATGTTGATGCAAAAAATTTTAATTTTGCACCAAAAGGAACTTAAAAAACTTACCTAACCTTATTATAACAAGCGCAATTTATTTTAGCCTAACCCAACTAAATATATTTTAGATTTGTTTACAGTAATTTAATGCTAAACAAACACAGTGAAACATATTTTTTTTCGTTAGATTCAGAATGATTTTGGCGAAATTATTGTATACACAAATTTTCACTTGTCCTATATGGCAAGATGAGCTTTGCTATTTAAGCCAAGATCGCAAGTTCTGCCTATTCGGCACGACATATATATATATATATATATATATATATACATAATATATATATATATATATATATATAATATATATTATATATATATATGTATATTATATATATTATATATATATATTATATATATATATATATATATATATTTTATATATATATATATATATATATATATATATATTATATATATATACATATTTATATTCAATAAGTCGGCCGTCTCCCACCGAGGTAGGGTGACGCAAAAAGAAAGAAAATCCCCAAAAAGAAAATATTTTCATCATCATTCAACACTTTCACCTCACTCATACATAATCACTGTCTTCGCAGAGGCACCCAGGTACAACAGTCTAGAAGCATATATAAAGATATATAACATACCCCTCCAAACTACCAACATCCCAAACCCCTCCTTTAAAGCGCTGGCACTGTACTTCTCATGGTGCTATTAATTCCAGTACAGATTTATACACTCTCCAAGTCATTCTACTTTGTTCCATTCTCTCTAAATGGCCAAAACACTTCAACAATCCCCTAATACTTTTAGTAACTCCACACCTCTTAATTTTCACACTTCGAATTCTCTGCATAATATTTACATCACACATTGCCCTTAGTACATCTCCACTGCCTCCAGCCTTACCTTTGTTGCAACATTCACTACCCATGTTCCACATCCATATAAGAGCGTTGGTATGACTATACTCTCATGCATAAGAACGTAAGAACATGGAAAAGAAGGAACACTGCAGCAGGCCTACTGGTCCATGCAGGGCAGGTACAAATCTCCCACCGGCTTAAGTCAGTGCCTTCTTAACCTAGTCATGTATGTATGTATAATGTTCGCCAAGACCGTAGTCCTGGCACGGGTCTCAATCTTGCGATGACCCGTCCTGGCTCACGAGGGAGGAAGGGTTTCTACGATGATGCGACGTATGCTGCTCATAGTACTCTGTTGACCAGTCACTGGTGCATCTTCGTAAGCGAAACACCATTATGTACTCCTAACTATGGACACTACAGAAGAGGATATGTCGTTATCACGGGGTGTAACAGCTGTCTGGTTCGCTTGACTCCATGGACACTAGTGTGGCCGCAGTCATTCTCTGGGTCCTCTATCGGAGGGAATATCACTCCTAGTCCTGCGAAGTGGTCTCAGTAACTTCGCACTCTCAGAAGTAGTGTGTTAGGCGGCCGCTGGACAACGTGGCTGGCGTACTGGCACATATCCTCCTCATGTCTGTTACCAGCATCTTGGCTGTGGAAAGCCCAAACATACCGATGGATGGCGGTATCACTGCGCTCTGGACCAGATTCTATCATATGGAGGGGTTTCCCTGAGTCGTGACTGTTACCACTTGTTGAGGATGGGGTATCACTTAAGACCTCTGCCATAAGTTTCATGGCTCTGGCGGCCCCAGTTTGGTCTGTCGTAGGCTATGGGGAACAGTTTAATCCCACCATGTTGATAGTCTGTGTGTCCGCCTTGGCTGCATCATCCGCCGCCTCATTTTCCCGGATGCCAGCTGGTAGAATCAGTTTTCATGTCGATCTGTTACCCTGAACTTCTTAGGATGTCATATATGCCAGGATGGATGTGATAATGTAAACATTGTCCTGTGGTTGAGGATGGGAGGGCATTGAATTGCAGAGGTGGAATCAACATTATGACAGTCGGAGTCGATGTCGTAGGGCATGTGACATGCCTGCTGAAATCGCCACATCACTTGAAGGATCGTGCAGTGGTCAGGGAGTCGCCAGCCTTGTGTGTGACCATTATGGTACAGTCCCAGTGCTGCTCTCTTCCTGTCAGGGTCGACAGAACCATCTGTGAAATACACTGCACATGTGCCTCCCTCTGCCAGTGCCATGCTTGTCTCAGCATGATTGCTGAGGGTGTCTTGACTGCAGAGACGCATAGAGATGGGTAGCTGCATGATGCAAACATCGGCTGGATCTGGGCGCCAGGGAGGTGGTGGATGGTACCCAGCAACAGGAAGGTCACAACTCTTCTCAAGGAGTAGTTGTATAAGCAGCAGCTTCCGCCCAGCAGCACAAACCGAACGAATCCAGGAGTAGTCCGTGAAGAGTGTAGGATCTTGTGTCATGGTTGTCAATATCCGTCTCCTTAGTGGGGTACCTTGCTGCCGGTGCAGAACGTGGCTACTTTGCAGGCGTTTATGTATCTTACTCTGTCAGCCAGGGAAGGAATCCGGGCCTCAGATCTGAGACATACTGTGTTGGTCCAGATGGGGGCCCAAAGCATAGTTCTTATCGCCTGGTTTTGTACGACCTCCACCCTTTGCCCGCTCTGCGGGAAGAGATGAGCTAACGCCGGTGCAACGTAGTCAATGGGCGAGCGTTTAGCTTGTATATAGTACAAGCGAAGTACATCTTTGCTTGCCCCTGCACGGTGCCTCGTCATGGCTCTCATGGCGTTGAGTCTGAGTAGAGCACGTGACCTGACATACTCGGCCTGTTTCTGAAAGGTCAGCTTTTTATCAATGTAGATTCCCAAGTACAGGAAGAAGCCTGTCCACTCAAGTTCTATATCCTGAATACGTAATCTATTCACAGGAACTGGTCTCTTGAACATCATTGCAAGAGATTTCTCGGCAGAGATCTTGAGGCCTAGTTCCTTGCAAGACTGCGTAATTAGGTCCAAAGCTCTCTGAGCCTGTCGCTCTAAATTGCCTTTCCCATTCACTACTGGTGCAAGATCATCAGCATAGCTGAGGAGCTGTGTACCACTATGAAAGGGAAGGCTCACAAGTTCCTGCATAAGGATGTTAAACAGGGTAGGACTGAGCACACCTCCTTGTGGCGTACCGTTTTCCAGGGTTTTAAAGGAAGAGTAGTGTCCCTGAAAGCTGACACAGGCCTGCCTGTCCCTAAGGTAGGACTCTATCCAGGCCAGGAGGCGTCCTTTGATTCCCTTCCGAGCTAGTATTGCCAGAATTGCTGTGGGGCTGGCTAGCTCAAATGCCTTTTCAAGGTCGAGGTAGACGACGATACTAGGTTTTTTGTTACTATCAGCAATCTGGCTTAGTAGAGTGGTTATGCACTCTGCTGTACCCACTCCTTTGGTGAAGCCAAATATGTGATGATGAAGGGGTCCAAGTTTCCATAGGAGGCGGTTTAACACCATCCTCGCAGCAGTCTTGGCTAAGCAGCTGGTCAGCGATATGGGTCTCATACTGCCTGGGTCCTTGGGCTTTGGAACTGGTACGATGGTAGCTTTCTTCCAAGCTGCTGGGACCGTCCTGGCCCTCCACGACTTGTTAATGACGTCTAGTATGGCCTCCCATCCACTCTGCCCAGCCCGTGCAGTCATGGAGTACGTAACACCATCGATGCCCGGGGCAGTGTCACCTGTGTTCTTAATGGCACGTCGGAGTTCCAGGTCCGTGAGGTCTTCATCAGTCACATCTTCAGACTCACATGCAGCTTGTATCGTTAGCTGGCGCTGTGGCAGAAGATCCGTCTGTATATTCCGGATGTCCTGTGGGAGCTGAGTGGAGACTCCCCTGGAAGTGAAAAGCTCCACTAGTTTCTCAGCTTCCTGGGATGGGTTCGGGTGTGCTGGTGGCCTCGGCTTGCAATTCCAGTTGCTATGTTGAGCTTGCCCCATATCTCAGATAAGGTGATGTGATGCCCGAATATTGAGCACCACTCCAGCCATTTCTCAGTTTTTACTCCGAGAGAGACTCTGCGGGCATGCTGCACAATGGCTCTCAGAGTATTCCTGCTCTCTGCCGTAGGGTTACGCCTGTATGCTTCCTAAAAGAGTTGATGCGGTGGTTCTGCTCCCGCACCTTGTCGTTGTAGAACCACTAGTCTGTTTTGTGAGTGCGTCCTGCGGAATTCTTTGGAATTGCGCACTCTGCTGCCTGGATGAGAACAGTGATTAGCTCCTCTTCAGCCGTATCACAGTCTTCAGATAGAAAGTATGTGGACCACCAGTCATGAAGATAATCCTGGAACACCTTCCAGTTGGCCCTCTTTACGTCCCATCTAGGAGGCAGCACAACTGTGGGAGGGCTGTTGATGTTGAAGGTGGTGATCACTGCAAAGTGGTCACTGACAAGGTGAGGATGAGCTTCCCATGTGGCTCCTGCTGCGAGTTGTCTTGACCCGAAGGTAAGGTCGAGGCAGCCACCCAACAGGTGTGTGGGGTCTCCATTGTTTAGCAACTTTACCTCTGGAATATCGTGTAAAAGCATTGCTATGTGTCTGCCAGCAGCATTGGTTGCTGAGTGAGAGTGCAGCATTGGGTGATGTGCGTTGAAATCTCCACCCACAATAATACACTCAGTGCGTGCATAGCGAGGAGCTCTACAATGTCGAGGGTGTGTCTTGGGTTCTTGTAAATGTTATAGATGGTAATGGGCGCCCCAGGTATGTGTGCAAGGATGGCCTGTACCTCGACATCCTCCCCACAGTCCACAGGGTTGGTTATAACCTCGTATTGGATACAAATACAGCTGTGCCTCTGCAGTGAACGCCCGGGTCCATGTGCCGAAAATACCCAGCAAAACTGGGTAGTCTTGGGCACATAGTCGGGACAGTCAGAGTTTCTTGTAGCAAGACGATGTCAACCCGATCCCGAATTACTGCCTCCAGCAAGAGGTGCTGTTTGCCCCTCAGGCCCTGAATGTTCTATTGTAGGACCTTGAGGGTGTGATTTCGTACCGAGGTTATTCCATCGCTGTTGTTTCCTGAGCTGGAGACTGAGTCCTGCCCGCTCTGAGAACCTGCAAATTCATGGCATCCACTGTCTCCTCCTTGGTCAGTAAGCACACTCTCAGGAGCGTACTGACCATCTGCCGGAATACGCTCTGTTGTTCCGTGGAGTTGATTGTGTTGCAAATAAGATCCATGAACACCTTGATGAGTGCTACGAGATCCTCCCTGGTGAGGGCCTGCTTTCGGGGTTGGGTTCGAAACAGTGGATATTATCTGGGCTGTTGTGGTCCGTAGGGATTGCTGAGGGTTGGATTTCTTGTATGCACCGTGGTCTGTTGCTGTATACCAGGTTGGGTAGCCGGGATCTGCTGGTGAGGTGCCAGTTGAGCCTGCAAAGCGCCTGTGCCGGGTAAGGAGTGCCTGCGTTGTCGTGCTAGATGTACCCTGTTGACACCTCCTGTTCCTCTTGTTTCTGTATCTTCGTTGAGGTAGGGGTGCAGGAGGTTCTTGACCTTGACGCCTGGTTGAGGCTTCGAGGGTTGGAAATTCCTGAGCATTGACTTGGGTTAGCTGCTGAGAGATCTGCGGTATGGCAGGATTCTCTGCACCCATCGTTTGCTGAGAGTGATGATCCGTCGTAGCCCGTTGCCGAGTTTTTGGCGTCTTCCAGACTCCTTGAATTCTGGCGAGCCTCTCGGGGCATCGAGGATTCCAGGCATGGTGTTTCTGCCTGCAGTTCGGGCATTGTGGAGTGGGTGGCGATGCATTTTTCAGCTTGGTGATGCATTCCTCTGTAGGGTGGTGCTGGCTGGAGACACCGCAGATTACTCTGTTCGGACAGAATGCACCCAGGTGTCCATAACGCTGACACTTGAAAAGCGAAACTGGTATCTGCGGAAGGTCCTGACATCGTACCTGCCCCAAGAACCGAGGTCCAGCTGGGATGGCAGTGGTCCTACATGCAGAATGAGGACCTGTCGGGTTGGTGCGTTGCCTGCCGTCTTTGCCTTGAGACGTTGAGCTGACACCACACTGGGGTGCTGCTACTGCCTCGATGGGCATCATCAGCGGGTATCGCATCACTACACCTTGGTGATCTTCTGCCAAGAGTCCAGTTCCTCCAGGGTGAATGAGCGATCTGTCTCCATGACTCTCTTCAAGGTGGTGTACATTTCCTTGTTGAGAGGAGTCAATATTGGTTCTTCCCTCAATTTGAACCATATCTTGAACTTCAGGTTGTGTGGTGATTCCAGGTATGGAACAACGCCATAGTGGGTTCTGTGGTCCCCGTAAGACTTCACCTTGAATTTGCCAGGTCGGTTGAGCTGGTTTGCCTGCTCCTTGGACGGACGGCGCTTCTTCTTGGGGTGTTTATTTCCTCCCCTGTTTCCATATTCGCTGGCTCCATGGTTGGAACTGTCAGATCAGCTACAATGTGAGCAGGTTCTTCCTCTTCCTCTGATGACACGGAGTGGTCTCGCAACTTCTTCGCTAGAATTGCGCCCCACATTTCCAAATCCGAGTCCTCCGTCGTGTTCATGGAGCATCGTGGCCTCTTCTTATCGGCAGAAGCCATCTGCCTATCTTGTGATAAGGTAGTGAACTCCGTGAACTGAGTGTGTGAACTGAGTCCTTAACCTAGTCAGGTCAGTCACATTTACTTAAGGGTGAAGCACGGCATCTGACCTAGTAGCACAAGCTAGTCAAGTCCAACTCACACCCACCCACACCCACTCATGTATTTATCCAACCTATTTTTAAAACTTCACAACGTCTTAGCTTCTATGACGGTACTCGGGAGTTTGTTCCACTCATCCACAACTCTATTACCAAACTAGTCCTTTCTTATATCCTTCCTGAATCTGAATTTTTCTAATTTAAAACCATTGCTGCATGTCATGTCTTGGCTAAATATTTTTAGCACGCTATTTACATCCCCTTTGTTAATTCCTGGTTTCCATTTATACACCTCAATCATATTCCCCCTAATTCTACGCCTTTCTACAGAGTGCAGATTCAGGGCCCTCAGTCTATCCTCATAGGGAAGATTTCTGATACATGGAATCAACTCTGTCATCCTCCTTTGTAGGTTCTCCAGAGCATTTATATTCATTCTGTAATACGGTGACCAAAACTGTGCAGCATAATCTAAATGAGGCCTAACCAAGGATATATAGAGTTGAAGAACAACCTGAGGACTTCTATTATTTATACTTCTTGATATGAAGCCAAGGATTTTCTTTGCTTTATTGCGAAAACTTATGCACTGTTGTCTTGGTTTCAGATTACTGCTAACCAGAACGCCTAAATCCTTTTCACAATCCGTAATATTAAGATCTACATTATTGAGTTTATATGTCGCATGGTTATTTTCCTATCCAACATTTAAAACTTTCCATTTGTCTATATTAAACTGTATCTGCCACTTCTCCGACCATTGCATCAGTCTGTTCAAATCATCCTGGAGTGCCCTAATGTCCTCATTAGAATGAATAGGACAGCCAGTTTCGGTGTCATCAGAAATTTGCTTATGTCGCTATTTATTTCCTCACCTATGTCGATTATGTAAATTGTGAGCAACAAAGGGTTCAACACTGACCCCTGTGGAACACCGTTTACGACGTGTCCCCATTCTGATTTCTCCCCATTTATGCAAACTCTCTGCTGCCTATTTGCCAACCATGCCTCTACCCAGTAAAACATTTCTCCTCCTATTCTGTGTGCCTTTAGTTTTCTCAACAGCCTCTGATGTGGAACTCTATCGAAAGCCTTATTGAAATCCATATACACAATATTATATTCAGTACCATGATCTACCTCCTCAAATACCTTAGTGAAAAAAGTTAGTAAATTCGTAAGACAGAAACGCCCCTATGTAAAACCGTGTTGAGATTCATTAATCAATTTATGCCTTTCAAGATGGCTACGAATTGCTTCAGTAATAATTAATTCCATAAATTTACCAACTATTGAGGTAAGGCTTATTGGTCTATAGTTCGAAGCTAAGGACCTGTCACCTATCTTGTAAATAGGTATTATATTTGCCATTTTCCACTTGTCAGGCACTAAGCCAGTTTGTAGTGATATAATGAAAAGATTAGCCAAAGGTATGCTAAGTTTCCCTCTTTGCTTCCATGGACA
>NC_069399.1:62630966-62670966 GCF_026875155.1 Cherax quadricarinatus | reverse complement strand
AGGGAGCTGCTGTGGCAGTGGGGTTTGTGATGTGGAGGGGGAGATAGGGGAAACAGTGTGTGGGTGTTGGTTGAGATTGTTCAGCTGCATTGGGGTTTTCACAGTGTGGGTGGGGTTTGTGGTGAGGGGTGGGGGCAGAGGGAACAGTGTGCGGGTTTTGGTTGAGGTTGTTCAGTTGCTTTGGGGTTGTTGTGGTTGGAGTCCTTCTGTGGGCATCTCTGTAGGGTGTATTTGTCCTTCCACTTAAGTCTGGGTTCTGCTCGTCCTCATCGATGCCTCCCATTCCTCTTTTCATTTTTGTACCCTCTCTCTCAGTCTCGTCCTTTCCTCCTGTGTTCTGTCGCGATCGAGGCACACACTCCAGTACTCTGAATTGTCCCTCAGTTGTGTTTTCTCCTGCAGGATCCTGGTTCAAGCTGATTCTGCCTTGAGGACTACTTTGACAGGCCATCTCCTTCTGCATGCAAACCACCCAATTCTCCGAAAATTTGCCACCTGGGTCATGTCTCCCTCTCCTATTGTTTTCAAGATACCTTCGATCACTTTCTTCTGCCCCTGGATTCTTTCATCATAGGTTTCCCCTTCAACTTCTTGGAGCCCGTAGACAAACATTGACCTCTCCCTCTCCTCCTCCCACTGTGTCTCTCTTTGTGTCCTCTGAGGTGTTTCATCTCTTTCCATCGAGACGTTCCTGCCTTCAACCCCTGCCCTTGCTGCAGCCCCTATGCTCAGTGGACTGTCTTCCCTGCTCAGCTGTTCCCTGCCACTGTAGTTGACTGTTAGAGTCTCTGCATAAGTCTTGTCTCCTGCACTGACTGCAGGCTTCACGATTGGTCTTCCTGTACTCATCTTTTCCTGAATCCCTACAGCCCCCTCATCTGTGACTGGTATAGAAGTCCCTGATGTCATTCCTGTGCTGTCATTTGTCTCTCTAATCTGTTTCAGTTTTTTTAGCTCCTCTTCTAAGCACTTAATCTTATCTTTTGCTGCAAAGACTTGTAGTCCCCACTTCCTGCTCTCTTCAGCCATCCTCTCCTCCATTACCCTGCCGAGTTCATCTAGCTTCCTTCCCCACTCTTCCTCCATTATTTTGTGAGCTCTACCTCCCAGTCTTTCCTCCCAGGTTCCTCCCTCCTGAGTTCGACCTTCAGACCCATGGGTCTCCGCCCTCTTGGGTTACCCATTTTTTTTATCACAGAAAGGAGCTTGTGTGTGAGAGAGAGGGACGGAGAGAGGGATAGATAGAGAGAGAGAGAGAGAATGCTGGGAAAAAGGCTAGGGACAATGAGTGGGGAGGGAGGGGGGTTAGGGGAGGCCAGGGGAGGAAAGGGAAGATGAATGGAAGGTGTGTGTGAGGAGGGAAGTGTGTGTGTGTGCGTGTGTGTGTGTGTGTATGTACATGTGTGTGCGTGTGTGTGTGTGTGTGTGTGTGTGTGTGTGTGTGTGTACTCACCTAGTTGAGGTTGCGGGGGTCGAGTCCGAGCTCCTGGCCCCGCCTCTTCACTGATCGCTACTAGGTCACTCTCCCTGAGCCGTGAGCTTTATCATACCTCTGCTTAAAGCTATGTATGGATCCTGCCTCCACTACATCGCTTCCCAAACTATTCCACTTACTGACTACTCTGTGGCTGAAGAAATACTTCCTAACATCCCTGTGATTCATCTGTGTCTTCAGCTTCCAACTGTGTCCCCTTGTTACTGTGTCCAATCTCTGGAACATCCTGTCTTTGTCCACCTTGTCAATTGTGTGTGTGTGTGTGTGTGTGTGTGCGTGTGTGTGCGTGCGTGTGTGTGTGCGTGTGTGTGTGTGTATAATTCAAAATCACTTATTTGTCGATTTCATTATTGTATAGTCTGCTCGTGAAGGCTGGTACTCCAAACAGGATGAGGTTAAAATTAGTGTCTGAGGCTCCACGACCACGTTTGTCCTTTCATCATGGAAAACACGCTCAGTACTGCTGAGCGCCTGGTGTTTAAGCAATGTTGGTCTAGTGGATAGATGGATGCATACTTTGTTCAGTTCTCACAGGGCTGGAGATGGTAATGCAGGATCGAGTCCTGGTGAGCCCCAGCTCTGTTAATGATATATGTATATGAATCTATAAAATTGTTTTTAAGGATGAATATCTTATTTTTAGTTTACTAAAATTGTTTGAATGTCGAAAAAGCTCTTGGATTTTAAATTATTTAATGCAGTATTTTTTTAATTTTTACCCTAAATTTTCTTGGAGGCACTGGTCTTCAGGGTATCCTGAACCTCGGAGCCAGGTCTGTGACCAGGCCACCTAGATGAGAATTTGATCTATCGAACTGTTGAATCAGGCAGTTTGCAAGAGATAACGCAGTACTCACCTAATTGTGATTGCAGGGATCGAGACTCAGCTCCTGGCCGTGCCTCTTCACCGAGTGCTACTAGGTGTGATTTTGGTACTGGAGAGGATGATACTGAATGAAGTGATATAGTGAGGCATTATATGGTAGATAATGAAATGATATGATAGTATGGTATGGTGTGGCACGGGTTGACCTCTCATGGTGTGGTCTGGTACTTACGTGATGGTGGGTGTGGGGTGTCCCTGGGCAGGGCAGAGGAGGGTGGCGGTAGCACCTCGCTGCACTCTCACTATAGACTCCATCTCTGGTATTCTCGGAGCTGACTCACTCCTTGGGTCTGCCCAGCGGGAAGATAAACAACATATGAGAAGTCTGATTTATAAGAATTGTCCAGGTAAGATCACTTGAGAAGGAACAACGAAGAAAATATACACTGAGGATTTAGGGCAATACTTTGAGGAGACGAGACAATTCTCGTGTCTTGTCACTCAGATCCTCACTTTATAATTTACTAGACAGAGAGTGTGTGTACGTGTGTATACTCACCAGTGAGTTGTCAGGATCGAATCTCTGTCCCTGACTCGCTCTATCTTTTAACCTAACATCAAACAGCGTTGAAGAATGAGTGGGGTTTGCACTTGAGTTAATGGGTTATCAAAGATTATTCCTTGAGCTATACTGATAATGGGTTGGGCGAATATTTTTGTTAGTGGGTTTGAGATTGATAAGGACGTGCCAAGTGTGGGCCAGTAGGCCTACTGCAGGGTTCATCCTTTCTTATGTTCTTATTTTGGTAATCTTTATAGAGGAAACGTTTCGTTAACCAGTTACTTCTACAGTCCAGTACAGAGAAGAACGATGAATGATGAGGAGTTTGAGGTAATCAATCGCTCAGCCTGAAGTTGATATGTTAAGTCCGTCAGTCGATGTGGGCTAAACACATGGACTCCAGGCTGAAGGACTGATTACCTCAAACTTTTCCTCATATTCCACTGTTTTTTCTGTATTGGACGGGATAAGCCACTGGCTGGCGAAAGGTTTCCATAATAAAAATTCCAAAATGTTGCACAAGTATTTCGTTGTTCAACTTATCAGCTTTCTAAACCACGTACATCAACCAGCGTCGTTGTTGCCTTCAATCATTGGAACACTATCAAGGGGCTCTGGTGGCCTGGTGGTTAACGCTCTCGCTTCACACGGTGAGGGCCTGGGTTCGATTCCCAGCCAGAGTAGAAACATTGGACGTGTTTCTTTCCACCTGTTGTCAATGTTCCCCATCAGTAAAATGGGTACCTGGGTGTTAGTCGACTGGTGTGGGTCGCATCCTGGGACACTGACCTAAGGAGGCCTGGTCACAGACCGGGCCGCGGGGGCGTTGACCCCCGGAACTCTCTCCAGATATTCACTCTCCAAGCTTATTCCACTTTTCACCATCCTTGATCTGAAAAAAGATTTCTTAACATTCCTGTGGCTCATCTAAATTTACCTCTTCCTTATATTTCCCGTTGTGTCAATCCCTTTGTTGTGAAACAGTCTTTCCCTGCTCATCCCTTCAGTCTCTTAGTAACTTGTATATCGTCGTAATAATTTCCTTGAACTCCGTTCTTCCAGAGTTCCATGAATCTTTTCTGGTTGCAAACCTGTACACTGTTTCAAGCTAAAATGCATACCTCATCAGATGCTGCCTGAACACTGATGTTGTGTACTCTACATTAGTCTGATATATACTGTACACGGCGTCTTGTGTCACTCTTTGTTTGGATTCCCGAAGGATTTCTTAGATCTGGCAGCCTTGTGTACGCTACTGATGTGATGTGGTCGGCATGTGCCTTTGAAAACACTGTCTCTGAGATAGTCATCCTGAGATTATCACCCTTAATGTTCCAGTCAGGGTACTGTGCCATTTTATACTTTATTTTCCTTATCCACTGTCAGGAGTTGCTTCCCTCAGAAGATGTATTCTGGTCTTCTCTTTCTCTCTCTAACTGCGTTATGTATGTGTGTAGTTACTTATATTCCCTATAGTAATTACATGAGTAAAGCAATGATTGTCTTTGACTCTTTTTTTGCCTTAGGAAGCATCTCATAATTGCGTACTCACACAAGTTTACTTATTTACTGCCAAGTTAAACAGGAACCAATCATGACTATTAAAACAGTGCAATAAACCTGTTTCCAAGTTTTCCCTCATCTAGGTCATTCCAACAAACGGATTATATACTTCCTAAAGTGATGTCATTCCTTTGTTTCATTAATTTCCTCGTGTCCTGTCCCCTCCATTCAAACAATCGTTTTCTGTCTCCCCTATGAGAGTCCTCTTGAGTATCTTGCACGTCGTGATCATGTCCTCCCTGGCTTAACTCTCCTCTATAATGTTGTAAGGCGTTTGTATACAGGTTCATGGAGCAGTACACAAAACTCTCGGGTACTCAAGAGCTCTCTAACACCAGCGATTCGTAAAGGCTGTAACAATATCGGAAAATAAGTTTTTCTTCTTAAGCTGCCTACAGGATGGTAAGTTTCTTAAAAATCCGCCCAGTCCTCCCGGTTCGAAGCCCAACACCAGCGTCTTAACCCACACTACGAGAAAAAAACTCTGTAATATGTTCCTTATAACCTGGGAAGGTAGAGGCCAAAGTGGGTTTATCCCAGGAGTATTACCAAAGGGGAACATCACACAACCTCTGGCAGACAGAGGATGATGAGGAAGAGGAAGACAAGGACTAGAGAGGATTGAGGAGAAAGAAAGGAGGAGGATGAGATGAAGTACAAGGGGAGGAAGAGATGAGGAGAAGGATAAGGAGTAATGTGACTCTGTTCCTTATGATGCAGTGCTTCATGAATACCTCTGTTCATGGAAATAAGATGAGTTTTTTGGTCTGTTTTTCCACCGTTCCAAGTCGAGTGTGTCCAACTTGAGGTAACTCTCGCGTGTTCCTCCGAGGCTGTCCCTCCAACTTCCTCTAACTACATGAAATCGTGGAATAATGTGCTTTTATTTTTCTCTTTCTCTGACCACTCTATCTCCGTCTACGTCCTTCCATCTTTCTCTTCACCCATCTGCCTGTATTTCTCTTTAATTGCAGCTTTTTAAAGCTAGATAGATTCTTTCTATCAATACTTTATCTCTCTTTTGTCTCTCACTTTTAGAAAACTAGACAAAGAATCGTCCTAGCAATATCTGAAAGATTTCTTGCCCTCGCTGACACGTGTTTTCATCAAAGACGACTTTCCAGTCAACTATTTCGTCGTTCAAAGCACCTAGCGGTATACAGCGACTAAGACTGAGAGGGATTTGTTGAGCGGAGGCGCTTAAAACGTCGAGCCTCTCCCCCATGCTGCCTTCTCTCTGGCTCTGAAAGCTCCAAGTTTTAAGGTCCCCACACTGAGCGAACGTTTGATGCCTTGTGCCTCTGAGAGCGTTGTTGCTCCTGCGACATTTGTAGCAGAAAGTGTGTCTCAAGGGTCCTGCCTGATACAGCGAGAATAAACATTACATGAAAGGCATTTCATTGAGCAAATATTATTCGAATGAAAAAAAAAAAAACTCTCTCTCTCCCTCCCCCGTCTCTCTCTCTCTTCTCTGTCTCTCTCTCTCTCTCTCCTCTCTCTCTCTCCTCCCTCTCTCATCTCTCTCTTCCCCTCTCTCTCTCTCTCTCTCTCTCTCTCTCTCTCTCTTTTACACAGGGTTTGACAAGGTTAAGGATCCCTAGCTTTATTGACAAGCTATTTACAGGTTAAGGATTCCTAACTTTATTGGCAAGCTAAGAGCTGTTACCTACATCAGCTCATTTGAAAGCATTTTTATTGTTATGAGACATACAAGTAGGGAACAGGATGAAGTTGGAGCCATCTGTAGGCCAGCATTTTCATTTGATCAACTGACTTTATCTCGTTGATATCATTATGCTGTACGAATGTGTTCCATACTCGAGTCATCCTGGGTATATATGATCTCAGATGGAGTGATGTTCTGGAGAAGGGTACAGCCAGAGTGAAGTTGCTGCTTTCTGCCCGTCTTGTGGCATAAAAGCTTGTTTCACGCTGTCCTCGAAGTGGATCCAAGTGTGTTACTTTGACAATATTGGCCTTGTACATAACAGTAAGGCCACCCACATCCCTCCTGTGTTAAAGGCTCTGCTGAAATGACAGATCTATCCAGGATGGGTCCAGGCGAGAGATGAGACGTCTTGCTCTGTTCTCTACTCTGTCAAGCAGTCGCAGATGAGAGGGGGGGGGTGCAGGCAAACCAAGAGAGTGGAGCATACTCAAGGTGTGAGCGTACATGTGCCTCGTACAGAATCTTGCAACTCCTACTGTCAAGCAGATGCGAGATACGGCGAAGTGCTGTAAGCTTCCTGGTTGCCTTGTTTGCAAGATTTACAACATGGTTCTTCATGGTTAGTTTGGAGTCAAATTTCACCCCAAGGATATCAACTTCTTCTCCAGGTGCCAATACCCTCCCATTCATCCTTACTACTGCGCCAGCATTACCATCATGGTGCCTAGAGACGATCATCATTTGCGTTTTCTCAGGTGCAAATGTTACTTGCCATCTATTTCCCCAAGCTGATATAGCTCTCAGCTGATGATTGATGTAGCTTAGAGCAGCTGGCATTTCTTCTCTTGGATAAGTGAATGTCAGTGTACAGTCGTCTGCATATGCATGTGATTCTGGGATGAGATGAAGAAGGTCGTTGAAGTAGACATTCCATAACAATGGTCTCAACACGCTTCCTTGTGGAACACTTGCCCCAATAGGATGTCTTGGTGATTCCGTTCCATTGAGGACTACACTTAGAGATCTACCATGAAGGTAATCACTGAGGAGACATAGCGTAGAGCCTGCAATTCCCAGTGCTTGAAGTTTTGCTAAGAGGCCCTGGTGCCACACCCGGTCGAAAGCGCCAGCAATGTCCAGTGCTACCACACAGCTGACTTTGGATTCATCCAGTGACTGGTGCCACTTAGTGGAGAGGTTTAACCTCTCTCTCTCTCTCTCTCTCTCTCTCTCTCTCTCTCTCTCTCTCTCTCTCTCTTTCTCTCATACACGCTGCAGTTCTGCACTAGTAATTCGACACCAGATTATCTCCCATCGAAAACCTTTCTACAATATTGCTTTGAAGTATTTTCTCCGCTCTTTTCTTATATTTATATACTTTTCTGATCCCGGGAGAGTTGAGAGGCAAGACTTGAAGCTTCTGTCTTGTTCCTTGTGTCCTGGAGAGAGTGTTGTTCCTTGTGTCCTGGGGTGAGTGTTGTTCCTTGTGTCCTGGGGTGAGTGCTGTTCCATGTGTCCTGGGGTGAGTGTTGTTCCTTGTGTCCTGGGGTGAGTGTTGTTCCTTGTGTCCTGGGGTGAGTGTTGTTCCTTGTGTCCTGGGGTGAGTGTTGTTCCTTGTGTCCTGGGATGAGTCTTGCACCTTGTGTCCTGGGATGAGTCTTGCACCTTGTGTCCTGGGATGAGTCTTGCACCTTGTGTCCTGGGATGAGTCATGCACCTTGTGTCCTGGGGTGAGTGTTGTTCCTTGTGTCCTGGGGTGAGTGTTGTTTCTTGTGTCCTGGGGTGAGTTTTGTTTCTTGTGTCCTGGGGTGAATGTTGTTCCTTGTGTTCTGGGTGAGTTTTGGTTTCTTGTGTCCTGGGGTGAATGTTGTTTCTTGTGTCCTGGGGTGAGTGTTGTTTCTTGTGTCCTGGGGTGAATGTTGTTCCTTGTGTCCTGGGGTGAGTGTTGTTTCTTGTGTCCTGGGGTGAATGTTGTTCCTTGTGTCCTGGGGTGAGTGTTGTTTCTTGTGTCCTGGGGTGAATGTTGTTTCTTGTGTCCTGGGGTGAGTGTTGTTCCTTATGTCCTGGGGTGAGTGTTATTCCTTGTGTCCTGGGGTGAGTCTTGCACCTTGTGTCTTTAGGTGAGTCTTGCACCTTGTGTCCTGGGGTGAGTTTTGCACCTTGTGCCCTAGGGTGAGTTTTGCACCTTGTGTCCTGGGGTGAGTCTTGCACCTTGTGTCCTAGGGTGAGTCTTGCACCTTGAGTCCTAGGGTGAATCTTGCACCTTGTGTCCTAGGGTGAGTCTTGAACATTGTGTCCTGGAGTGAGTCTTGCACCTTGTGTCCTGGGATGAGTCTTGAACCTTTTGTCCTGGGGTGAGTCTTGTACCTTGTGCTCTGGGGTGAGTCTTGCACCTTGTGTCCTGGGGTGAGTCTTGCACCTTGTGTCCTGGGGTGAGTTTTGCACCTTGTGTCCTGGGGTGAGTCTTGCACCATGTGTTATGGAGTGAGTCTTGCACCTTGTGTCCTGGGGTGAGTCTTGCACCTTGTGTCCTAGGGTGAGTCTTGCACCTTGTGTCCTAGAGTGAGTCTTGCACGTAGTGTCCTAGGGTGAGTCTTGCACCTTGTGTCCTGGGGTGAGTCTTGCACCTTGTGTCCTAGGGTGAGTGTTGCACATTGTGTCCTGGGGTGAGTCTTGCACCTTGTGTCCTGGGGTGAGTCTTACACCTTGTGTCCTGGGGTGAGTCTTGCACCATGTATCCTGGGGTGAGTCTTGCACCTTGTGTCCTGGGGTGAGTCTTGCACATTGTGTCCTGGGGTGAGTCTTGCACCTTGTGTCCTAGGGTGAGTCTTGCACCTTGTGTCCTGGGATGAGTCTTGCAACTTGTGTCCTAGGGTGAGTCTTGCATCTTGTGTCCTGGGGTGAGTCTTGCACCTTGTGTCCTAGGGTGAGTCTTGCACCTTGTGTCCTAGGGTGAGTCTTGCAACTTGTGTCCTAGGGTGAGTCTTGTACCTTGTGTCCTGGGGTGAGTCTTGCACCTTGTGTCCTGGGGTGAGTCTTGCACCTTGTGTCCTAGGGTGAGTCTTGCACCTTGTGCCCTGCGGTGAATCTTGCACCTTGTGTCCTGGAGTGAGTCTAGCACCTTGTGTCCTGGGGTGAGTCTTGCACCTTGTGTCCTAGGGTGAGTCTTGCACCTTGTGTCCTAGAGTGAGTCTTGCACCTTATGTGATGGGGTGAGTCTTGCACCTTGTGTCCTGGGGTGAGTCTTGCACCTTGTGTCCTGGGGTGAGTCTTGCACCTTGTGTCCTGGGGTGAGTCTTGCACCTTGTGTCCTAGGGTGAGTCTTGCACCTTGTGTCCTGGGGTGAGTCTTGCACCTTGTTTCCTAGGGTGAGTCTTGCACCTTGTGTTACAAAAAACGCGATTCTAAAAGCTTAGAGATCTCCAGTGAATACTAGAAAGGACTGCCCTTCTAGCATCCAGTCTGTTACTGGGTCTTCGTAACAATTAGTCAGTATCCTTGTCCAATCATCCATTAGAATTTAATATGATTCAATAGTGCTTCAGGATTACAACTGGCAGGCTACTAACTAGAGAAATTAAAATTTAATAAATTTATTAAGTCTAGAGGTATATTATCAAATTAAATTAAATTAAATTAATCACAGTAATCAAAATAATATCACTTCTCGCGAGTACAATATTATTGTGGTGAAAGCACATATCACATTTATAATTCTTAAGTACCGTCTTGTACATTCACATTTAATAAGATATTAGAAATATGTACAAGTAAGTTTGTGTGTATATGTGTAAGTGCTCTAAGTAGATCGCTATGTCTCAAGTCTCGACTAGACTTAAACAAGTGACTGGAAAAGTCCTCAAATAAACTAACTTCTTAACCAACTGGCAATCGGAACAGTCTGCTTGAACAATAAAACGACTGATAAGCCGAACAACAATATAGCAAGCAACTGCGACACAATCAGGAACAAGGAGATAATATAATGACAGCTAGTAGGGACCATCAGCAGATCCTCCACAAAAGTCACAAAACTCCCATACTACTGAATCTAAGTTCAGCATAAGAAAATCCCCTACTGTGATAATACACAGATACCAGTAGAAGTTAAGTCAGAAGCTACAGCTCAGGACCTGAGTTGCTCAGAGTGTCTAAGCGACACACAACCTCAGTACAACGTCGAAAATCACTAAGTCTATACAATGTTCTGTGAACAGAGTCTCCAGAACTAACAAGAATAATGAGACAGACGATCTGTCCAACCACCAAGAGAGTCTAGACCAGACTGAATACTTCAGGCGAGGTGAGGACACCCCCCCCCCTCGATCACGTGATAGCTCCGTGGACAGCTGCAGCTCGGAAGCAGAAGCCGACAGTCTAACGAGCCACAAGCGATAATTACAGTAGTTAGACAATCAAGACTTGAACTGAGCACATAATATGTAACATCCTACCTAACAACATAACTACGTCAAATAATATTATAAAGCAATATATTCACGATTTAGCTATTATTGCAAATATAAACAGTATAAAATTATATGAAAAGGTAATATACATTATATTCATAATCATAATGTACATTATATATATTGCAACCCATTCAGGGGTTGCAACACCTTGTGTCCTAGGGTGAGTCTTGCACCTTGTGTCCTAAGGTGAGTCTTGCACCTTGTGTCCTAGGGTGAGTCTTGCACCTTGTGTCCTAAGGTGAGTCTTGCACCTTGTGTCCTAGGGTGAGTCTTGCATCTTGTGTCCTAGGGTGAGTCTTGCACCTTGTGTCCTAAGGTGAGTCTTGCACCTTGTGTCCCCAGGGTGAGTCTTGCACCTTGTGTCCTAGGGTGAGTCTTGCACCTTGTGTCCTAAGGTGAGTCTTGCACCTTGTGTCCTAGGGTGAGTCTTGCACCTTGTGTCCTAGGGTGAGTCTTGCACCTTGTGTCCTAGGGTGAGTCTTGCACCTTGTGTCCTAGGGTGAGTCTTGCACATTGTGTCCTAGGGTGAGTCTTGCACCTTGTGTCCTAAGGTGAGTCTTGCACCTTGTGTCCTAGGGTGAGTCTTGCACATTGTGTCCTAGGGTGAGTCTTGCACATTGTGTCCTGGGGTGAGTCTTGCACATTGTGTCCTGGGATGAGTCTTGCACATTGTGTCCTAGGGTGAGTCTTGCACATTGTGTCCTGGGGTGATCTTGCACATGGTGTCCTGGGATGAGTTTTGTCATTGTTCCTGGGTGAGTCTTTTTACATTGTGTCCTGGTTTTGGAGTTTTGTACATTGTGTCCTGGGTGAGTCTTGCACATTGGCCTGGGTAGTCTTGTACATTGGTCCTGGGGTGAGTCTTGTACTTTGGGGGCCTGGGGTGAGTCTTGCACTTTGTGCCCGGGGGGTGATCCTTGGCATTGTGCCCGGGGGTGAGTCTGTACTTTTGTCCTGGGGTGAGTCTTGCACATTGTGTCCTGGGATATCTTGACTTTTGTGTCCTGGTGAGTCTTGTACATTGTGCCCCTGGGAATCCCTAGGCCCTTACAGTAGTTTTATGTTAATTTTTTTTATGCGACTGAAAGGGGCTACTGTGTTAGGGGTACTGTTTCCATTACTACTGCTGCTGCTGTTCTCCTTTATAATGCATACTACACTACCCCTCGTTAAACTAAATTTTTACTACTGCTGCTACTACTACGCTTTCTGCGTGTTACAAACAAGTGCATTACTTCTGCTACTACTACAACTGCTACAACAAACATACACTACTGCGCACTGCTGCTCTGCGCTCAGACTATATACAAAGTACTATTGGTTTTTTTTCGTCTTTTACCGCTACGCCACGCTACACTGTTACACTATTACACCGGGCGGGCTACACTTTTCAATTGCGCTACTGCTCCACTGTACGCTGTTGCCACACTGTTTACTTCTACCGCCACACTTCTGAAATACAAAGAATCCAAAATTTCGAGTAATTTTATTAGTCTTATGATTTCGTCGAGTCGTAAGTCATAATTTTTTTTTTTTAAAAATTTTGTCAACGAGGAAGGAAAAAAGGGCCTTAAAATATTTTTTGAAAATTTCAATATTTTATTTTAAAAATTTTAAGAGATTAAATTTTTGATGCTCTATTGATTTTTATTTAAGAAGCTTTATCCTGTTTTTTTTCCTTTCAATTATGGAATAGTAATAAAGTTTTTTTTTTTTATGGGTAATTTTAGCATTTTTAAATGTTTTTTTTCAGATGTTTTGAAAATTTTTGAGGACAGGTATACCCACTTTATATCATTTGACTAGGTGTTTATTTTGGTAGAGCTCTCGCTTCACACCGAAGGTCCGGGGTCGATTTCCGGCAAGGTAGAAGCACGGGAGTGTTTCTTTACTCCGGTTGTTCCCCGTTCACCCCTCATTAAAAATAGGTACCTGGGGGAGTCGACTGGAGTGGGTCGCACCCGGGACAAAAAATTTACCAATTTCCCCCCAAATGCTGAGCATAACAAGCGGTCCTTATATCTAGTTGTAGTGAGTCACTAGGACTGGGGACCTTTTACAGTAAAACATAAGAACAAGGAACACTGCAGAAGGCCTACGGCCCATGCGAGGCAGGGCCCCAATCTCCAAACCCGGGTTAAGCCAATGCAACCCCCCAAACCCATCAGGTCAGGGACATTGACTTAAGGGAGGAACACGGGAACCGACCTGGTAGCACAAGCTATCAGGTCTAACTCACACCCACCCAACATCCACTCATGTATTTATCCAACCTATTTTTAAAGCTACCACAACGTTCTGGCCTCTATAACGGTACTTGGGAGTTTGTTCCACTCATCCACAACTCTATTACCAAACCAGTACTTTCCTATATCCTTCCTGAATCTGAATTTTTCCAACTTAAAACCATTGCTGCGAGTCCTGTCAAGGCTAATATTTTCAGCACACTATTTACATCCCCTTTATTTATTCCTGTCTTCCATTTATACACCTCAATCATATCCCCCCTAATTCTACGTCTTTCTAGAGAGTGCAGATTCAGGGCCCTTAGTCTATCCTCATAGGGAAGGTTTTCTGATACATGGGATCAACTTTGTCATCCTCCTTTGTACATTTTCCAGAGAATTTATATCCATTCTGTAATAAGGTGACCAAAACTGTGCAGCATAATCTAAATGAGGCCTAACCAAGGATGTATAGAGTTGAAGAACAACCTGAGGACTCCTTTATATTATGCTTCTTGATATGAAGCCAAGATTCTATTAGCTTTATTGCGAACACTTATGCACTGTTGTCTTGGTTTCAGATTACTGCTAACCAGAACTCCTAAATCTTTTTCGCAATCCGTAATATTAAGATCTACATTATTTAGTTTATATGTGGCATGGTTATTGTCCTGTCCAACATTTAGAACTTTGCATTGTCTATATTAAACTGCATCTGCCACTTCTCCGACCACTGCATCAGTTTATTCAAATCTTCCTGGAGTGCTCGAATGTCCTCATCAGAATGAATTCGACGGCCTATTTTGGTGTCATCGGCAAACTTGCCGATGTCGCTCTTTATGCCCTCATCTATGTCGTTTATGTAGATTGTGAACAGCAGGGGGCCCAACACTGACCCCTGTGGAACACCGCTCGTGACACTTCCCCACTCTGATTTCTCCCCATTTATGCAAACTCTCTGCTGCCTATTTGTCAACCATGCCTCTATCCAGGAAAAAATTTCTCCTCCTATTCCATGTGCTTTAATTTTCCTCAATAGTCTCTGATGTGGGACCCTGTCAAAAGAATTACTGAAGTCCATATACACAATATCATATTCATTACCATGATCTACCTCCTCAAATACCTTAGTGAAAAAAGTTAATAAATTCGTAAGGCAGGAACGCCCCTTTGTAAAACCATGCTGAGATTCGTTGATTAATTTATGCTTTTCAAGGTGGCTACGAACTGCCTCGGCAATTATTGATTCCATAAATTTTCCCACTATGGAGGTTAGGCTTATTGGTCTATAGTTCGAAGCTAAGGACCTGTCACCTGTTTTGAAAATAGGTATCACATTTGCCATTTTCCACTTATCTGGCACCATGCCAGTTTGTAGTGATATGTTGAAAAGATTAGCCAAAGGTGTGCTAAGCTCCTCTTTACATTCCTTTAGAACCCTTGCATACAGTTCATCAGGGCCAGGGGATTTGTTAGGTTTTAATTTATCTATTTGCCTAAGGACCATGTCACTTGTGACCCTAATAGTACACAGTTTAAATTATCGTCCTGTTCTACATAATTTATCATTACTGGAATATCGCTGGTATCCTCCTGTGTAAAAACTGAGAGGAAGTATGTGTTAAAAATTCTACACATTTCCTTATCACTGTCAGTGAGCTGACCCGGGGAACTTTTGAGTGGGCCTATCTTGTCCCTGATCTTACTTCTGTATACCTGAAAGAATCCTTTTGGGTTAGTCTTCGATTCTCTTGCAACTTTAACCTCATAATCTCTTTTTGCTTTTCTAATTCCCTTTTTTATTTCTCTCTTAACTGAATATATCGATTTCTCAATTGCCCCTCTCCTCTTTGATTTGCCTATATATGCCTCTCTTTGACCAATCAGATATTTTAATCTATTGTTCATCCATTTAGATCATTTTTGTTTGATCTGAATTCCCTATTTGGAACATAATTTGACTGAGCAGCTAGAACTATGCCCTGGAAAGCATCATAAACGGCAACCATCACCACCTACCCTGACCTTAGTCAGGTCATTCCAGTTTCAGCCCACCTAAGTAATTTTTCAGTCCTATGAAATCAGCCAAGCGAAAGTCAGGGACGGAGACTTGATTGCCATTATTGGGGAAAAACCATAAATATTTTAAAAACTGAGTGATTTGGGGATCACTTTCCCCAACCCTCACCCAATTAACCCCAAGATTTTAATTAGTGTTTCCCTACGGAAAGAACCAAGTCAGGAGGTTTTTTTCCCCCCTAGTTTGGCTCTGTCACAAACTTTTTTTTAAAAAAACAATCCGGGATCGTATCAAGAAAGTCACCTGACTCAAAATTTCCTGTAAAATTGTCCAGTAAATCTGTCTATAGTTGAAAATCTCCCTTTAGCACAACATTTTCGTATTTAGATCCCTTAAACAAATTTTCGCCCCCATAAATTTACTGCACCCCCCATCAAAAATTTTGGGGCCCTGTAAATCACAAAACCCAAAAAATTTTTTTTTTTTCTCGGCCCTCGAAATTTGGTAACCAAAAAAGATTCTTTGGCTGACGCTTTCAAATTTTAATATCTTGCTAACAAAACCCAATTTTAAAAATTTTGTCTCTGAACCTACATCGCTACTCCACCCCCTTTTTCCCTTTTTACCCTGTCAGTGTGGAAAAATTTTATACCTTGTATGTAAATTTCCCAGGGGGCATCTCTCTTTTTTTCAGATTGGGGCCAGGCCCTTTTGTTATAGCAATAATATCTATGTCCCCCCTGCATTTGAAATTTAAATCTTAGCTCATCTATTTTATTTCTTACACTCCTGTTTATTAGAATAGAAAACCCCAAAAGGGAGCTAGCCCTTTGGGCTGCCCTGCTGTCCCCCCTTTGGTTTGCAGACCTGATCTTGTCTTTATTTTTTAACTTCATGCTAAAATCCCCTTTTATACATTTACTTTTCCCAAACCCCAATTTTTTGCAAACCTGCTTGTTTCCCACACCCACCCAAACCTCTATTTTCCCACATTTAAAAAATTAGGCATTTCACCAAGGGCCTTCTAAATCGAGTCGGCCAATGCAACCACCCCACCCCGGGGGAAGGATTTTCCCCCAACCCTTGCATACATATCATTTTTTGCCAAAAAATTTTTGTTCCATTTGCCCAATGAAGGGGATTGAAAATTTTCCTTTTTGAAAGTATCTTTCCTTTACCGAAAATTTACCCCAAATTTGCCATAGCCCAACCATTCATTTCCTACTCCCCTTTCTGGGCCCAAGATGCTACATATGAGGGGATCCCTCCCTTAGACTTAAGAAATCTATAGCTGCCCCCTGTATTTATCTACCCAGCTCTTCTCCCTACCCCTACATTTCCTACCGGGCACTGAACAGATAAGGGGGCTTGCTCCCATTCCCAAACAGATATTCCAGCCTGTTTCCAAGGGCCCCCCCAACACCAGCTCCGGGGGAAGCACACTCTATCTCTCATCTTCTTATTCCTATTACAAAAACCCCGGGTCAATGTATTTTACCTGAGATTCACCAACCACAAGAATGGGGCTTACCCTTTCCCTTAGCAGGGCATTTTGTACCCCCCCCCTTCACTGGGCCCCTGGGAAATACATTTTCCCTCCTGAAGAACAAGAACGATTTCCTACCTTTAGATCTTTACTCCCTTTAAATTTTCCCCTTTCCGATGCCCTTTCCCTTACGTGAACTACTTTTGCCACTTTTAGCAGGTGCTGGGGTGCACCTCACTTCGGGGACCGTTTTCTGCCTCCCCAAAATACAGTCCTCACACGAGAGACAGACTTTCACCCCCCTGCTAGAAGCCTCAATTTTCCCCCCAACTCCGCCAAACCCCACACCCTCTCCCCAGACCCATTGGGGGGTGGACCTTCACCTCCAATCCCTCCGGAGAAGCAAGACCTCCTTCCTTTTAACCCCTCCAACCCAATTTTTTTTTTTTTTTTTTTTTAAAAAACTTTCAGAAAACAAGCCTTTCTTTTTTAACCGCCACACTAATCCCCCAAAGGGACTCCGGGGCTGTCCTCACGTGACGACTGAACCCCCGAGTACTGGGCGGAAATGACCACTGAGTACTTTTAAATTTAAACCCAATTGTCTTATTTAAATTTTTTTTCAAAAATGATTTCTGCATTTTTTATACACATGTAAAAATGAATATCATTATTCATGTCTTTCGCAATTCCTCATTAAAACTTTTTGTTTAAATTTTATTGAAACTAATTTGAAAACATTAAAGTCTGTGACTCGTAGGCGCAGAATATTTAGACCGTGAGGTGAGCGTCTCTGTGCTCGACTGTCTCACCATCAATGTTGGAGATGTATCGATCACCTAGACAGCACTGGGCCTCAGGGGGATGTTGTCCAAGGTGCTGAAAACGCTCCATTTAGTTTTTGATGTTTTTGAGAACCTCAGACGATTTTCCAGGTAGTTTCACCATCGCGCCAACTTTTAAGCACATTCCTGTTCCTCTTAATGCTCTGGGGCCATCTTTGATGGATTTTTTTTGTTAATAGATATTCCAAACAATAGAGAGAAAGAGAGAGAGAGAGAGAGAGAGAGAGAGAGAGAGAGAGAGAGAGAGAGAGAGAGAGAGAGAGAGAGAGAGAGAGAGAGAGAGAGAGAGAGAGGAGCTTCCTAAGCTTACTTTGAATGTGCTTCTTAAAATATGTATTCTGTGGATTTTGAAAGTTGAAATTCAACCTCTGGAAGTCCTCGTGGCTGGATGCTTCACCATATACAACAAGACAACCCTACGAGAGTGGTTTGTTCAGTGAAAATTTTCCCAGTGAATTATTAGCGTCTTTCTCAAGACACTCGATGAAATTCGAATTCTTTGAATGATACATCACTTCTTCACTCTCTGCCATGGAAGTGCCTCATGGGAAGAAAGAGTCAAGTCATCTTCATATGTATTCGTTACAATGAATATCTGGGAGATGGCTGAGATGGAGTCCTACAAGAACTTAATTTTCTTTGGCTCGTGTTTCATTGTTTGTTTTAATTAAAGAAGTGGAATGCATTCTTTGTAATTGGGTCTTCAAATGTTTTTTGACTCAGTAATATCTTTCACATGGCTGTCGTGCTGCCTTGTCCTTGCTTTTCAAAATTCTTGACTGAATCACTGTTTGGACAATTTTTTTTACATCAAACCCACTAGTTCTTCATCTTCTAGGAAAGATTTTCCAGCCTTCATATGACATCTTCAATTGTAGGATCATTACTGGGTCATTTATTGTTAAAACAGTAAGAAGAGACCACTGAGGATTACTGAGGAAAGAGACAACTTCAGCAGCATGGGCATCGTGATGAGTAGACCATGTGATGCCAGTGTCTTGATTATCATTCTCTTGTTCTTCAACCATAGAATCCACCTTTTTGACAAAATTATCTTGGTAAGAGTGAGTGATCCTAGAAAATTCTTGAGGTGGAGCATTCAAGAATTGTTATGCATTCTTCTAGCAGGATTAACGTATTGAACCCAGTTTCTGAAATTTGTGAGTCTCTCTCTTTTCATCATCATTCAGAGCACTGCCTGACTGAAACATTGAAACTGAGGTGCCAGGAAGTGATACCCGACACATAGTTGATGAACGATCATGAACAATTTTATTGACAGTACGCACTGTGAAAAGCTCTTGACGGAGGCCACAAGGAATGCTAGTTCCCTCAGTAGAGAATTGATTCAGTGCCGACTGAACAAGCCTGCGCTCAAGATACTGAACGCTGTTGGAGTGACTGACACATCAAGCTGTGCAACTTAGCCCTCAGCCTCCTTACTTCTGAACAGTGGGCTGAGGAAGACCGAGGTATAGAGATAATGGCGCTTCCTTTTATAAGTGATGTTTCTTCATTTTTAAACTACAGTGGAACATCTGGTCACGAACGCTTCCGAACACGAACAAATCGGCTCAAGACAAAAAAATTCGCCAAATTTTTGCATCTGGTCACGAACACAAAATCGGGTGCCGAACAAACGCAGCAGCGCCAATTTTCACATTCCGTGCCATTTTCTCGCATGCGCAATTTTCCCCCACTTCCTGTAATTACGACCTTGATAAATTCGGATTACCAATGTTTTATCAGCAGGTAGCGCCGAAACAGCTTCTTGCAGTGCCAGTACCCGGCTAGGACTTGCAATATATGATTTTTGGTAAATATTTTTTCTCTGTTGTTTGTTAGATTATCTTCTTGAAACTTGGGCAATATATGATGGAAAGATGCTTCGAAACGTACACCAAAAATGAAAGAAATTGGATGATAAATAACAGAGTTCACTGCTCAGCCATTAGACTCCCCTTAAAACAAGTGCAACTAATGTGACATTTTATTGTGGCAACGTTTCGCTCTCCAGGAGCTTTATCAAGCCATTACAAACAATACATAGGGTATATAAAGGCTCAGAGTGAGGTGCAATACTAGTGAGGTACCATTTCGATGTTCACTAGTGGTAGTAGTATAGTAGTAGTAGTAGTAGTAGTAGTAGTAGTAGTGACAAAAGTTGTAATAGTAATACAATATGGTAGAGCAATTAATTCGTACATGAGTAAAAGGATATAAAAGCTATTACTTGGGTAACATAAAAATAGGTTGGACAAATATAGACTGGAAAGAGGCAGCCTGTTTCAGTGTTCACTCTCTGTAATGTGCTTTGTGTAGAATAACAGGAGAGACTACGTGATGGCAGGGTTTACTGTTTTCAGGAGGATTCTTGCTAAGACTTCAGAGATGGTGAAGCTACGTTTGTTTTGTTTAATTGTATTCGAAACAGCGATCAGTGCTGATTCGAGGCACTTGCGTCTGCGGAAATTAGTTTCTTTGATCACTAATTGGGCGTCTCTGAATTTCATGAGATGATTGGTGGAATTACGGTGTTGTACACAGGCGTTGTTCAAGTTATCGTTCCTACATGCGTAAATGTGTTCATTGAGGCGGGTGTCGAGGTTTCTTGCTGTTTCACCTACGTAAATCTTGTCACAGCCTCCACAGGGTATAGTGTAAACTCCTGCGTTGACTGGTTCGTGGTGTTTGGATTTTGTCCTGGTTAGATCCTTTATAGAAGTGCTGGAAGCGATGGCGACTCTGGTGTTAGCTTGTGAAAGCACTTTTGAAACGTTCAGTGCAACCTGGCTGTTGGGAAGAATTATAACTTTGTTGGGAGTGGTGTTGGTGCGTGGAGAATTAATGATCTGAAGAGCTCTTTTCTTGCAGTCTTTGATGAAAAAAGAAGGAAAATGTAACTCAGTGAATGTTTGGTGAATGTATGTACATTCCTCGTCAAGAAACTCAGGACTACAAATTCGGTATACTCTTAGGAAAAACCCGATGATGATACCTCTTTTGGTCTTGGTATCTTGACTGGAATAGAAGTGTGTGAGATCATTTTTATCGGTGAGTTTCCGATAAACTTGAAATCTTAGGTTGTTGTCTACTTTGTGAATGAGGACGTCGAGGAAAGGTAGCTTGTCATTGGACTCTTCTTCTAGTGTAAACTGGATCGCCGGTTCAACTGCGTTGAGCCTTGCCTGAAGATTCCGTACATCAAAACGTTTGGGAGTTATTACGAGGACGTCGTCCACGTAACGTAACCAAGTGACGCTTGAAGGGATGATTTTTGGCGAAGTGTTCGGACTCAAAGGTTTTCCATGTATAAGTATGGCTGGGACGGCACGATGGGGACCCCATTCCCATGCCGTAGGTTTGTTTGTAGAGCTTTTATTGAAAGAAAAACAGTTGAAATTAACACAGAGGTCAATCAAGTCAACAAAATCTCCGGGAGGTAGAGGAAGATTAAGGTCCTGATTGACTTTACGCCGTAGAACCTCGATGGCTTTTTGGTAGTACTTTTGTGAAGAGGGAAGTCACATCCAAACTGCTTAGTTTCTTGTTACGGATGGAGAGGTTTCGGATGCGGTTGAGAAGGTCGCCTGAGTGTTTAAGATGAGCGGGGCTGATGGTTCCCAGAAGGCAGGAAAGATGTTTGGTAAGAACGCCGGCTAGTTTGTGTGGACCACTGCCTATTCCTGACGTGATTGGTCTGAGAGGAATATTGTGTTTATGGGTCTTGGGTAAACCATACATGTGTGCTGGTTTAGGGTTGCTTGGTAACAAGTCAGGAATAGGCAGTGCTTAAAATCTTATAAAACAATATTTACATACAGCTCGTAGGGGTCTGGAACGGATTAATCGTATTTACATACAATCCATTGGGGAAATTAGGTTCGGGTCATGACCAAATCGGGGCGTGACCAGAATTTTTGAACGAATTATGGTCGTGAGCAGAGGTTCCGCTGCATTGCTGAAGATTATCAGATGAGTCACTGATGACTGATATTCAAGCAGTAATCCATGCATCTCCAAAGAGAGTGCATACTGCACATTACTTAGATGATGTTCAGTATCGAGGAGACATATAAATGCTCTCCAGCTAGGGTCTTGTAATCACTGAATGCAGAGTTTCCACAGTGGATGTCGTTAGATATTTTATGGTTTCGATGGTCACAAGCATAATCTTTACCTACTCATAACATAACTTAACCAAACTTAATGAAACCAGATTATACCAAACCAAAGTAAACTTTACAAAATTCAGAATCCAACGTTACTCCTAACATTGCCGGTGTAGTGGCAGTGAATGCAAAGAGTAAATCTGAGTTACGGTGCCGACGGCGTCTTAAAGTAGTGCCCAGTAAACAAACCCTCAATGGTCAGAAATGAGCATATTTTTTCATCTCACTCTACTGTATTTCATGTTAGGATGGTCATTTTTACTCTATTTTCAAAGCCAATAAATTGCTGTAAAATGTTTGTTTTAAAATATTTTTAGGTAAACATGCCTGTATGTCCATGAATGGGATAGAAATACGGATTATAACACTTTTTTTTAAATAGGCTAAAATAATGGCTCTTCTGTGCTTCAGATACATTAAACAATACCACTGGTGAAATCCGATTTCTCATTCCCTCAAACATCAAATGATGAATAACTTAAGTCTCTCTCATCAGCTTGCTATGCTATGTATTTCACTGGAAGTATATGACTGTTATAGGCTTACAGTTTTTTTTTTTCTGGGGGATGGGGGGTTATTAAAAACCATAAAGAAAAAAATTTCGCCTCCGGAATCGATTATCCATGACCCAAGGAATGTGAGAAACAGCATGGACAGACTTTACTCTCATATCAGTGTTTACTCTATGCAGTAACGCCCGCTATTAGGTATCAAATTATTCTCTACCGGTGATACAGCGAAACTTTTTAAATGAGCGAACCGGCCAGATGACCAGAAGTTCAGGTGGCGGGACATCATATGACTAAGACCTGCCTCGGGAAACACTTGCCCAGTTTCCTGACCAGGCTTACCTAACCTAACCTAACCAGGTGGTACACAGGTGACATGTAGCCTTAAGACTTGTGTAGTAGACAAGCTCGACAAGCTTTCACTCCCCATTTAACCATATACATATATATATATATATATATATATATTATAAATATATATATATATATATATATATATAAAATATAAATATATATATTAAAAAAATATAATAATTAAAAGTTTTATATTAATTTTTAAATTTATGAAAAATATTTATATTAATTTTTTTTTTATTTTTTAAAAAACCAATATAAAAAAAATTACCCCGGAAACTTAAACCCAATCCCCAAAAGGGAAAACAGAAAGGCCCGAAACCCATTTCTTTTTTTTGGCCCCCTTTTGGAAACAAAAAACCCCCATGGAAACTTTTTTTTAAAATCAAAACCCCAAGGGCCAACCTAAATGCCCCCCCGGGAAACATTACCGACCACCCCCAACCAAACAACCAACACAACAAACCCCAAACAAAAAACCAAAACCACCCCCAAACCAAACAAAAAAAAATAAAAAAAAGTAAAAAAAAAATATATATATATATATATATATTTTATATATTTTATAATAAAAATATATATAAAATATAATAAAAAAATAAATTATTTTTTAAAAATGAAAAAAATTTTGGGGTATTTAAAAAATCAAAAATAAATAAAATTCTTTTTAAAAGTTCAAATTTTTAAAAGGAAAATTTTATTTCTTTTTTAAATTTTTCCACACAAACAACATTTTTCCACCCAACATGAACAAAAAACCTGGGAAAAACCCAACCCAAACACACAGTACACACCAAACACCCCCCCCAAAATTTAAATTAGTTTTAAAAATTTTATTTTTTAAAAAACTGCTTTTTTAAAATAATAACGGTTTTTTTAAAAAAAATTTTGTTAAAAAAAAATTTTTATTCCTTTTTTTAATTTTTCCAAACGCGGAACACAGGGATAAAAATTGGGGTTTAACAAAAAAGGGGGTTTGGCCCAAAAAGGTATTACAAAAAAATTTTTCCTTTTAAAATGTTTTTATTTGGGGTAAAAGGGAATTTTGGTTTTTTTTTAAAAACGCCAGTTACAGTAAAAACAGGCTTTCTCTGTTAAAAACCCTGTTAAAAAATTAATAAAATTTTTAAAATTTAAAAAATTTTAAAAATTAAAAAATATAAAAATGTTATATTTATGTAATTAAGAGAATCTTTAAAAATTTAAAATTTTCCATTGAAAAAAATTTTCCCTCTTTTTCCCCTTTAAAATATATTTTTTTTATTAATGTTAAAAATAAAAATTTTTATTTTAATAAAAATTTAAGAAAATTATCCCTATTAATTAAAAAGGAGCCTTTTTTAAAATTTTAAGCCTTTTAAAACCCAACAAAATTTTTTTTTAATTTTTTTAAGAAAAATTTAAATTTTTACAAAAATTTAAAACTTTTTTCCTTATTAAAAAAAAAGGCAAATTTTTTTTCCCCAAAACCAAAAAAATTTCGTTTTTTTCGTAATCAATACTTCAAACCAAAAAATAATTTTTTTGGGAGGAGAATTTTTTAAATTTTTCATAAAAATTTTTTTATGGGAAATACTTGTATTTAAAAGTCGAATTTTTTTCCCAAAATATAAAATTAAAATATATAATATATAAATATATATATTTTTATATATATATTATTTATATAAAATTATATATATATATATTAAAAATAAAATTTTAAAAAATATATATATTATAATATTTATATATTTTTTATATTTTTAATATAAAATATTTTTAAAATTTTTAATTTTAAAATAAATATATATATATATATTTATATATTTTTAAATATATATAAAAATTTTTTATAAATATTATATATAAAATTATATATATATAAATATATATAAAAAATATATATATATATATAAAAATAAAAAATATATTAAAATATATAAAATATATAAAAGTATATATTTAATATATAAAAATATTTATATATATATATTAATTATATATATATTTTATAAATATATATAAAATTTTTAAAAAATATAAATATTATATATAATAAAAATATTTTATATATATATATATTTTTAAAAATAAAATTTTAAATTTTTTATATATATTATATTTTTTAAATAATTATAATTTTTATTTTATAAAATATAATATATAATATATATATATATATGGTGTGGGGTGTGTTTTTGGGGTGTGTGAAAGTATTGTGTGTATTTTAAATAAAATATATAAAAAAAATTTATATATAAAATATATATATATTTTAAAATTATATATATATAAAATATTTTAATTAAATATATATAAATAAATATATAAATTATATTATATATAAAAATATTATATAAATAAAAAATAAAATTTAATTTAAAAATATAAAAATAAGAGGCAATATTCCCCCCCACGTTTTTTTCCTTAAAATGCAGAAATAAAAATTTTCCCATGATCCCTTCCCCTTGAAGCAATATATTACCCTAATAATTTTTTCCCTTGAAGCAGAAATTTGCCCTAGCGTTTCTTCCTTAAAACCCAGAAATATTACCACACAAGATTAAACGTTCGGAGAGGGCTGAGACATCCGGGAAAAAATTATCCCCCTCCTCTCTTCACCCCTTCTCTCTTTCTCCTCTTTTTCTCTCACTCTCTCTTTTGGGTTTCCAAATCACAAACCATTGTCCAAAAATTGTTAATTAATTCTTCAGAAATGCTGTCTTAAAAATTAATTAAACCCCCACGCTGCCAAAAAATTCCCAACGGGATAGACAGAGGCTGTTGCTGATGTCAGCCCCTGCATCGTACTTAAACTAATGGAAAAATCCAATAAAATTATAAAAATTTAAAATTTGAAATTTTTCCAAAAATTGATGGTTAGAAAGGAGGCCCGGGAAAGCATAATTACCCCGTGAAAAAATTAACTAATTTTGCCACCCGCTGCAACATGCCAAATTAACAGGGAGAGGGATAATTTAAAATTTTAAATTAAATTTTGACCCAAATTTTTTTTTTTTTCCCAGTCGGGAGAATTCCCAAAGGGTAAAAGGCCCTTCCCTTTATTAGGAGGATTCCCCGGTGAGGGTTTTTCCCAAATTTAAAGGGTTTCCGGGCAGGCCGAGGCTGCCTGGCCGGGATAAAAGGGGGTCACCAAAATATATAAAAATAAAATATATAAATAAGAAATATATATATATATATAAATCTATATATAAAATATTGCAAGTTTCCCGAAAGGGAGCGGGCAAAATATACCAAACACGATCTAGGGCTGAAGGAGACCCCGAACCTACGACCCTTTGGGAACCCGGGTACGCAGTGCTAAAAACCTTTTCTCACCACACTGGCCCCAAAACCTTGGGTCCACTTGCGCTAGACTTTGACCCCAAAGGGAAACCCACTTTTCAGGGAGAAGGCTTACAGCTTTTCATTCCCCAAACCCCTGCATGCATCACCCTTTATTAGGGGTATTAACAATGAAAGGGAAATTTTCGCAAGACCCGGCGAAATAAACACAAACACTGATCCCCGGCTAAAGGAGACGCGAAACCTACAAACCTTTGGGAACAATGTACGCAGGGGGGTTTTCCCAAATTTTTACCAATCAGTGAAAGGAAAAATTGGAAAAGCACTGCGTACCTTTTTTTCCCAATTTTTCGGGGCCCCGGTCAACTTCACCAGAGATCAGTTTTTGTATAAAATTAATTTTTAAAATTATAATATATATATATATATATATATATATATATATATATATAATAAAATATATATATTTTATATATATATAATAAAAAAATAAATATATATATTTTATAATATACATATAATATATATGAGTGGAGAGTTTAAATAAGTAAGAGAGAGATAGGGATATCTCCCCCGCACACCTGGGAAACTTATATTTTAAATTTAAACCCCAGGTAACTTTACCCTTTAACCCGAGCTGGGCATTTTGTACGGGGCTAGGGGTTTAATTTTGCCTTCACATGATTTCGAAAAAAACTACTACTACAAACTACTACACTACTGCTACTACTACTACTATTTACTACTACCCCTACTATTTACTAATAAAATAATAAAAATAATAAAAAAAAATAATAAAAAAACAATAATAAAAATACAAACTACTACTACTATTTAAAAAAAATAATAAAAAATAAAAATAAAAAAAACTACTACAATACTACTAAACTGCAACTACTACTACTACTACAACTACTTACTACTAATACAAAATAAAAATAAAAATAATAATTAATAATAATAATAATAATAATAAAAAAAACACTACCACAACTACAAGTACTAGTCCCTACTACTACTACTACTACAAACTAATAAAAAAATAATAATAAAAAATAATAATAATAATAATAATAAAAATATTTACAAAAAAATACTACTCCCAAATAATAATAATAATAATTTTTAATTAACAATAATAATAATAATAATAATAAAAATAATAAAAATACAAACTACACTACTACTACAAATTACTAAAATAAAAAATAATAAAAATTTATAAAAAAATTAATAAAAAAAATAATAAATAATAATAATAAAAAAAATACTACTAAAAAAAACCCTAAAAAACAACTACAAAATTAATAATAATAATAATAAAATAAAAAAAATTACTACTACACTACTACTACTAATAATAATAATAATAATAATAATAATAAATAAAAATACTACTACTACAACAACTACTACTACACTACACAAACAAATTTAAAATAAAAATAAAAATAAAAATAATAATAATAAAAAAATAATAAAAATACAAACTCTATTTACTACTACTACACTACTCCCACTACAACTACTACAATAAAATAATAATAAAAATAAAAATAATAAAAAAATAATAATAAAAAATAATAATATTAATAATAATAAAACTACTCCCTACTACTACTACTGAATTTAGATGAATGGTTCACAGAACCAAACACTTTGATAAATTAGACACTGTGAAAACTCGGGGGAAATTTTTTTTAAAAAAACCCGGTGTCCCCAAACAAAAGGGCTTCATCGCCTACAAAGGAGAAATTTTAAGAACAGGGGGAAAAAAGGGGTTTAATTAGTCCCTAAAACCTTGATTTGATATGGTCAGTCCATCAACTTGAATAGAATAGATTAAGGACTGACCAAAACGCCTAAAAAGTTGAGGGACAATTACCTCATTTTTCTACTTTTTCTTAAATTTTTTCCGTGTATGGACTAGGAACCCCACTGTGTGGCAAAACTTTTTCCTTAATAAAGATACCCAAGATTTTGCACATGGGGAAAAATTTACCTACTACTACTACTACTACAAATTTACTACTACAACTACTACAACTACTACTACACAAATAATAATAATAAAAAAAAAAAATAATAATAATAAATAATAATAATAAAAAAAAAAACAAAAATTTTTGGAAATAATAGTAATATTAATAAAAAATAATAAATTATCACTCAAAGTCACAAAAATAATGGGGTTTAAAATCAGGGCCAAATAACCATTATTTTTTCCACAGAGTTTCTTCTCTTTTGTCCACTCCAAAATAATACTCCCCCCCCAAAAACCCCCACCCCCCATAAGCACCCCTCTCCTTACCTCTTCCCCCCCAAACCTCCCTCCCCCCTTTTTCCCTCTAATTATTTTTTCCACCCCTTACCCTTCGCCCCTTCCCATCCCCCGTAACCGGTAATTCCATTAAGAATTAAACTCCCAAAGAGAGCCCCCATCAAAACCCTTTTTCTTTTTTTTGTTTTACCTTCGCTATTTAACTAGTCTCTCTCTCTCCTCCTCTCTCTCTCTCTCCTTTGCTCTCATTCCCCCTATCTCCCTTCTCTTCTCCTCCTCCCCTCTCTCTCTCTCTCTCCTCTCTTCTCTCTTCCCCCTTCCCCTCCTCTTTATTTTCTCTCTCTCTTCTCTCTCTCTCCCCTCCCCTCTCTCTCTTTTCCTCTCTCCCATCTTTTTCTCTCTCTCTCTCTCTCTCCTGAGCCCTTTTTAAAATTTTAAGAATTATGTCGCCCATCCCCTAAGGCTTAATTTTTTTTTTATCACTTTTACCATCACCCCCTTTAAAAAAACACCCACACACAAACTTTCCCGACCTGGTCCACAATTTTTCTCCTGGATTCAATCCCAAACCCAAATGCAAAGTAAAGAAATTGGGAAAAGGGGAAAGAAGAGCGCAGGGCGGGGTACCGCTAAGGGGGGCCCGAGACTACAAACCCCCACTCAAGGGAAAAAAACTGGGGGGGAGTATAACACCAGCAAAATCTCCTGAAGCGCACATCAATCAAATTTAAAACCTTTCAGCATTTGGGGGCCTAGCAAACCTCAGAACAGCCCTTCCAAAAACTTAATAAGGAAACCCTTTAAGACCCCGTAAACCGTGTAGTTGGGCCCCTATTGGGGTGCGGCAACCCGTTTTGGGGAAACCCCCACCTAGCCAAGCACGAAAAAAACCCAAGAATTGGGGAAAAGGGTTTTAAAAAAGACTAGTCCCAGACGTAAGAGGGATGTCCTACAGGAAGGTTAAGAGAAATCAACCTGACGGGCAAATGAGGACAGGAAGATAGAGGGGGCATGATAACGACACACAAAAAACTGAGGGGAAATTTACAAGGACAAAGACAGGGGTGTTCCAAGAAATTTGGCGCAGTAAAAAAGGGGAAAACATTGGGAAATTGAAGACAGATGAATCACAGGGACGGTTTGGAAGTATTTCCCTTCCCGACACAGATTTTCAGTAAGTGGAAAAGGTTTTTGGGGAAACGATTTAGTGGAGGCAGGGTCCATACATACTTTAAAAAAAAAGGAAAATAAAGCTCACGGGTTTAGGGAGAAATGACCTATAGCCCATCATTTAAGGGCGGGCCCCGGAGCTCGGCTCGACCCCCGCAACCCCAACTAGGTGATACAACTAGGTGATACACACACACAAAACGTGCACACAAAACCACACACACGTGGGACACACACAACAAAACACACACACAAAACACACACGTGCACACACACACACACAACACACACACACAAACAAACACACACACACACACACACACACAAATTTCACACACACAAAAAACACGTGCACACACACACAACAAAAAGTGCACACAACACACGGGGGAAAACCACACACACACAAACGTTTACCCAAAACACACACACACACGGCCCCACCCACACACAAAGTGCACACACACACAACCCCACACACAAAACACACACCACACACACACACACACACACGGGGGCACACAAAAACAACACACACCACGCCAAAACACACGTGCACACCCACAAAACACAACACACACACGCCACACACACACACAAAAAACACAAAGTGCCCCAAAAACACACACCAAAACACACAACACACCCACACACACACACGTGCCACACAAACACCCCACACTGGGACACACACACGAACCACAAAACAAACACACACCACAAAACCCCCACACACACACACACTGCCCAAAACACACACACACCCCACACACCCACACACACCACGTGCACACACCACACAAAACGTCACATACAACACCCACCCTCACACACACACACACACTTTCAACACACAAAACACACACACAACACAAAAAACACACACCAAAACACACACACACAACACTCCCAACACATTCACACACACAACACAAACCCACCCACACACACAAAACTTACACACACACACACACACACACACACACAAAAGTACAACAACACCAAAACACACACACACACACACACAACCCCCAAAACACACACGTGCACACACACACACACACACACACACAGCACACACTGCACACACAAAACACACACACACACACATACACACACACCCCGTGCACACACACACCCCACACACACACACACACACACACACCCCCACACACACACACACACACACACACACACACACACACACAAAACACACACACACACACACACACACACACACACACAACACACACACAAAACACGGGAAAATGGGACACGGAATAAAATGAATAAAGTACAAAAAAAAATGCAAGGGGGCTGAAGGGGAGGTTTGTAAACCCCAAAGGGGAAAAGGAATAATGAAAAAAACCAGGGTGACCCATGGTTTACCCCAAAAACAAAGGGGGCAAAAACCAAAGTGTGCTAGGGAAAAGGAAAAAAATAAAAGAAGGGAAAGGGCCCAGGAGAATAAGGAAACAGCGTAGACCAGAAACGAATAGCACAGATAAGAAGGGAGGGGCCCCAAAAACAATAGGAAAAAAGAAAATAGCCCGGGGAAAGCCAAAACTGACCCCAAAAGTTTTACATCCACATCAGGAGGAAAACAACATTTAAGGGCCAGGAAATCAGGCTAAGGAAGGAAGGGGGAGAAAACCCAAAAAGAAAAAGACCGGAATATGTGAAGAACCAACAAGAGTTCAAAGAATTTTTCACAAAAGGAGACAGAAGGGACTCCAGAAAGACGGAGAGGTGGGGCACCCACCAAGTGCTGGACACAGTGCACACAACCGAGGAAGAATGAAGAGGCCTTTTGAGTGAGCTAGATACCCCCAAAGGGAATGGGGCCAGATAACATCTCCCCATGGGATTGAGAGAAAGGAGCAAGGCGCTATTTTTTTCCCCTAACAACAATATTTAATACATCAAACGAAACAGGGAATTGCCTGAGGCATTAAGACAAACAAATGTAAATCCCAAAAACTTTAAAAAAAGGGGACGACATAAGCATTAAACTACAAAAACCGGGGAAATGAAATGTATAGTATGCAAAATCAAGGAGAAGATTATCAGGAAAGAGTGGCGGAACAACCCAGAAAGGAACGATCTCATCAACAGCAGCCCAAATGGTTTTTAGGGGCGGGGAAAACCTGTGTTTTTAAAACCCACTGGAGTTCTATGACATGGTGACAGGGATTAAAAACAAAGAGAGAGGGGGGGTGGGTTGAATTTTTTTGGACTGCAAGAAAGGGGGTTTAAAAACAGTTTCCCCACAAGAGATTGGGGCAAAAACTGGGGGACCAAACCAAAAAAAGGGGTAACGGGAAGGCCCAAAAATGGATCAGGGGAAAACCCTTTTCAGGAAAACAGCAACGAGTCAATTTGGGAAATGGCGGGGGTGTCGAGTTTGGGGACCTGTGACCCTCGGGTTTCCCCCTGGGGGCAGTCCCCAGGGCCAAGGCCCGTTTCTGGTATTTGTGAACGACATGACGGAAGGAATAGAAATCTGAGGTGTCCCTGTTTGGGAGATGACGGGAAATTTATGAGAAGAATTCACTTTAATCGAAAAACCACGAACTAAAAGGGAAACTGGACAGGGTGCAACCTGGCCAGCAATTTTGGGTCCGGAGTTTAATCCCAACCCAAATTTCAAAGTCGTGAAGATTGGGGAAGGGCAAAGAAGGCCGCAGAGGGAGTACAGTCTAGGGGTCAGAGACTACAATCCTCACTCAAGGAAATAGATCTTGGGGTGAGTATAACACCAGGCACATCTCCTGAAGCGCACATCAACCAAATAACCTGCTGCAGCATATGGGCGCCTAGCAAACCTCAGAACAGCATTCCGACATCTTAATAAGGAATCATTCAGGACCCTGTACACCGTGTACGTTAGGCCCATATTGGAGTATGCGGCACCAGTTGGAACCCACACCTAGCCAAGCACGTGAAGAAACTAGAGAAAGTGCAAGGTTTTGCAACAAGACTAGTCCCAGAGCTAAGAGGTATGTCCTACGAGGAGGGGTTGAGGGAATCAACCTGACGACACTGGAGGACAGGAGAGAAAGGGGGGACATGATAAACGACATACAAAATACTGAGAGGAATTGACAAGGTGGGCAAAGACAGGATGTTCCAGAGATTGGACACAGTAACAAGGGGGCACAGTTGGAAGCGAAGAAACAGATGAATCACAGGGGTGTTAGAAGTATTTCTTCACCACAGAGTAGTCAGTAAGTGGAATAGTTTGGGAAGCGATGTAGTCGAGGCAGGATCCATACATAGCTTTAAAACAAAAGGTATGATGAAGCTCACGGCTCAGGGAGAGTGACCTAGTAGCGATCAGTGAAGAGGCGGGGCCAGAGCTCGGACCGACCCCCGCAACCTCAACTAGGGGAGTACACACACACACACACACACACGTGCACACACACACACACACACACACACACACGTGCACACACACACACACACACACACACACACACACGTGCACACACACACACACACACACACTGTGTGTGTGTGTGTGTGTGTGTGTGTGTGCAAGGTGGACAGAGATAGGATGTTCCAGAGAGGGGATACAGGGACAAGGGGTCACAACTGGAAGCTGAAGACTCAGACGAGTCACAGGGACGTTAGGAGTATTTCTTCAGTCATAGAGTTGTCAGCAAATGGAATAGCCTAGCAAGTGAAGTAGTGGAGGCAGGAACCATACATAGTTTTAAGAAGAGGTATGACAAAGCTCAGGAAGCAGAGAGAGAGAGGACCCAGTAGCGATCAGTGAAGAGGCGGGGCCAGGAGCTGAGTCTCGACCCCTGCAACCACAATTAGGTGAGTACAATTAGGTGAGTAAACACACAAGTGCGCGCGCGCTGTCGTAGTTTGAGGGGCAGACTTATTCAATTAGTCACATACTTTGCTAGAAGTTTGCTGATGATGCAGTCCTAAATGAGGAGAACAGAAACTAGAGATGACATGGAAACAATCACAAGCGACTTTGTAGGCTACAGAGACATTGTAGACTACGAGAGACCTTGTAGCCTGCAGGGACCTTGTAGACTACAAGAGACTTTGTAGCCTGCAGAGACCTTGTACATTACAAGAGACCTTGTTGACTGCTTAGACTTTGAAGATTACTCGTGACCATGGACAGACTGCAAGCGATGCTGGAAGACTACAAGCGACCATTTATAGATAACTACAGAGCTTAGACAGACTACAACATTCCCTAGACAGACTGCAAGGATGGTCAGGGAAACGACCACTGGAAACCAACCTTTGCAAGTTCAAAGTTATGAAAAATCATGGTAGATATAGCAAAGATCGGAGAGTGAATATTGAGTGAAGTGAGCGAGGCTGCATATTTTGAACAAGGAAGAGGGAAAAATATTGTAAACACTGTATCGAGCAAATCAACTGAGGTGAATAGAAATGCTTTGAAGAAGAGTAGCACAGAAGCATTGAGAACACTATGTAAGACATATGTCACATCTTTCCAAGACTATGCAACACGTGGCTAGAAGCAGGAATAAACAATAACCCTTCGTGGGAATTTCAGAGAAAGAGGAGACTCGGCCCCGGCTACCAACACTAGATTTTTTGTTTGTAATTTGTCACAAGCAGGTAAACTGGTGGACATATGAAAAATGGCTGAGAAAAACTGATAAACCATCTGGATAGTCTCATTTGTGCGTGAGGTAAACTGGTAACCTGGAGAGCAGTAAGTGATGAATATCGCAGAATTGGCTCTCAGATGAGTGAGTGCGCGTGAAAGTTATCATTTTCTACGATAGTCACAGGAATCGCATAGGAAACAATCGTAGAGGAAGACTTCACTTTCTTGGTGTTCAAGAAAGATTTTTAGACCGCCTTCGCGAGAGATTAATGGGTCGCTACGAATTATAAGTGGAATAAAGGGTCGACTGCTGCAGTGGATGAGAGATTTACTGTACGGAAAAAATCGTGAAAATTGGTACGAAAACAAATAAATATAAATAGTAATAAAAACATCAATGTGAACGTTGATAAGAGAAGCTTTATTGTAAATAATGACTAGCGGGGACCCCTTAGTGTATGCTCTAGCTCCAGTACCCCTCAAGGAAGGTTCCTTGACGCTCGTGAGGGGCTCTTGATCTAGGGAATTGGATCTGTGCTCCAGTTCCCTGAATTAAGCCTTAATACCTTCCACAACCCCCTTCCTCCACAGGCGCTGTATAATTCTACGGGTTTAGCGCTTCCCCCTTGAATATAATAATAACTAGCTCCGGTAATATATATATATATATATATATATATATATATATATATAATATATATATATATATATGCAAGGAATTCACAAGAGCAGGCGAAATATATACAAACACCGATCTCTGGCTGAAGGAGACTCGAACCTACGAACCTTGGAACAAGGTATGCAGTGCTATACCATTCTCACCACACTGGACAAATACCTTGGCGTCCAGCTTGCGCTAGAAGTTGATCCAAGGCAGCCAGCTTTCAAGAGAGACTTACAGCTTTTCATCTCATCCCCTGCATGCATCAGCCATGCATCATGCATGATGCATGATGGTTACAGGATACAACATTCACAACATTTACACTACAGGTTACAGGATACAACATTCACAACATTTACACTACAGGTTACAGGATACAACACTCACAACATTTACACTACAGGTTACAGGATACAACACTCACAAACATTTACACTACAGGTTACAGGATACACCACTCACAACATTTACACTACAGGTTACAGGATACACCACTCACAACATTTACACTACAGGTTACAGGATACACCACTCACAACATTTACACTACAGGTTACAGGATACACCACTCACAACATTTACACTACAGGTTACAGGATACACCATTCACAACATTTACACTACAGGTTACAGGATACACCACTCACAACATTTACACTACAGGTTACAGGATACACCATTCACAACATTTACACTACAGGTTACAGGATACAACACACTCACAACATTTACACTACAGGTTACAGGATACAACACTCACAACATTTACACTACAGGTTACAGGATACACCATTCACAACATTTACACTACAGGTTACAGGATACACCACTCACAAACATTTACACTACAGGTTACAGGATACACCATTCACAACATTTACACTACAGGTTACAGGATACACCACTCACAACATTTACACTACAGTTACAGGATACAACACTCACAACATTTACACTACAGGTTACAGGATACACCCATTCACAACATTTACACTACAGGTTACAGGATACAACACTCACAACATTTACACTACAGTTACAGGATACAACACCTCACAACATTTACACTACAGGTTACAGGATACACCACTCACAACATTACACTACAGGTTACAGGATACAACACTCACAACATTTACACTACAGGTTTACAGGATACAACACTCACAACATTTACACTACAGGTTACAGGATACAACACTCACAACATTTACACTACAGGTTACAGGATACAACACTCACAACATTTACACTACAGGTTACAGGATACACCATTCACAACATTTACACTACAGGTTACAGGATACACCACTCACAACATTTACACTACAGGTTACAGGATACACCATTCACAACATTTACACTACAGGTTACAGGATACACCACTCACAACATTTACACTACAGGTTACAGGATACAACACTCACAACATTTACACTACAGGTTACAGGATACAACACTCACAACATTTACACTACAGGTTACAGGATACAACACTCACAACATTTACACTACAGGTTACAGGATACACCACTCACAACATTTACACTACAGGTTACAGGATACAACACTCACAACATTTACACTACAGGTTACAGGATACAACACTCACAACATTTACACTACAGGTTACAAGATACAACACTCACAACATTTACACTACAGGTTACAGGATACACCACTCACAACATTTACACTACAGGTTACAGGATACAACACTCACAACATTTACACTACAGGTTACAGGATACAACAACTCACAACATTTACACTACAGGTTACAGGATACACCATTCACAACATTTACACTACAGGTTACAGGATACACCACTCACAACATTTACACTACAGGTTACAGGATACACCATTCACAACATTTACACTACAGGTTACAGGATACACCACACACAACATTTACACTACAGGTTACAGGATACAACACTCACAACATTTACACTACAGGTTACAGGATACACCACTCACAACATTTACACTACAGGTTACAGGATACAACACTCACAACATTTACACTACAGGTTACAAGATACAACACTCACAACATTTACACTACAGGTTACAGGATACACCACTCACAACATTTTACACTACAGGTTACAGGATACACCATTCACAACATTTACACTACAGGTTACAGGATACACCACTCACAACAATTTACACTACAGGTTACAGGATACAACACTCACAACATTTACACTACAGGTTTACAGGATACACCACTCACAACATTTACACTACAGGTTACAGGATAACAACACTCACAACATTTACACTACAGGTTACAAGATACAACACTCACAACATTTACACTACAGGTTACAGGATACACCACTCACAACATTTACACTACAGGTTACAGGATACAACACTCACAACATTTACACTACAGGTTACAGGATACAACACTCACAACATTTACACTACAGGTTACAGGATACAACACTCACAACATTTACACTACAGGTTACAGGATACACCACTCACAACATTTACACTACAGGTTACAGGATACAACACTCACAACATGAGACAGAGGAAGGGATCTGGGTGGACTCATGATAACAATATTAAGACATAATATCCTTCAGAGTGAGGTGCCTTTATGATGGTGAAGAATTTTGATCCAAAAAGGAGGAGAAGGGAGAAGAAACACGAGGAGGAATGAGAGAAATAATAAAAGGAAGAGTAATAAAAAATCACAATACTGTGAGTGGAACAATGCACCAAAAACTCGGACTTAGGAATCTCACAAAGACGTTTCGGCCCAAAATGTGGTCATAAGCTTGTTCTCCCACGTTCAAGTATTTGATGAATAAGAATGAGAGGAGGAGGATTTAGGAGAGACTGAGGATAAGATAAAGGAAAGAAAGAGAAAGAGGCCATTATCGAAGCGTCATGGGGTGTAATATGTAGTTGTGTCCCTCAGCGTCTCCTTGCAATATTTCTCTGGTACAGCTGTGGTAAGCGTCATTCTACGACCAGGGTAACACCTGAGCCACACATTATGCTACCTGCACATGAATGGTATACAGTACCTACAAGATCAAGAATTAGAGACATGTTCAACATCTGGGTATCTTTATTTGTTGACGGTTCGCCATTCAATGGTTTTATTAATACAAATTCAAGGACATAATAGAAGGACTGTAGAACTATATACAAAAAACAACGTAATCAACCTCTCAGCCCTGAAGTTAGTGAAGAGCACCACAGATTTGAAGAATCTGAAAATTCAGATTTTTCAAAACTACGGTAATCTTCACTGACTCCAAGACTGATGGCTGATTATCTCGTCATATGTATATGGTTCAACAGTTTTTCTCTTTTGTTCTTGAATTCGTGTTCATAAAGCCACTGGATGGCAACACGTCTACAAATAAAGATACCCAGATGTTGCACATGTGTCTAATTCTTCAATACGCCGCTTACTTAAGTAGCAAGACTGTAACCACCAGTATGTTGCCCCTAATTTTCAAGTCTCTTCCTATATAAATAATCTGTTTATATTTTCAGCTTCATTATAGGCTAATATACCTCGGGAAAGTAATATACATCGGGAAAGTATGTTTTACCGTTCTATCAATGCGTATTTTTAATTAGTTTTTTGATTCGCAACTTTTTTGATAAGAATAAACGTTTTAGTGGTTTTGAAAATAATTTTGTTATATTTTCACGTAACTGTGTGTTTGAATACCATTTATGATTAAACTTGCAAGAAAATTATATAAATGGTTTAGAAAACAGACAAGTTGATGAATGAGACACATGTGCAACATTTGGGAATCTTTATTGAGGAAACATTTAGCCACACAGTGGCTTCATCAGTCCAGTACAACGAAGAATGATAGAAAAAGAGGAAGAGTTTGAAGTAATCAGTCCTTCAATCTTGAACTGATATGTTAAGATAAAAGAACACAAGTACAAATAATGTGACATTTAGTTGTGGCAACGTATCGTTGTCCAGGAGCTTTGTCAAGCTGTTAATGGCTTGACAAAACCATTAACGGCTTGATCAACATTAATCGAATCGAACTGATATGTTCACTCCATCAATCCTGAAGCAAGACCAGCATATGCTAGAAGAAGTGGCATATATACTGTAGCCAGGTGAGGTGAAGCAGGAGGAAGCGGGATCACAGTGGAACTATCCACTAATGTAAGTAGGTCATGTCCGTAGGTTGGACAATAGTTGAAGAATTCCTTGTATCAAGAAGTTTAGTTTGAATTACTGTTAATTACGTTATTATGTCTGTAGGTCTCGTTAATGTCCACTCTGTAATACAAGCCTTATTTCTGTTATCTTAAATAAATGTTAGCACTAAATGAAGAGCTATTAATATGGGAAGTTGAATAATATATTTATATATTATAATATAATATATATATAAAATATATATAAAATATAAATATATATATATATATATATATATAATATAATATATATATATGTGTAATATATATATAATATATAATATATAAAATATATATATATATATAATATATAATATATATATATATAAAATATATATATGTATATATATATACATATATATAATAATAAAATAATATATATATATATAAATATATATATATATATATAATAAAATATATATATATATATATATAATATATATATAATAATATAAAATATATATATATATATATATATATTACTTTGGGCAATGGAGACCCTAAAAATATTACTTTGGATGGTTTAAAGTAGTTTCAAAATTATGAGTTTCTAGTGGAAATGTGAAAACGTTGGATGAAGGTTCACATGTTACAGGTCCCCCAGACTCCCAGCTCTATCATCCTTCTACTCCCTCTACCCCTTATACACACAACAATAACGAAGAATCAACGAGATTCTCACAATGGTACACGATAAGATCGCAAACACTGCCAGGAACACGAAAGTTCAAGATAACAATATACATTTCAAGGATGTTCCACCAGTGAACCTGGATTAGTTTAACATAGCTTTACTATGCGCTCAGTTCCCATCCTGTGGGGTCATAGCCAAAGCTTACAGAGGCACATAATGGGTCCAGCAAGCAGTGTATTGATAACTAAGTAAGTTACAGTGGTAATGAATTATTTACAAGTCTATGATCTAATACTCGTAGTTAAGTGCTTATGCAGACATGAATTCAGACATAAAAACATCACAGTGACGTTTACATGTAGTTATCAGCTTATTTCAAAATAATTGAAGTTTTATCAAGTTATGGATGAATTTAAACAAGTCTAGGTGGTTATGAGTTATTTTCGATAAGTAAATCATCTTATAGTTTCAAGATTGGCTGGTAATAGGAAACTGTGGATAAAATACTTTGTGGTTTCTTGAACATTTATCAGTGAGTTGTCTCTTAAAACATTACTTTCTCACATTACAGCTCATAATGAGTGGACTCATATTCAGAAAAAAAGCGGTTTATGGAGCCAGAAAGTTCAGAGATCAACGTAAAGCTTAAGCAATGACTTAGCATTCACTTTTTCGACCTCAGCAACAGGACATAGTGGGCTAAATTTAGGCTCTGTGCACATTGGTACAAGAATATTCTTGCTGGTCAAGGCTAAGACCTAGCTGAAATATGAAATGCTCGTCAGTGTTAAAGTCACACACTATTATTATTATTATTAGTAGTAGTAGTAGTAGTAGTAAATAGTAGTTGTTTTATTGATAAAAGTAGTTGTAGTACTAGTAGTACTAGCAGTAGGTAGTAGTAGTAGTACTAGGTAGTGGTAATAGTAGTGGTAGTA
>NC_069399.1:62613466-62623466 GCF_026875155.1 Cherax quadricarinatus | reverse complement strand
AGTTTTTTTACTGCATCAAGATTTTTGAATACAACTTTAATATTAAAAGTCTTAAGAAGAGAAGGCATATCAACCAAGTTTTCATGGTAAGGGAGAACCAACATATTTTTAGTTGAATAAGGCTGGTTGCCCTTTTTTTGGATTATAAAAAGTGTTCCTAGCAAGTTTAAAAGATTTATCAATTACATTTCTTGGGTATTTTAAATCATTACCTATTTCATAAATTTTGGATATTTCCTCATCTATGAACTCAGGACTACAAATTCGTAAAGCTCTCAAAAACATTGATGAGAAAACAGACAGTTTGACTCTATCTTGATGCGAGGAATAATAGTGGACATAGGAACAGTTATTTGTAGGTTTTCTGTAAATTTTAAATTTGAATTCATTATTACCCTTAATAATTAAAACATCTAGAAAAGGCAAAGAGTTATTTTCTTCAAACTCAACAGTAAAGTTTATAGAATGGGCTAAGCTATTTAATTTTCCAAGAAAATGGTGTATATCTACATTTTTGGGCATAAGACACAAAATATCATCAACATATCTGAACCATTTAGCTCTATTAGGGAGGATTGTGTTAAGCAACCTTGTTTCAAAAAATTCCATGTATAGGTTACTAAGAACAGGTGAAAGAGGATTTCCCATTGCCATACCAAACTTTTGAGTGTAAAACTTATCATTAAATACAAATTTTGCATCAACAATGCAAAGTTTAATAAGTTTAATGATAGTTGGAACTGGCAATGGTAAATCATAGTTAACGAGTTCTTCAGATAAGAAACTTAATAAATCATCAACAGGAACTTTCGTAAACAAGGAAGTAACATCAAAACTAACCATGTTAAAATCATTTAAGTCAGTCAAGGAGCTTAATTTATCAACCAAGTCTATGTTGGCAATGGGAAATCCTCTTTCACCTGTTCTTAGTAACCTATACATGGAATTTTTTGAAACAAGGTATAACACCAGGCACATCTCCTGAAGCGCACATCAACCAAATAACTGCTGCAGCATATGGGCGCCTAGCAAACCTCAGAACAGCATTCCGACATCTTAATAAGGAATCATTCAGGACCCTGTACACCGTGTATGTTAGGCCCATATTGGAGTATGCGGCACCAGTTTGGAACCCACACCTAGCCAAGCACGTGAAGAAACTAGAGAAAGTGCAAAGGTTTGCAACAAGACTAGTCCCAGAGCTAAGAGGTATGTCCTACGAGGAGAGGTTAAGGGAAATCAACCTGACGACACTGGAGGACAGGAGAGATAGGGGGGACATGATAACGACATACAAAATACTGAGAGGAATTGACAAGGTGGACAAAGACAGGATGTTCCAGAGATTGGACACAGTAACAAGGGGACACAGTTGGAAGCTGAAGACACAGATGAATCACAGGGATGTTAGGAAGTATTTCTTCAGCCACAGAGTAGTCAGTAAGTGGAATAGTTTGGGAAGCGATGTAGTGGAGGCAGGACCCATACATAGCTTTAAGCAGAGGTATGATAAAGCTCACGGCTCAGGGAGAGTGACCTAGTAGCGATCAGTGAAGAGGCGGGGCCAGGAGCTCGGACTCGACCCCCGCAACCTCAACTAGGTGAGTACAACTAGGTGAGTACACACACACACACACTCACACACACACACACACACACACACACACACACACACACACACACACACACACACACACACACTCACTCTCACACACACACTCACACACACACACACACACACATACACACACACACACACACACACACACACACACACACACACACACACACACACACACACACACACACACACACACACACACACACACACACACACATACACACACACTTGGAAGGTTAACTACTCGGTAAATTACACTGAATTTCTACATGAATCAAAGGCCAAGACCGAGAATTTCCCTGGGATAAGAGGTTCTTGATCAACAGGTCTGTTGTGGTCTCGACAAACAGGTGTAGTGTAGTCTTGACCAACAGGTCTTGTGTGGTCTTTACCAACAGGTCTAGTGTAATGTTGACCAACAGGTCTGTTCTGGTCTCGACCAACAGGTCTAGTATAGTCTTGACCAGCAGGTCTTGTGTGGTCTTGACCAGGTCTGTTGTGGTCTTGACCAACAGGTCTAGTATAGTCTTGACCAGCAGGTCTTGTGTGGTCTTGACCAACAGGTCTAGTGTAGTCTTGACCAACAGGTCTAGTGTAGTCTTGACCAACAGGTCTAGTGTAGTCTTGACCAACAGGTCTAGTGTAGTCTTGACCAACAGGTCTAGTGTAGTCTTGACCAACAGGTCTAGTGTAGTCTTGACCAACAGGTCTAGTATAGTCTTGACCAACAGGTCTAGTATAGTATTGACCACAATTTTTCTTGGTATATGTGAAGAACGTTTGTACTTTCTCTCGTTTTGCTCCCCTCCTTGACGGATTCAAACGTTACTCACCGATGGCGTAAATCCTCGCAGTGATCGTGATGAATCCAAACACTACTCACCAGTGACGTAAATCCGTGCAGCGTTCGCGGATTCATGGGTGGCTCCCGTGAGAGTGTGCACAGCTCGGCAGCGGAACGCCAGCTGGGAATCAGACGAGCGAATATCTCGAACAACCAGCTGGCCCGTAGACACCATCTGTATGCGACCATCTGTATGTGAAAGAGAGAGAGAGACAGAGGATAGAGAGAAACTAAGAGAAAATTGCTGCATTAACAAATTCCATTTACCTTCATTAATTGCAAAGCAAGACTAAAAAAATCACCTTAAAATATATAATCCAAAATAGAATGACTTACGATGGACTAATTACTGCAAGCCGGCAAGGCAAAGCTTCAATTATCATCACGTACATAGAGCAGCGGAGAGCAGAGGAAAGCAGAGCACAGCAGAGCTCCAGCGCAATGCAGTCTGCGTGACCAGATAATATACCTTACGGAAATAAAGGCCGGAGAACCTTCTAATACAAATTTTCGTATCTAAGATTTTGTACATTATTAAAGACGGTTGGAACAATTCCTTTATAACGAACTACGTTCTTACCGGTTTTAACGGTTTTTACGGTGTTAACGGTTTTGACGGTTTTGACGGCCTTAACGGTTTTAATTCGAAATCACTTAAGAAATAACTATTTACAGATATAAACAAGAAGTTTATATACCGTCCGGTCTAATTATAAACTAGAAGCAATATAAACTTGACTATACTGATAAGAGCAAGTAATTAACATTATTGTGCTAACATTTATGAAGAAAAGTCCTTTACTAAGGCAAGGGAGTAAGAGAGAGAGAGAGAGAAGAGAGAGAGAGAGAGAGAGGGAGAAAGATATATATATATATATATATATATATATATATATATATATATATATATATATATATATATATATATTTATGTATATATATATATATTATATATATATATATATATATATATATATATATAATATATATATATATATATATATATATATATATATATATATATATATATTAAGAGAGAGAGAGAGAGAGAGAGAGAGAGAGAGAGAGACAGACAGACAGAGAGATAATAGAGGGGGAGGGAGATAAAGGGGAGAGTTGTGGCCACAATGTCCCAGAAGGGAAGAAATCGAGGTAATAGATGGGAGGAAACTGTTGATTTACTGCCCGTGTGTTGGAGGTCAGTGTGGGTCATGTTTCCCTCTCTCTCTCTCTCTCTCTCTCTCTCTCTCTCTCTTACACACACACACACACACACACACACACACACACATGATAACAACATATAAAATACTGCGCGGAATAGACAAGGAGAACAAAGACATGATGTTCCTGAGATGGGACACAGAAACAAGGGGTCAAAATTGGAAACTGAAGACTCAGATGAGTCAAACAGATGTTAGGAAGTATTTTTTCAGTCATAGAGTTGTTAGGCAGTAAAATAGCCTAGAAAGTGACGTAGTAGAGGCGGGAACCATTCATAGTTTTAAGACGAGGTTTGATAAAGCTCATGGAGCAGGGAGAGAGAGGACCTAGTAGCAACCAGTGAAGAGAAGAAGCCAGGAGCTATGACTCGGCCACTGCAACCACAAATAGGTGAGTACAAATAGGTGAGTAAACACACACACATACACACACACACACACACACACACACACACCCCTGCAATCTCAACTAGGTGAGTACACACATATACACACATTAAACTACAGACCAGTGTCACTGACGTGTATATTATGCAAAGTCATGGAGAAGGTTATCAAGTGAAGAGTGGTGGAGCACCTAGAAAGGAATGAGCTCATCAACGACAACCAGCATGGTTTCAGGAACAAGAAATCCTGGATCACAAACCTACTGGAGTTCTATGATAGGGTGCCAACAGTAAGACAAGAGAGAGAAGGGTGGGTAGACTGCATTTTCATGGACTGGAAGAAGGTGTTTGACACAGATCCACACAAGAAATTAGTGAAAAAGTTGGAGGACCAGGCAGGGATAACAGGGAAAGCACTGCAATGGATCAGGGAATACTTGTCAGGAAGAGAGCAGCGAATCATGGTACGCGGCGAGGTGTCAGAGTGGGCGCCAGTGACGAGCGGGGTTCTTCGGGAGTCAGTCCTGGGACCGGTGCTGATTCTGGTATTTGTGAATGACATGACGCAACGAATAGACCCCGAGGTGTCCCTGTTTGCAGATGATGTGCAGTTGACGAAGACCAGGCAGAACTACAAAGGGATCTGGATAGGCTGCAGGCCTGGTCCAGCAACTGGGTCTTGGAGTGCAAAGTAATGAAGATTGGGGAAGGGCAAGGAAGACTGCAGACGGAGTACAGTCTAGGGGGCCAGAGACTACAAGCATCACTCAAGGAAAAGGATCTTGGGGTGAGTATAATACCGGGCACATCTCCTGAGGCGAACATCAAACAAATAACTGCTGTAGCATATGGACGCCTAGGAATCCTAAGAACAGCATTCCGACATCTTAATAAGGAATCGTTCAGGACCCTGTACACTGTGTATGTCACGCCTATACTGAGGTATGCAGCACCAGTTTGGAACCCACACCTAGCCAAGCACTTAAGGAAATTAGAGAAAGTGCAAAGATTTGCAAAGAGACTAGTCCTTGAGCTAAGGGGCATGTTCTACTATGAGAGGTTAAAGGAAATCGACCTGACGACACTGGAGGACAGGAGAATTTGGGGGGATATGATAATGACATATTAAATACTGATAGGAATCGACAAGGTGGACAGAGACAGGATGTTCCAGAGATGAGACACAGCAACAAGGGGTCACATTTGGAAGTGGAAGACTCAGATGAACTACAGGGATGTTAGGAAGTATTTCTTCAATCACAGAGTTGTCTAGGAAGTGATGTAGTGGAGGCAGGGTCAATACATAGCTTTAAGAAGAGGTAAAGCTCATGGAGCAGGGAGAGTGACCTAGTAGCGACCAGTGAAGAGGTGGGGCCAGGAGCTGTGACTTGACCCCTGCAACCATAACTAGGTGAATACACACAACACACACACATACACACACTCATATGTCGTCTAGACACTTTCGAATCATCAACAGTCACCCTCATATATAGTCACTTTAATATCATGAACAGTCACAGTAGTGTCATCAAAGGTCACCTTCGTATAAACTGTCGCCTTCAAATCATCATAATTCACCTTCATACCATGAAGGAAATGTTCTCTGTATTAACTCCTAACATCTATTACCTCACACTTCAGGTAGACAGACAGAAGCGTGTGACCCACGTGAATTCAGCTCTTCCCTTAAACAACAACAACAACAACAACAACAACAACAATAGCAATAATAATAATAATAATAATAATAATAATAATAATAATAATAATAATAATAATAATAATAATAATAATAATAATAATAATAATAATAATTAGGTAATCTTAAATACACGTATCATCTTTTTACTTCTTGGTGTTAGAATCTTGTCAAGTGTAAATAGGTTGACCTTCCAGTATTCTGTGGCAGATAAATTTGTTAAAATTATCTTTCTTGTCACGTCTTGCACTTCGACGTTTTTATTTCGTCAGTCCTTCCGTAATGTAGCAAATGAAATTCGTCCTCAGTGAACATCGTACTGTTATAAGTGATCCACTGGAAGATTTGGTTTATATCAGCTTGGAGGCTCGGTGTGTCATCTGTGGATGCCACTCTCACACAGATTCTAGTATCGTCTTCAAAGTATGATACAGTGCTATGTTTATGTCCTTGTCTATATCAGGTATGGGACTGAGAAACATGTGAGGAGAGTACAATGCCTTGGGGTGCAGAGCTTTTCACTGTAGCAGATCTCACTCTGTTTACTATTACTTTTTCTGGTTCCATTTATTAGAAAGTTAAATATCCATTCGCCCATCTTTCCAATTATTTCCTTTGCAGGCATATTGTGCGCAGTTATCCCATGGTAGCACTTGTCAAAGGTTTTAACAGAGTCAGTGTGACTACATCTGCATTTTGCTTGTCTTCCAGTGTATCCAGGATTATGTCGTGATGGTTCAACGACTACAAGAGGCAGGAGCGACCTGTTCTGGACCAGTGTTAGTCTGGGTTGTGCAACTGCTCCGATTCCATGTGATTCACATTCATTCATCTAAAATACTTACAAAAATCTTGATAATGTGGGAGGTGAACGCAATGACAATTGCTTTACTGTCACATTTGTGGAGTACTAACCTAACTGTGGTTGCAGGGGTCGAGTCATAGCTCCTGGCCCCGAGTGAGGCAATATCTGTGGTTTTTAATTACTGTGGGATGACTCTAGTGTCTAGACTCCTTGACAGAATATTTAAAGCACGTGATAATGGCTGTTTACTATTCTTGATGGATGCTGAGTTCCACGAGTCAGGGCTGGAGCAGAGTGCATGGGAATGCAGTCAGTGGCTTCTTGAGGTCAAGGCTGAGTAATAACTCACTGAGCAAAAACTGGAGCCTACATGGATGGTATTTCGGGGATCAACGCCCCCGCGGCCCGGTCCACGACCCTTAGTAAATGATATTGCCACTTATTTCTCCTAAAAGATAAAGATTTGCCACTTTTCACCTTTTTCATAAAAAGAGGACGTCCCACTCTTCATTTCTCTGGATATGTACCAAGAGATTAGTTACAACTCATAATGGCCATGTATGTCTGATTTTTTTTAATTAGACACATGTGCAACATTTGGGTATGTTTATTGTGGGAAACGTGTTGCACATCTGCTTAATTTATCAGCTTGATCCACCTGTCTACATTTATGAGATTTTATACGGTAAAGGATAGAGGAATTTCTCTTTAAGCCCTTACATGGCGCAGGACTGATAATTATTATATTATATACTAGGGTATCATCTGGTTTATATTAAATACCAAGGTATCATCTGGACAAGGGAGGTAGTAGTTTAAACCCTGAAGGTTTATAAAACTGTTCACTTTTAACTTTTATAGATTTTGGAACCGAATATTTTTAATCCATATAAGGGGAAGATAATGAATTAAGCTGCGGCATACCTGAAGGATGCTGTGTGGGGATCATCACCTGCGTCTTCAAGCAAGGGCAAAATGCCGGATTTTCCATATGATAAGAAGTTTGTTAACTGCTTTTATCTCTCTCTCTCTCTCTCTCTCTCCTGGACTCTTTATGATTAAATTTGAGTTCATTATCTTCTATTTCGTGAGCCAGTGTTTCTTTCCGCACTTCAGATAGTCTGACGCCTTTGAGAAGTTCTGTGATTCTTCATTGTCGCCTGTAGAAGGCGCTCATCTCTCTCTCTCTCTCTCTCTCTCTCTCTCTCTCTCTCTCTCTCTCTCTCTCTCTCTCTCTCTCTCTCTCTCTCTCTCTTCTCTCTCTCTCTCTCTCTCTCTCTCTCTCTCTCTCTCTCTTCTCTCTCTCTCTCTCTCTCTTCTCTCTCTCTCTCTCCTCTCTCTCTCTCTCTCTCCTCTCTCTCTCTCTCTCTCTCTCTCTATCTATCTATCTATCTATCTATCTATCTAGCAGTCTCTTTCTAGCCTGCATCTCCTCTTTTTCCTTAGCGGTATATGCCTCGAGAATACTTCTGGAGCCACAGAGTTATTCCTTTTTAAACACTGACTCAGATCCATATTATTTGGTATATTTTCCGAGCATGTTATATTAAGGACAGTATTTACTTGATCCCAGTTGATGCTCTTACTGTTGAAGCTGAAGACTTGAATTTGGTGGAAACTCCTTAGTGTTTATTTCTGACCGCTGTGTATGCAGGTTTGAACATTGGTTAGGATGTGATCTGAATGTGCTCTTGTATTCCGCACCAATATTCATGAATATGAGGTCAAGGGTAATTTCTAGTCTTGTTGATTCCACTATTGGAAGGCTCGAGGAGAATTCATTACAAAGCTCCAATAGTTAATTTCTGTGAGACTTCTTAAGAGCTTCCTCCTGGGATAATCCCTTGAAATATAGTATTTCCTATATTCTTAAATTTTGGATGTCTGTAATCACCAAGTCACCAAATCACCAAGCAACGATATATTTTATTTTCTTAATTTCTTTGGTCTGTGCTTTTGGCACGCACGTCTATGTTTGATCTGTAAACTATCTCCTTGAATTTCAGCCTAGAGTTTTGCCAGTGTGTTTTTAGTGACATTTGTTTAGTCTGTGAAACTGTTTACTACCATAGAGCTAAATATTCTCACAGACGTGAAGGTCAGAGGTCAGAGAGCTGGGTTTTACTTACCAGTTCCAGCTGGAGCTCGTGAAGGACAAAGACACAGTTAAAAATATGTTATTTTGTGCCTTTATCAAACAGTTTTCCACTTTCAGTAATTAGAGATTTCCTTGTGTATTGAGCTGAGGTTTAGCAGTTCTTAATGCTCATACTAAAGTTTGGTTAGTTCTCAAGAACCCTCACTAAATATCTATTACCTCTCAAGGTTCCGCATTTTTACTGCTCAGTCGAAGTTCTTATAAATCGTCCACTTTGACTTTCTAAGGTAACGACAAGCGTTTTATTAGAGTTTTTGAACCAATGTGTTAAAACTCGCGCCTTTGAGGTGATTCCTTGAATTATACCGACATTCGTTTTCAAAAAACTTAAGGAAGAACTGCAGTAAGTATTTTAGAAATAATAACGCTAATTAGACCTATAACGCTAATTGTTAACCAGTAAACAAAGAAATGCAGTAAGCAAGAAACAAAGAGTTCCACAAACGTTTAAGATCTTGTGAATGCTGTGATTATTATATTAATGATAACGTATTCCATAAATTTATGAAAATGACATGTGCAACATTTGGGTAACATTTCTGCAATAACGATGCCCAAATATACTATACCACGGGCGGGGATTAAACTCGTGGCGAGTGAGTCTCGTAAAACTCCAGCCTAGAGCATTTGTTTGCAATCGTGTCATTACGCTTTCGTGAGTCAAGATGCCTAAATGTTGCTCACGTGTCTTTTTCGTCGATTTTCTTAGATGAGAAACTAGACAGCGCCGTGCCTGCGTCTGCCAATCCCAGAACACTAATACCATATCTTAGAAATAAGAGTTCTACAGATAGTGAAAAATTTGACTCACGATATCATAATAACAGGATTGTAAATATATCTTTGAACGGAGGGTTTGATCTCAAGGGAACCCATGACCTGCTTGTATTAGGACTGGCTTGCCATGGGTTCGAATCTTCTATTCAGTGAATTGAAAAATCTGTGAAATGTGAGAAGTTGAGGTCCTTACCAGCGTTGTGGGACGGATAGTAGTTGCTGTGACCTTGTGTCCAGGAGGTGATGGTAACGAAGTCCTTGACGAATGGAGGAACTTTGCAGTGCAACACTGCAGCGTTGCCCTCCAGCACGTACTGGTTGTACACCTGCACCTCGAAGTACTGCTCAACCACTGTTGGAGAAGCGAATAATACTGGATTAGTGTTGTGTTTAGTGAGAGTATACTCACTCTTTTCTATATCTGCAGTAATCACATTTCTTGTGAGCTTCTTTTATCGAGAACAGTGTGATGAGGTGGTGATGA
>NC_069399.1:62525966-62610966 GCF_026875155.1 Cherax quadricarinatus | reverse complement strand
TTTTTCGTGTTGGTTGCACGTAACGTTCTTGCAGCGTGTTGGTCGTGCAGGCACGTAACGTTCTTGCAGCGTGTTGGTCGTGCAGGCACGTAACGTTCTTGCAGCGTGTTGGTCGTGCAGGCACGTAACGTTCTTGCAGCGTGTTGGTGGTGCAGGCACCACGGAGGTCCACTTTTGGCCTCAGCCTATTGTAGGCGAGTGATTTCCTCGCGTTTATTCCCCGCAATAGTTGGCAGTCACGCTCCATGGTGACGGCGATGTGTGTTAGTCACGATAGTCACGCCTGGGAGGAGGAGGAGGAGGAGGAGGAAGACGAGGAGGAAGGAGGAGAGGAGGAGAAGGAGGTGAAGAAGGAGAAGGAGAAGAAGAAGAAGGAGGAGGAGGAGGAGGAAAGGGAGATCTTCATTTTCATCTTCCTCTTCATCAAAATTATCTTGTGCGTCGTCGATCATCTTAAGTTCCTCCTCCCTCCTGCTCCTTCCTCCTCCTCCCTCCTGCTTCCCTTCCTCCTCCTCCCTCCTGCTCCTTCCCCCTCCTCCCCCCTTTCCTTTCCTTCCTCCTCCTCCCTCCTGCTTTCCCTTTCCCCCTTCCTCCCTCCGTGGCTCCTTCCTCCTCTCCCTCCTGCTCCTTCCTCCCTTCCCCTTTTCCCGCTCCTTCCTCCTTTCCTCCCTCCTCAGTCTCCTTCCCTCCTCCTCCCTCCTGCTCCTTCCTCATCCTCCCTCCTGCTTCTCCTCCCTCCTCCCTCCTGCTCCTTCCTCCTCCTCCCCTCCCTGCTTTCCCTTTCCCCCCTCCTCCCTCCTGCTCCTTCCTCCTCCCCCCTCCTCTCCTTCCGTCCCCCCCCCTCCCTCCTGCTCCTTCCTCCTCCTCCCTCCTGCTCCTTCCTTTCCCCCTCCCCCCTGTTTCCCTTTCCCCATCCTCCCTCCTGCTCCTTTCCCCCTCCTCCTCCTGCTCCTTCCCCTCCTCCCCTCCCCGCCCCCTTCCTCCTCCTCCCTCCTGCTCCTTCCTCCTCCTCCCTCCTGCTCCTTCCTCCTCCTCCCTCCTGCTCCTTCCTCATCCTCCCCCCCTCCCTCTCCTCCCCCCTCCTTCCCTTCCTCTCCTCCCTCCTGCCCCCTTCCCCCTTCCCCCCCCTCCTGCTCCTTCCTCCTCCTCCCTCCTGTTCCTTCCCCCCCTCCTCCCCTCCTGCTCCTTCCTCTCCTCCCCCTGCTTCCTTTCCTCCTCCTCCCTCCTCTCCTTCCCCTCCTCCCTCCTGCTCCTTCCTCCTCCTCCCTCCTCCCCCTTCCTCCTCCTCCCTCCTGCTCCTTCCCTCCTCCCTCCTTTCCTTCCTCTCCTTTCCCTCTGCCCTCCCCTCCCTCCCTCCTCTCCTTCCTCCTCCTCCCTCCTGTCCTTCCCTCCTCCTCCCTCCTGTCCTTCCTCCTCCTCCCTCCTGCTCCTTCCTCCTCCTCCCTCCTGCCCCCCTTCCTCCTCCTCCCTCCTGTTTCCTTCCCCCCTCCTCCCTCCTGCTCCTTCCTCCTCCTCCCTCCTGCTCCTTCCTCCTCCTCCCTCCTGCTCCTTCCTCCTCCTCCCTCCTGCTCCTTCCTCCTCCTCCCTCCTGCTCCTTCCTCCTCCTCCCTCCTGTTCCTTCCTCATCCTCCCTCCTGCTCCTTTCCTCCTCCTCCCCTCCCTCTTCCTTCCTCCTCCTCCCCCCCTGCCTTCCTCCTCCTCCCTCCTGCTCCTTTCCCCCTCCTCCCTCCTGCTCCTTCCTCCTCCTCCCTCCTGCCCTTCCTCCTCCCCCTCCTGCTCCTTCCTCCTCCTCCCTCCTCTCCTTCCCCCCCTCCTCCCTCCTGTTTTCCCTTTCCCCCTCCTCCCTCCTGTTTCCCTTTCCCCCTCCTCCCTCCCCGCTCCTTCCTCCTCCTCCCTCCTCTTTTCCTTTCCTCCTCCTCCCTCCTGCTCCTTCCTCCCTCCTCCCTCCTGTTCCTTCCTCCTCCTCCCCTCCTGCTCCTCTCCTCCTCCCTCCTGCTTCCCTTCCTCCTCCTCCCTCCTCCTCCTTCCTCCTCCTCCCTCCTTCCTTCCTCCTCCTCTCCTCCTGCTCCCTTTCCTCCTCCCCCTCCTGCTCCTTCCTCCTCCTCCCTCCTGTTCCTTCCTCCTCCTCCCTCCTGCTCCTTCCTCCTCCTCCCTCCTGCTCCTTCCTCCTCCTCCCTCCTGCTCCTTCCCCCCTCCTCCCTCCTGTCCTTCCTCCTCCTCCCTCCTGTCCTTCCCCTCCTCCCCCTGCTCCTTTCCCTCCTCCCTCCTGTCCTTCCCCCTCCTCCCTCCTGCTCCTTTTCCCCCTCCTCCCTCCGTTTCCTTCCTCCTCCTCCCTCCTGCTCCTTCCTTTCCCCCATCCCTCCTGCTCCTTCCTTCCTCCTCCCTCCTCTCCTTCCTCCTCCTCCCTCCTGCTTCCTTCCTCTCCTCCCCCTGCTCCTTCCTCCTCCTCCCTCCTGCTCCTTCCCCTCCTCCTCCCTCCTGCTCCTTCCTCCTCCTCCCTCCTGTTTCCCTTTCCCCTCCTCCCTCCTGTTTCCCTTTCCCCCTCCTCCCCTTTCCCGCCTTTCCCTTTCCCCCCTCCTCCCTCCTGCTCCTTCCTCCTCCTCCCTCCTGCTCCTTCCTCCTCCTCCCTCCTGTTCCTTCCTCCTCCTCCCTCCTGCTCCTTCCTCATCCTCCCTCCTGCTCCTTCCTCCTCCTCCCTCCGTTCCTTCCCCCCCTCCTCCCCCCCTGCTCCTTCCTCCTCCTCCCTCCTGTTTTCCCCCTTTCCCCCCTCCCCCTCCCTCCTGCTCCTTCCTCATCCCCCTCCTGCTCCTTTTCCCCCTCCTCCTCCTGCTCCTTCCTCCTCCTCCCTCCTGCTCCTTCCTCTCCTCCCTCCTGTCCTTCCTCATCCTCCCTCCTGCTCCTTCCTCCCTCCTCCCCCTGCTCCTTCCTCCTCCTCCCTCCTGCCCTTCCTCCTCCCCCTCCTGCTCCTTCCTCATCCTCCCTCCTCCCCCTTCCCCATCCTCCCTCCTGCTCCTTTCCCTCCTCCTCCCCTGCTCCTTCCTCCTCCTCCCTCCTGCTCCTTCCTCATCCTCCCTCCTGCTCCTTTCCTCCTCCTCCCTCCTGCTCCTTCCTCCCTCCTCCTCCTCCCTTCCTCTCCTCCCTCCTGCTCCTTTCCCCATCCTCCCTCCCTCCCTTTCCCCCTCCTCCCTCCTGCCCTCCTCCTCCTCCCTCCTCCTTCCTCCTCCTCCTCCGCTCCTTCCTCCCCCTCCCCTGCTCCTTCCTCATCCTCCCTCCTGTCTCCCTTCCTCTCCTCCCTCCTGCTCCTTCCTCCTCCTCCCTCCTGCTCCTTCCCCCTCCCCCCCTCCTGCTCCTTCCTCATCCTCCCTCCTGCTCCTTCTCCTCCTCCCCCTGCTCCCTTTCCCCCCCTCCCTCCTGCTCCCTTTCCCCCCTCCCCTTTCCCCTTTCCTTCCTCCTCCCCCCTCCTGCTCCTTCCTCCTCCTCCCTCCTGCTCCTTCCTCATCCTCCCTCCTGCTCCTTCCTCCTCCTCCCTCCTGCTCCTTCCTCCTCCTCCCTCCTGCTCCTTCCTCCTCCTCCCTCCTGCTCCTTCCTCCTCCTCCCTCCTGCTCCTTCCTCATCCTCCCTCCTGCTCCTTCCTCCTCCTCCCTCCTGCTCCTTCCTCATCCTCCCTCCTGCTCCTTCCTCATCCTCCCTCCTGGGTCCCTTCCCTCCTCCCCCCTGCCCTTTCCCCTCCCTCCTGCTCCTTCCTCCTCCTCCCTCCTGCTCCTTCCTCATCCTCCCTCCTGCCCTCCCTCCCTCCTCCCTCCTGCTCCTTCCCCTTTCCCCCCTCCTGCTCCTTCCTCCTCCTCCCTCCTGCTCCTTCCTCATCCCTCCCTCCTGCCTCCTTCCTCCCCCCCCTCCTGCTCCTTCCTCCTCCTCCCTCCTGCTCCTTCCTCTCCTCCCCCTGCTCCTTCCTCCTCCTCCTCCTGCTCCTTCCTCTCCTCCCTCGTCTCCTTCCTCCTCCTCCCCCCCTGCTCCTTCCTCCTCCTCCCCCCTGCTCCTTCCTCCCCCCCCTCCGTCTTCCTCCTCCTCCCTTGCTTTCCTTTTCCCCCCTCCTGCCCTTTTCCCCCTCCTCCCTCCTGCTTTTTCCTCCCCTCCCCTCTCCTTCCCTCTTTTCCCCCCTCCTGCTCCTTCCTCCTCTCCCCTCCTCTCCTCTCCTCTCCCTCCTCTCCTTCCCTCCTTCCTCCTCTCCTTCCTCCTCCCCTCCCTCCTCTCCTTTCCCCCCTCCCCTCCTTCCCCTCCTTTCCCTCTCCTGCTCCTTCCCCCTCCTCCCTCGTGCTCCTTTTCCCCCTCCTCCCTCCCTTTCTCCTTCCTCCTCCTCCCTCCCTGCTTCCTTCCTCCCTCCCCCCCTCCTGCCCCCTTCCTCCTCCTCCCTTGCTCCTTCCTCTCCTCCCTCCTGCTCTTTCTCCCCCTCCCTCCTCTCTTCCCCTCCTCCCCCTGTTCCTTCCCCCTCCTCCCTCCGCCCCTTTCCTCCCCCTCCCCCCCTGCTCTTCCCCCTCCTCCTCCTTTTCCTTTTTCTCCTTCCTTTCCTTCCTCCCCCCTTGCCCCTTCCTCCTCCTCCCCCCTTCCCCCTTCCTCCTCCTCCCCCCTCTTTTCTCCTTCCCCCTCCTCCTTCTCCCTCCTTCCCCCTTTCCCCTTCCTCTTCCTCCTTCTCCCCCTTCCTCTCCTCCTCCCCCCCTCCTCCCCTCCTCCCCTTTCCTCCCCCTCCCCTCCTTCTCCCCCCCTGCTCCTTCCTAATCCTCTTCCTCCTTCCTCCTTCCTCTTCCTCTCCTCCTCCCCCTTTCCCCTCCCCCCTTTTTTCTTCCCCCTACTTTTCCCTCCCCCCTGCTCCTTCCCCTCCCCCTCCCCCTCTTCCCTCCTCTCCTTTCCTCCTCCTTCTTTTCCCTTCCCCTTCTTTCCCCCCCCTTCCCCCTCCCCCCCCTTTTCCCTCTTCCCCCTTCCTCCTCCTCCTCTCCCTTTGCTCCTTACCCCTCCCCTCCCTCCTGCTCCTACCCTCCTCCCCTTTTTTTCCTCTCTACCTTTGTTTTTCTTTTTTTCCCTTTCCTGTTTTCTTCTGCTTTTTCTTTTTTGTTTCTCCTCCTTCTAGTAAAAGGGAAAGAGGGCTTTTTGAAAACAATGTTGAAACAGTCAAGACAAAATCAAACAGGAAGTCGTAAAACCCTAAAAAGGTAAACATTGACAGATTGTTCTGACTCACTAGACAGAACATGTTTTGCTACAGAGAAGGAGACAGTGATTTTTATAGAGACAATGTAGGAACGAAAGAAAGAGACAGCAATACGGGTAGCTGGTGGAGAGCTCTAGGGTGCCACTTCTCCGGCACTGAAGAAGAGTGCCAAGTTTTTTGGCGAGATTAACGCACAGGAACTTAGCTTTCGCGCGCGCGCGCGCGTGTGTGTGTGTGTGTGTATGTGTGTGTGTGTTATGTGTGTGTGCGTGTGTATGTGTGGTGTGTGTGTGTGTGTGTGTGTGTGTGTGTGTAGTGTGGGGTGTGTGTGTGTGTGTGTGTGTGTGTGTGTGTGTGTATGTGTGTGTGTGTGTGTGTGTGTGTATGTGTGTGTGTGTGTGTGTTGTGTGTGTGTGTGTGGTGAGTGTGTGTGTGTGTGTGTGTGTGTGTGTGTGTGAGTGTGTGTGTGTTGTGTCTGTATGTGTGTGTGTGTGTGTGTGCGTGTGTGTGTGTGTGTGTGTGTGTGTGTGTGTGTGTGTGTGTGTGTGTACTCACCTATTTGTACTCACCTATTTGTGGTTGCAGGGGTCGAGTCACAGCTCCTGGCCCCGCCTCTTCGCTGATTGCTACTAGGTCCTCTCTCTCCCTGCCCCATGAGCTTTATCATACCTTTATCATAGCTTTATCATACTATGTATGGTTCCCGCCTCCACTACGTCACTTTCTAGGCTATTCCTCGGCCTGACTACTCTATGACTGAAAAAATACTTCCTAACATCCCTTTGATTCATCTGAGTCTTCAACTTCCAATTGTGACCTTTTGTGTCTGTGTCCCATCTCTGGAGCAACCCGTCCTTGTCTATTCCGCGCAGTATTTTATATGTCGTTATCATGTCTCCCCTGACCCTCCTGTCCTCCAGTGTCGTCAGGCCGATTTCCCTCAACCTTTCTTCGTAGGACAAACCTCTTAGCTCTGGGACTAGTCTTGTTGCAAACCTTTGCACTTTCTCTAATTTCTTGACGTGCTTGACCAGGTGTGGATTCCAAACTGGTGCTGCATACTCCAGTATGGGCCTGACGTAAATGGTATACAGAGTCTTGAACGAATCCTTACTGAGGTATCGGAATGCTATCCGTCGGTTTGCCAGGCGCCCGTATGCTGCAGCAGTTATCTGATTGATGTGCGCCTCAGGAGATATGCTCGGTGTTATACTCACCCCCAGATCTTTTTCCTTGAGTGAGGTTTGCAGTCTTTGGCCATCTAAACTATATTGTGTCTGCGGTCTTCTTTGCCCTTTCCCAATCTTTATGACTTTGCATTTGGCAGGGTTAAACTCAAGGAGCCAGTTGCTGGACCAGGCTTGTAGCCTGTCAAGGTCTCTTTGTAGTCCTGCCTGATCCTCATCCGATTTGATTCTTCTCATTAACTTCACATCATCTGCAGACAAGGACACTTCTGAGTCTATCCGTTCCGTTATGTCATTCACATATATCAAGAACAGCACAGGTCCTAGGACTGACCCCTGTGGAACCCCGCTTGTTACAGGCGCCCACTCTGACACCTCGTCACGTACCATGACTCGTTGTTGCCTCCCTGTCAGGTATTCTCTGATCCATTGCAGTGCCTTTCCTGTTATGTGTGCCTGATCCTCTAGCTTTTGCAGTAACCTCTTGTGAGGAACTGTGTCGAAGGCCTTCTTGCAGTCCAAAAAAATGCAGTCGAAAACCCCAGTAGGTTTGTGACACAGGATTTTCCTTCCCTGAAACCGTCCTGGTTGTCAATTATACACTTGTTTATTTCCAGGTGCTCCACCACTCTCCTCCTGATGATCTTTTCCATGACTTTGCATACTATTCAAGTTAGTGATACAGGTCTGTAGTTCAGTGTCTCATGTCTGTCTCCCTTTTTAAAAATTGGGACTACATTTGCCATCTTCCATACCTCAGGGAGTTGCCCAGTTTCAATTGATGTGTTGAAGATCTTTGTTAATGGCACACACAGTATCTCTGCTCCCTCTTTAAGGACCCATGGAGAGATGTTGTCTGGTCCCACCGCATTTGAGGTGTCAAGTTCGCATTGCAGCTTCTTCACCTCCTCCTTGGTTATATGTACCTCATCCAGCACTTGCTGGTGTACCCTCCTGTTCTGATTTCCTGGAGTCCTAATGGTTTCCACTGTAAATACTTCTTTAAATCTCGTGTTGTGTGTGTGTGTGTGTGTGTGTGTTTGTGTGTGTGTGTGTGTGTGTGTGTGTGTGTGTGTGTGGGGTGTGTGTGTGTGTGTGGGGTGTGTGTGTGTGTACTCACCTAGTTGAGGTTGCGGGGGTCGAGTCCGAGCTCCTGTGTGTGTTGTGTGTGTGTGTGTGTGTGTGTGTGTGTGTGTGTGTGTGTGTGTGTGTGTGTTGTGTGTGCGTGTGTGTGTGTGTGTGTGTGTGTGTGTGTGTGTGTGTGTGAGAGAGAGAGAGAGAGAGAGAGAGAGAGGGGAGAGAGAGAGACAAAGGGAAAGAACAAATAACAGAAGACATGGCGGGGGTTACCTAGAGTTCAGGCGTATGACTGACACAGGGAGGGGAGGATAAAGGAAGAAGACGAGGAGAGGAAGAGGAGAAAGTGTGGAATGGAGGAATAGCTTAGACCACGGTGAAAGGAAGAAGTAGAAAGAAAGAGGATAAAAGTAAGGGCAAAGGAAATTGCAGGGATGGGATAGCGGAAACAAAAGAGAAACTAGAGACACTCAAATGAATATGAATCTTATATATACAAGACAAAAAAAAAACGCAAAGGTTACAAAAGGATAAGTGACCTGGATTGCAAGGTTAATGGATACAGTAGCACGTGCAGCAGAAGATGCAGTTGAACACATATATAAAGGGAAAGTTACATTTCCTCCTCTTGTTTTCAAGTATAAGGAGAACTACGAACAGAACATTAATTATCCTCAAGGGGGGACTTAACTAACTCCATGAAGCACTTCCTCATCCGGCTGGCTTACGTTGTGTTGCCTGCTGCTATCATTAATAGCCAGATTTATCAGACCATCGATTAGAATCGGGCAGCGGGGGAGCTGGTCCTAGGAATGTGATGTAAATGGAATAGAAATCCGACGAGCTGAAGAATAAGAAATTTGTGCAACATTTGGGAATCTTTATGGAGGAAACGTTACACCAACCAGTGGCTTCTTCAGTCCAATACACAGAAGAATGGTGGAAGAAGAGGAGGAGGAGTTTGAGGTAATCAGTCCCTAGAGTCGATGTTCAGCCCTGGCGATCAACAAGTGGTCCCAGTGACAGAGAATGTGTTACACAGTCAACGTATAATACAATCTCAGATACAACAACTAAGAAGTTGGAATATGTAAGATGTTATATAACTCAGGTTAAACAATTAGAGTTACAGTGCCATCGTTGGAGAGGCTACAGTGCCATCGTTGGAGCGGCTACAGTGCCATCGTTGGAGCGGCTACAGTGCCGTCGCTGGAGCGGTTACAGTGCCGTCGCAGGAGCGGTTTCAGTGGCGTCTCTGGCACTGTAATCATATAGACGTTTCGGTTCATCCTGGAACATTGTCAAATCGCGAAAGAGAATACTGGAAAAAACTAGACGTGAGGTCAGAGCCAGGAAGTTGAGCTTTACTTCCTGCTTATTAGCTCATCCTATAGATTGGATGACGGTGTATCGAGCTAACATTACTCCTTGCGCCGCACGGCCCACTAGGATTTAGCGCTTTCATATAAGAATAAATGAATAACAAAAAGGCACAATACCGTGACTGGAACAATACACAAATAACCCGCACATAAAAAAGAGAAGCTTACGACGACGTTTCGGTCCGACTTGGACCATTGACAAAGACACACATTGACTTTGTCAATGGTCCAAGTCGGACTGAAACGTCGTCGTAAGCTTCTCTCTTTTATGTGCGGGTTATTTGTGTAAGAATAAATGACCCTGTTTAAGGTGCCACAAGCGGACTTAGAGAGCAATCACTGTGTCATCGTCAGAGGTCCTCGACTCTTCAGCCTTTGAACAGCAGATATACGAAATAAGGGCGTAACGCACGTTCAAGCCATTCACAGGTAAATGAATGTAAATGTTGTACTGTGTCATGCAATGTCGACACTAGTGGAGGCAAGACTGTACTGTGTCATGCAATGTCGACACTAGTGGAGGCAAGACTGTACTGTGTCATGCAATGTTGACACTAGTGGAGGCAAGACTGTACTGTGTCATGCAATGTCGACACTAGTGGAGGCAAGACTGTACTGTGTCATGCAATGTTGACACTAGTGGAGGCAAGACTGTACTGTGTCATGCAATGTCGACACTAGTGGAGGCAAGACTGTACTGTGTCATGCAATGTCGACACTAGTGGAGGCAAGACTGTACTGTGTCATGCAATGTCGACACTAGTGGAGGCAGGACTGTACTGTGTCATGCAATGTCGACACTAGTGGAGGCAAGACTGTACTGTGTCATGCAATGTCGACACTAGTGGAGGCAAGACTGTACTGTGTCATGCAATGTCGACACTAGTGGAGGCAAGACTGTACTGTGTCATGCAATGTCGACACTAGTGGAGGCAGGACTGTACTGTGTCATGCAATGTCGACACTAGTGGAGGCAAGACTGTACTGTGTCATGCAATGTCGACACTAGTGGAGGCAAGACTGTACTGTGTCATGCAATGTCGACACTAGTGGAGGCAAGACTGTACTGTGTCATGCAATGTCGACACTAGTGGAGGCAAGACTGTACTGTGTCATGCAATGTCGACACTAGTGGAGGCAAGACTGTACTGTGTCATGCAATGTCGACACTAGTGGAGGCAAGACTGTACTGTGTCATGCAATGTCGACACTAGTGGAGGCAAGACTGTACTGTGTCATGCAATGTTGACACTAGTGGAGGCAAGACTGTACTGTGTCATGCAATGTTGACACTAGTGGAGGCAAGACTGTACTGTGTCATGCAATGTTGACACTAGTGGAGGCAAGACTGTACTGTGTCATGCAATGTTGACACTAGTGGAGGCAAGACTGTACTGTGTCATGCAATGTCGACACTAGTGGAGGCAAGACTGTACTGTGTCATGCAATGTCGACACTAGTGGAGGCAAGACTGTACTGTGTCATGCAATGTCGACACTAGTGGAGGCAAGACTGTACTGTGTCATGCAATGTTGACACTAGTGGAGGCAAGACTGTACTGTGTCATGCAATGTTGACACTAGTGGAGGCAAGACTGTACTGTGTCATGCAATGTTGACACTAGTGGAGGCAAGACTGTACTGTGTCATGCAATGTTGACACTAGTGGAGGCAAGACTGTACTGTGTCATGCAATGTTGACACTAGTGGAGGCAAGACTGTACTGTGTCATGCAATGTTGACACTAGTGGAGGCAAGACTGTACTGTGTCATGCAATGTTGACACTAGTGGAGGCAAGACTGTACTGTGTCATGCAATGTCGACACTAGTGGAGGCAAGACTGTACTGTGTCATGCAATGTTGACACTAGTGGAGGCAAGACTGTACTGTGTCATGCAATGTTGACACTAGTGGAGGCAAGACTGTACTGTGTCATGCAATGTTGACACTAGTGGAGGCAAGACTGTACTGTGTCATGCAATGTTGACACTAGTGGAGGCAAGACTGTACTGTGTCATGCAATGTTGACACTAGTGGAGGCAAGACTGTACTGTGTCATGCAATGTTGACACTAGTGGAGGCAAGACTGTACTGTGTCATGCAATGTTGACACTAGTGGAGGCAAGACTGTACTGTGTCATGCAATGTCGACACTAGTGGAGGCAAGACTGTACTGTGTCATGCAATGTCGACACTAGTGGAGGCAAGACTGTACTGTGTCATGCAATGTCGACACTAGTGGAGGCAAGACTGTACTGTGTCATGCAATGTTGACACTAGTGGAGGCAAGACTGTACTGTGTCATGCAATGTCGACACTAGTGGAGGCAAGACTGTACTGTGTCATGCAATGTCGACACTAGTGGAGGCAAGACTGTACTGTGTCATGCAATGTCGACACTAGTGGAGGCAAGACTGTACTGTGTCATGCAATGTCGACACTAGTGGAGGCAAGACTGTACTGTGTCATGCAATGTCGACACTAGTGGAGGCAAGACTGTACTGTGTCATGCAATGTCGACACTAGTGGAGGCAAGACTGTACTGTGTCATGCAATGTCGACACTAGTGGAGGCAAGACTGTACTGTGTCATGCAATGTCGACACTAGTGGAGGCAAGACTGTTACTGTGTCATGCAATGTCGACACTAGTGGAGGCAAGACTGTACTGTGTCATGCAATGTCGACACTAGTGGAGGCAAGACTGTACTGTGTCATGCAATGTTGACACTAGTGGAGGCAAGACTGTACTGTGTCATGCAATGTGTTGACACTAGTGGAGGCAAGACTGTACTGTGTCATGCAATGTTGACACTAGTGGAGGCAAGACTGTACTGTGTCATGCAATGTTGACACTAGTGGAGGCAAGACTGTACTGTGTCATGCAATGTTGACACTAGTGGAGGCAAGACTGTACTGTGTCATGCAATGTTGACACTAGTGGAGGCAAGACTGTACTGTGTCATGCAATGTCGACACTAGTGGAGGCAAGACTGTACTGTGTCATGCAATGTTGACACTAGTGGAGGCAAGACTGTACTGTGTCATGCAATGTTGACACTAGTGGAGGCAAGACTGTACTGTGTCATGCAATGTTGACACTAGTGGAGGCAAGACTGTACTGTGTCATGCAATGTTGACACTAGTGGAGGCAAGACTGTACTGTGTCATGCAATGTTGACACTAGTGGAGGCAAGACTGTACTGTGTCATGCAATGTTGACACTAGTGGAGGCAAGACTGTACTGTGTCATGCAATGTTGACACTAGTGGAGGCAAGACTGTACTGTGTCATGCAATGTTGACACTAGTGGAGGCAAGACTGTACTGTGTCATGCAATGTTGACACTAGTGGAGGCAAGACTGTACTGTGTCATGCAATGTCGACACTAGTGGAGGCAAGACTGTACTGTGTCATGCAATGTTGACACTAGTGGAGGCAAGACTGTACTGTGTCATGCAATGTTGACACTAGTGGAGGCAAGACTGTACTGTGTCATGCAATGTTGACACTAGTGGAGGCAAGACTGTACTGTGTCATGCAATGTTGACACTAGTGGAGGCAAGACTGTACTGTGTCATGCAATGTTGACACTAGTGGAGGCAAGACTGTACTGTGTCATGCAATGTTGACACTAGTGGAGGCAAGACTGTACTGTGTCATGCAATGTCGACACTAGTGGAGGCAAGACTGTACTGTGTCATGCAATGTTGACACTAGTGGAGGCAAGACTGTACTGTGTCATGCAATGTTGACACTAGTGGAGGCAAGACTGTACTGTGTCATGCAATGTTGACACTAGTGGAGGCAAGACTGTACTGTGTCATGCAATGTTGACACTAGTGGAGGCAAGACTGTACTGTGTCATGCAATGTTGACACTAGTGGAGGCAAGACTGTACTGTGTCATGCAATGTTGACACTAGTGGAGGCAAGACTGTACTGTGTCATGCAATGTTGACACTAGTGGAGGCAAGACTGTACTGTGTCATGCAATGTTGACACTAGTGGAGGCAAGACTGTACTGTGTCATGCAATGTTGACACTAGTGGAGGCAAGACTGTACTGTGTCATGCAATGTTGACACTAGTGGAGGCAAGACTGTACTGTGTCATGCAATGTTGACACTAGTGGAGGCAAGACTGTACTGTGTCATGCAATGTCGACACTAGTGGAGGCAAGACTGTACTGTGTCATGCAATGTTGACACTAGTGGAGGCAGGACTGTACTGTGTCATGCAATGTTGACACTAGTGGAGGCAAGACTGTACTGTGTCATGCAATGTTGACACTAGTGGAGGCAAGACTGTACTGTGTCATGCAATGTTGACACTAGTGGAGGCAAGACTGTACTGTGTCATGCAATGTTGACACTAGTGGAGGCAAGACTGTACTGTGTCATGCAATGTTGACACTAGTGGAGGCAAGACTGTACTGTGTCATGCAATGTTGACACTAGTGGAGGCAAGACTGTACTGTGTCATGCAATGTACAAGTTTTCATAATAATAACAACAACAACAACAATAACAACAATAATAATAATAATAATAATAATAATAATAATAATAATATTATTATTATTATTATTATTATTATTATTATTATTATTATTATTTTTTTTTTTTTATTATTATTATTATTTTTATTATTATTATTATTATTATTATTATTATTATTATTATTATTATTATTATTATTATTATTATTATTATTATTATTATTATTATTTTTATTATTATAATTATTATTATTATTATTATTATTATTATTATTATTATTATTGTTATTATTATAATTATTATTATTATTATTATTATTATTATTATTATTATTATTATTATTATTATCATTATTATTATTACTACTATTATTATTATTATTTTTATTGTCATTATTATTATTTACGAGAAATGCATAGTTTAATTAAGATTAGGTGATTATTAACATTAGAACAGGTCAAGTGGAAAGCTTCAGTTACGTGTAGTATTCCGGTATCTACTGGGACTACGTTTTGCTCTGTAACACTTGAAAAACAGCCTCTAACAGAATGAAACGTGTTTTCAAAGCTCAGACTGAAAATTACTGCAGAAGGCGTCACATCAGCCAGGCTATAGTGACCATGCGAGCCTGTATCTTACTGGTAACAACAGTCTCGCTGACCAGGTCGTCAACATGAACGTTTAACTACAAGCGTGTTCACAGGATAGCAGTACTCTCGAGACCAGTCACGGGTATGGCGTTGCCTACGTCATATGTATAATAATGCAATTCAGAGGGAGATTAATTTATGCAGATTTGCAATCGAATTTTTGTTTATGATTTGTATTTAATTTGCATATGTTTTAAATGTTTTTTTTTTTTTTTTAAGTTCTGCATGTATTTCACAGAGTTAAGTGTATAAATGATATTTATGCTGTATTTAATGATCATTTTCTCCCTAACGGGTTTAGCACTTCCCTATTAACTTTATAATATGCTCATTAGTGATTCTAAGTCACCACTTAATGCATTTGACTCTCATAATGATCATAATCAATACGTTGACTGCGGAAGCCTGGGTCTACATAAGAACATATGAAAGAAGGAACACTACGGCCACACTGGCCCACGCGAGGAAGGTCCATGTCACCCCCTGGCCCAGATCAGTGACCCACCTAGTCGATAAATTAGACACATTTTCCTTTGTATGGACTGATGAGGCCACTGTGTGGCGAAACGTTTCCTTATCGGTTCTCTGAACCATTCATCTACATACCCACCTAGAAAGGTCACATCCACTCAAGGAAGGTGCACGCATCAAACCCACCAGCACAAGCTAGCCAGGTCCAGCTCACACCCACCCACACCCACCCATGCACCCATCTAACCTATTTTTAAAACTAAACAACGTTTCAGCCTCCATGACGGCACTCGGGAGTTTGCTTCACTCATCCACAACTCCATCACCAAACCAGCGACTTCCCACATCCCTCCCGAATCTGAACTCTTCCAACTCGAAACCACTGCTGCGAGTCCCGTCGCGGCTAGGTATTTCCAGCACGCTATTCACATCCCCCCATCTACCACTGTCTTCTATTTACACACCTCAACCACATCTTCCCCTCCCAACCCCACGTCCCTCCAGAGAACTCAGACTCAGGTCCCCCAATCCATCCTCACAGGGAAGACTTCTGACATATGGGATCAATCTTATCACCCTCCCCTGCACGCTCTCCAGAGCGCCTATATCCATTCTGTAATACGGCTACCAAAACTGTGCAGCACAATCCAAATGAGGCCTAACCAAGGACATACAGAGTTGAACAACCTGAGGACTCCCACCATCTATACTTCTCGATACGAAGCCCAGGATTCTGTTAGCTTCACTGCGATCACTCTCGCAATGTTGTCCTGGTTTCAGACCACTGCCAACCAGAACTCCCAAATCCCCCTCGCAGTCAGCAACATCAAGATCTACATTATTTAGTTTACATGTGGCATGGTTATTTTCCTGTCAAACATTTAGAACTTTGCATTTGTCTATATTAAACTGCATCCACCACTTCAACCGAATGATGGGAAGGAAATGATGTCAAGTAGACGGCCGAGAAGAAGAAAGGGTGTTGCCTGCTGTGTTCACAACTCAGAGTATCAAGATACAGTAAGCTAAGGGAGATACCTGGACTAACGCCACTGTGTGGCGAAACGTTTCCTCAGTAAATATACCCAAGTGTTGCACATGTGTCTAATTTATCAACTAACCCAGGAAGCTTAATAATCCATGATAAGTCGAGAAATCTAAGCAGTGTGGCGTAAGTCGGGGTCCATAAGTCCTGCCCTAACATGATGTTCGTCAGTCTTCTAGTATCTAACCATCTGTTGAAGATGATAAAGGTGAATGTTTACTTTTCATTCATCGAGGACCAGCAGGGATACTAGCGGTCTCAGGTTCATGTAGGTTTAACGGGTCTGGTGTTCTATACATCAGAGAAAATTGATTTACAATTCTAATGAATTCCATCTATAGAGTTTATTACACTTGCTTTATAAAGCTCTGAAATTGGTCCATTTAAGTACTTTAAAAGATAGTGAGAATTCCTAGTTAGTCTAACATTCGAAATAATGTGAGGAGAGAAATGAATAATAAATCTGAGGGTCATAGATATACAGTCAGAAACGTCAGTACCTCTTTAACCCACTGTGATAACATGAACCTACATCGCCACTGGGATAACATGAACGTAGATCAACACTGTGATAACATGAACCTACATCACCACTGTGATAACATGAACCTACATCGCCACTGTGATAACAAGAACGTAGATCACCACTGTAATAACATGAACGTAGATCACCACTGTAATAACATGAACGTAGATCACCACTGTAATAACATGAACGTAGATCACCACTGTAATAACATGAACGTAGATCACCACTGTAATAACATGAACGTAGATCACCACTGTAATAACATGAACGTAGATCACCACTGTAATAACATGAACGTAGATCACCACTGTAATAACATGAACTTAGATAAACATGCTGATGGAGCAAGTTGTTATGTAAACAGATGGAGTGATGTAGCCAGGCTGAGGCCTACAAGTTCTTCTGGCAGTTTGACAGTCACACTGGCGATGATCAAACTAAATGTAAAGCATGTGGTCTGCTTTATGGCCATATTTCCAAAGGCTTTCCTGTAAATCCTTTCAGGGCCTAATTCCTAGTCCTGTTGTGTATGCTCGTAAGCATACGCTGTCAAATTATATACACAGTTATACAGAAATGTCCCGACTTAGGAAGAATAATATACGGCCGATGTTGAACAGATGTTATACAACATCTTTGAGTATATAACCTTGAATTTATTTTGTATATAATATCATATAATTTGATATAAAAATCATACAGAGAGGCGTATACAAATTTTCTCCTATTATATATTCCTTTTACGTTTTGATTTTTAGATAATATATATTTTTTTATATTTATTCTTTGTAAAGTTTGCAGATAAATTGATCAGACAAGATTAAATCATTATTACGAATTTGGAAGCACATATACACACAAAATATTCACACAAGCGTATACATATTAAATATTCATATATATGCGTATCAGGTATTACGGAGGTTTCACTCTACAGAACCTCTACACTAAATGCTTTTCAAAATATGAGTCGCCGAACAATATATATATATATATATATATATATATATATATATATATATATATATATATATATATATATATATATATATTATATATATATATTATATAATATATATATATATATATATATATATATATATATATATTATATATATATATTATATATATATATATATATATTATATATATATATATATATATATATATATATATATATTATATATATGTACAGCTGGATGCCCTGCCGAGAGGGAGCCACGATCCCTTGCAGTAAACAATACCCACAACCCAGCAAAACGCCCCGACGGGATCACCATCTATCCTTGGAAGCATGGCAAGCTCTTAGCATGGGACTATACCTGTGTGTCCACATTGGCTGACACCTATATCCATCACAGTGTGGGGCGACAGGGAGGAGCTGCTGACCACAGGGAGGAGTACAAGATCAGCAAGTACAGGGACATTAGCCAACAGTATCAATTTGTCCAGTGGGATCAGAGACCTTGGGATCATGGGGAAAAAATGCCACACGTTTCCTTAAAGAATTGGGTTCCAGACTCATCGACACCACCAGGGACCCAAGGGCAGCCACTTTCATGTTCCAGCGCCTCAGCGTCGCCATCCAGAGGGGAAATGCTTGCTGCATACTTGGCTCACGTCCAGCCTCGGAGGAGCTGGAGGAAATTCATGATCTTTGATACATTGTGCCATTGTATTCATGTTTTATGTTTTTTCTGTAAATGTATTTTGTTTATTAATAAATGTTCACATAGAATAAAAAATATATAGGGGGTGGTAGGAGAAGAAAATATTCAAACAGCTCCGGGGAGAACCTTGAGTTTTCCTGAGGTACGTTTATTGTCTTCTCTGAGGATGAGGGTCCCCATTCCAGCTATAGAGGTGGTACTTCCCTATATGTATAAATATATATATATATATATATATATATTATATATATATATATATATATATATATATATATATATATATATATATATTATATATATATATATATGTATATATATTTATATGTATAATATATATTATATATATATATATTATATATATATATATATTTATATATATATATATATATATTATATATATATATTATATATATATATATATATTATATATATCGTTTATAACAGGTTATGTAGTTTGAGAAAATAAGTTTCTCGTTAGATACTGTAGACATGGATAGCTATTATTCCGTGTAACCTTTTCAAATAATGAAATAAAGGAATACAATGTGCTCTTTGTCCGTTTAAATGTCCTGCTCTGGGATGCTGGAATGTTCTACCCATGTACTCAGAAGTATCTCTTCCTAAATATTGTCTACTATTTTCTCAGTGTCGATTAATATGCCATACATGGGGATCTTCTATGCCTATCCGATAATATTTCTATGATCTAATTTCTACTATTAATACCCTTTAACCTCTCGCTATGTTATCTCGTTATCTTGTGTGTTTGTTAATGTATTGTACAATAACAGCTATAGGTGTTATATAACCATCACAACTGACGTAGTGTGAGGTTCTGGTACGTAGACACTGGACGGGCGTCACCAATCCATCAACCCACCTGGCATAATGAACAATCCAGTGATTTTGTATAACATTGTTGTTTAAGATTGTGAACAATGGACTCTACTAAATAATTATCGAGCTTGTATAACCCATAATTTGAGTTGTATACTGTATTCCTTTCATATTTCAAGAGGGAAGATACAATTATGTTTCTTTCCATGACAGAACTGTTTGGTATTATAATCTGGGCAGCATCCCACCCCGGTGGGTGATTACATGCACTAACCTGGTTAATGATAGCGTTCGATTCCTGCCCTGTCCTGACTGAGTATTTATGCTGGGCAATTCTGATTTCCAGAATTTACCTGTTTGACCAATATATGAGAGAGGACACTGAGTACATAGAACCTTTTAAACCCCACCAACTTTGTTGGAGGGTGTGTTTTTAATCAGTCTTTGTTTCACAGTCTCTGTGTTTTTGAAAGCAAGGTTTATATTGATCTTTTTTAATGCCTCACGTAAGCAAACCAGAGTCTTATTGTATGGTAAAACTAGTACATTTTTCCAAGCCATCATAGAAAGTCTTTTTTTGCTGACATTAGCGCCTTCTCGACAAAATCCTTAGGATATCTTAGGATATTTTGTGGCTATGTTGAATATCCTGCTGATTTCGTCCTCTAGGTACTCTGGACTGCAGATGTGCGAGGCTCTCATGAACATTGTGAGGAACACACTCCTTTTTATCCTGGTTTCGTGGTTGGAATAATAGTGAATGTATGACGACACATTGGTGGACTTCCTATAAACTGTGAATTTGAATTTTCCATCGACACGATGAATTAAAACATCTAGGAACGGCAAAATGTTATTTATTTCATGTTCTGTGGTGAATTTAATGGAAAGTACTAAGCTATTGAGTCTGAGTAGGAACTCATCAGTGTTGTGATCATTAGGCCACAGGCAAAGAACTTCATCTACATATCTGAACCAACTAACTTTATCTGGGAGAATGTCTAAGAAGTCTGGTCTCATAGAATTCTATATACAGGTTGCTGAGTAAGGGGCTAAGGGGATTTCCCATTGTCTTGCCTTATTTTTGAGCATAGTATTTCCATTCAAACACAAATTTGCAATCAGTAACACTAAGTTTTATCAATTCAATTATTGTTTTCGTGGGGTAGGGCATAGGGAAGTTTTCTAGTTCCTCTTCGAGTTACGAAAGCAAGTCAAGGACAGGGACTTTGGTGAACAGAGCTGTTACATCAAAGCTCACTAGGGTAAAGTCATGAGGGACATTTAATTTCTGGAGCCTCTCAGTGAGGTCAACATTATTTTTAATATGTGCGTCTGAGATCCTAAAAATCATGGGAGTTAGAAGTTTAACCAACCATTTAGATAGGTTATATAGGTGTAATTCATGTGATATTTTATTGTGGCAACTTCTCGCTCTGCAGGAGCTTCATCAAGCCGTTACAAACAATACATGGACACAGAGTGTATATATAGGGTTAGAGCGAGGCGTAATACTAGTGGTAGAAGTAGTTGCAATATTAGTCATAGTAGTAGTAGTAATAATACAATATGGTAGAGCAATCAACTTGCACATGAATAAAAGGTTACAAAAGCTATTATTTGGGTACCATTAAAAGATTAGACAAATATTTCTGTTAGTGGTTGGATTTGAGAACGTCTTTTTCAGTGTTCTTCCTATGTTATTAACAGCAGTGACTAATGTGATGGCAGGGTTTATTGCTTTGAGAAAGGTTTTTGCTAATATTTCAGAGATGGTTAAGCTGCCTTTATTTTACTTGTTTGTGTTAGAAACTGCGATTAATGATGATTAAAGGCATTTACGTCTGCGGAAATTAGATTCTCTATCACTAGTCGGGCATTGTTGAATTTCATGAGGTGATTGGCGGAATCCCAGTGTTGTACACAGGCGTTGTTCAAGTTATCGTTCCAACATGATTTAATGTGTTTATTGAGATGTGTATCGAGGTTCCTTGCTGTTTCACCTACATATATTCTGTCGCAGCCTCCACAAGGTATAGTGTAAACACCTCAATTGACTAGTTCGTGGTGATTCGATTTTGTCCTGGTTAGATCCGTTGTGGAAGTGCTGGATGCAATGGCGATTCTAGTGTTAGTTTGTGTCAGTATGTTAGAAACGTTCAATGCAACCTAGCTCTTAGGAAGGATTATAACTTTGTTAGGAGTGGTGTTGGTGCATGGAGAATTGATGATCTGAAGAGCTCTTTTTTTGCAGTCTTTAATGAAAAAGGAAGGAAAATGTAGATCAGTGATGGTTTGGTGTACAAGTACATTCCTCGTCAAGAAACTCAGGACTACAAATTCTGTATGCTCTTAGGAGAAATTCGACGATGATGCCTCTTTTGGTTTTAGTATCTTGACTGGAATAGAAATGGGTATCATTTTTGTTTATGGTAAACTTGAAATCTTAGATTGTTATCTACTTTGTGAATGAGGACGTTTGGGAGTTATTATGAGGACACAGTCAACATAACGTAACCAAGTGACGCTGGTGGGGATGATGTTGGTGAAGTGTTCGGTTTCCAGGTGTTCCTTATACAAGTTGGCTAAGGCGGAGCTGATGGGGGACCCCATTCCCATACCATAGGTTTTTTGTAGTTTGTAGAGCCTGTTACTGAAATAAAAGTAATTGAAATTAATGCAGAGTTCAGTCACGTTGACAAAATCTTCTGAAGGTAGAGGAAGATTAAGGTCGTGAATGCCTTCACGTCGAAGAACGTCAATGGCTTTTGTGGTAGGTACTTTAGTGAAGAGAGAAGTTACGTCCAAAGTACTTAGTTTCTTGTTTCGGATGGAGAGGTTTCTGATGCGGTTGAGGTCACCTGAATTCTTAAGATGATCGGGGCTGATGGTCAATAGAAGGCAGGAAAAATGTTTGGAAAGTACTCCGACTAGTTTGTGTGGTGCACTGCCTATATCTGATGTGATTGGTCTGAGAGGAATATTATGTTTATGGGTCTTGGGTAAACCATATATGTGTGCTGGTTTCTTCTCTTCGCAAGTGAGTGTTTCTCTGGTTTTGTAAAGGAAATCTTTTTTGAGTGTCTCCCACTGTTGTGTGCTGATGGGTTCATATGCAGAGTAATCATTCAAAAGGTCCATCATTTTGGTGTTGTAGTCACTGGTGTTGAGTATGACAGGGTATTCCCACTGCAACTTTATGTGAGCCTTCTTGTACTAATCTTTCTAGATGATATATCACTGCCCTTAAGAACCTTGCAAATGTCCCAAATATTATCGTCACCACCGCCGACAAAGGTGGAGCCGTCATACTCAACACCAGTGACTACAACACCAAATTGATGGCCTTTTTGAATGATCAGTCTACATACGAACCCATCAGCCCATCACCTTAAATATACGAACCATCAGCTCTGCTCATCTTGAGTATTTAGGCGAACTTCTCAACCGCATCAGAAACCTCTCCATCTGAAACAAGAAACTAAGTAGTCTGGACGTAACTTCTCCCTTCACTAAAGTACCTACCACACAAGCCATTGACTTTCCACGACGTAAAGTCAATCAGGACCTTAATCTTCCTCTACCTTTAGAAGAATTTGTCGACTTGATTGAACTCTGCATTAATTTCAATTGTTTTTATTTCAGTAACAGGCTCTACAAACTACACACAATGGTATGGGAATGGGGGCCCCCATCAGCGCCGTCTTAGCCAACTTGTATAAGGAGCACCTGGAAACCGAACACTTCGCCATCATTCCCACCGCGTCACTTAGTTATGTTATGTGGATGACGTCCTGATAATAACTCCCAAACGATTTGATGTGCGGAATCTTCAGGCAAGGCTCAACGCAGTTGAACCAGCCATCCAGTTTACACTAGAAGAAGAGTCCAATGACAAGCTACCTTTTCTAGACGTCCTCATTCACAAAGTAGATAACAATCTAAGATTTCAAGTTTACCATAAACAAAAATGATCTCACCCATTTCTATTCCAGTCAAGACACTAAAACCAAAAGAGGCATCATCGTCGAATTTCTCCTAAGAGCATACAGAATTTGCTGTCCTGAGTTTCTTGACGAGGAATGTACTTGTACACCAAACCATCACTGATCTACATTTTCCTTCCTTTTTCATTAAAGACTGCAAGAAAAGAGCTCTTCAGATCATCAATTCTCCATGCACCAACACCACTCCTAACAAAGTTATAATCCATTCCAAGAGCTAGGTTGCACTGAACGTTTCTAACATACTGGCACAAACTAACACTAGACTCGCCATTGCATCCAGCATTTCAATAAGGGATCGAACCAGGACAAAATCGAATCACCAGGAAGCAGTCAATGGAGGTGTTTACACTATACCTTGTGGAGGCTGCGACAGAATATATGTAAGTGAAACAGCAAGGAGCCTCGAAACACATCTCAATAAACACATTAAAGCATGTAGGAATGATAACTTAAACAACACCTGCGTACAACACCGGAATTCCACCAATTACCTATGGAATTCAACAACGCCCGACTAGTGATCTGAGAACCTAATTTCTGGAGACGTAAATGCCTCTAAACATCATTAATAGCAAAATAAAGGCAGCTTTATCATCTCTGAAGTAGTAGCAAAAATCCTCCTCAAAATAATAAACCCTCACATCACATAGTCTCTGCTGCTAATACTACACAAGAACATAGCAGAGGAGGAACACTGAAAAAGGCCTTCTCAAATCCAACCACTAACAGATATATTTGTCTAACCTTTTTTTATGCTCCCCAAAAAATAGATTTCATAACCTTTTACTCATGTGCAAGTTGATTGTTTTACCATATTGTATTACCTACTACTACTACTACTACTACTCTACCACTATTATTACACCTCACTCTAAGCCATGTATACCCTCTGTGTCTATGTATACCTGCAGTCTACCTGGAGGGTATTCCAGGGATCAACGCCTCCACGGCTCGGTCCATGACCAGGCCTCCCGATGGATCAGGGACTGATCAGCGAGGCTGTTACTGCTGGTTGCATGCAGTCCAATGTATGAACCACAGCCTGGCTGATCCGGCACTGACTTTAGGCATCTGTCCAGCTCCCTCTTGAAGACAACCAGGGGTCTCCTGGTAATGCTCCTTATTGCTGGTGGGAGGCTGTTGAACAGTCTTAGGTCCCAGACACTTATTGAGTTTTCTCTTAGTGTACCAGTGGCGCCCCTACTTTTCACTAGGAGTATGTTGCATCGCCTGCCAAATCTTTTGCTTTCGTATGGAGTGATTTCTGTGTGCATATTGGGGACCAGTCCCTCAAGAATCTTCCAGGTGTAGATTATGATATATATCTCTCGCCTGCATTCCAGTGAGTACAAGTCAAGTGCTTCCAGGCGTTCCCAGTAGATAAGGTGTTTGATGGAACTTATACGTGCACTAAAGGTTCTCTGTACATTCTCTAGATCTGCAATTTCACCTGTCTTGAATGGGGATATTAATGTACAGCAATATTCCAGCCTAGAGAGAACAAGTGATTTAAAAAGGATCATCATTGGCTTGGCATCTCTTGTCTTGAATGTTCTAATTATCCATCCTATCAGTTTCCTCGCAGAGGTGATAGTGGCATTGTTGTGATCCTGAAGCTGAGGTCTTCAGACATTACCACACCCAGGTCTTTCACATTACTTTTCCGCTCTATTATGTAATTAGAGTTTGTAGTATACTCAGTCCTAGTTATTATTTCCTCCAGTTTTCCATAATTGAGTAGTTGGAATTTGTCTTCATTGAACATCATATTGTTCTCTGGTGCCCATTGGAAAACTTGGTTTATATCTTCTTGGAGCTTTGCCGTGTCCTCAATGGATGACACTCTCATACAGATCCTAGTATCGTCTGGTAAGGATGATACGGTGGTATGGTTTACATCTCTGTCTATGTCTGATATGAGAATATGGAACAGGATAGGTGCGAGTACTGTGCCTTGTGGGACACAGCTCTTCACTATGGCAGCAACCGATTTAACTCTGTTTACCACTACTTTTGTGTTCGACTGGTTAGAGAGTTGAAGATCCATCTGCCTATTTTGCCAGTTATCTCTACAGTACGCATTTTGTGTGCTATTACACCATGGTCACTCTTGTCAAAGGCTTTTACAAAATCTGTGTATACTGCATCTGGATTTTGTTAGTTTTCCAGTGCATCTAAGACCATATCATAGTGGTCTAGCAGTTGCAAGAGGCAGGAGCGACCTGCTCCGAAACCATGTTGCCCTGAGTTGCGCATTTAAAGCTGTTGGTCTATAGTTCTTAGCTACTGCTTTGCTGCCACCTTCATGGAGTGACTGGAATCTCGCCTGTGTCTAAGCTCCTTCTCCATAGCATACTTAGGGCCCATGAGAGGGGTTTCTTGCAGTTCTTAATGAACACCGAGTTCCACGAATCTGGGTCTGGGGCTGAGTGCATGGGCATGTCGTCGATGGTTTTCTCAAAGTCTAGTGGAGTTAGGGTTATGTCAGAAATCTGGCATGCATTGGCAGGGTTTAGAGACTCATTCATGAAAAAATTGTTTGTATTTTCTATCTTTAGACTGGTTAGTGGCTCGCTGAACACAGAGTCATACTGAGGTTTCAGTATCTCACTCATTTCTTTGTTGTCGTCTGTGTAGGATCCGTCTTGTTTGAGCAGGGGCCCTATATTAAATGTGGTTTTTACCTTGTTTTTGGCATATGAAAAGAAATATTTCGAATTTCTTTCAATTTCACTAATCGCTTTTAGCTCCTCTTATTTCTCCTGGATCCTGTATGAGTCCTTTAATATTTTCCACTTCCCTTGTTAACGCTTCTGTCCTTGTATCAGATAATCTGGCATTCCTGAGGAGCTCAACGACTCTTTGTCTTCTCCTGTAGACTGAGCATCTATCTCTCTCAAGTTTACTTCTTTTCTTTCTTCTTAGAGGAATATACCTTGAACATACTTCAGCTACCAGGAGGTTGATCTTTTCAATGCATTGGTTATGGTCCATGTAATTTAAGATATCTTTCCAACATGTTTCATTTAGGGCATAGTTTACATGATCCCAGTTGACGTTCTTGTTGTTGAAGTTGAATTTGGTAAAGGTACCCTCATAGCTGTATGAGTTTTGCTGATCAGGACTCATGTGCATGTAAGTCTGGACTTCTATTAGACTGTGATCAGAATTTGTTGTTTTTAATATTGTTATGTTTCTTACGAGGTTCTCATTATTTGTGAAAATAAGGTCTAGTGTGTTCTCCAGTCTCGTTGGCTCCACTATCTGCTGACTTACGGTGTGTTTGTTGCAGAAATTCAGCAACTCATGTGTGTGTGACTTTTCATCTGAGCTGCCTCCAGGGATTATATCTGCTACAACATTATTTGCTATATTCTTCCATTTTCTATGTCTTAGATTGATGTCACCAGGCAGCAATATGTTTGGGGATGGGGCTGGAAAGTTTTCCAGACAGGCGTCAGTTTTTGATAGTTGTTCTTTGAACTGTTGGGAAGTTGCATCTGGTGGCTTATATACAAGTACAGTGAGTAAGTTTTGGTTCTCGATTTTTATTGTCAGAACTTCAACTACATCATTTGTGGTGTTCAGTATCTCCGTGCAAATGAGAGACTATTTGACATACAGGCCAAACCCCCCCCCCCCCTTGTTGCCTGTTCTTTCTGTCGCATCTGAAAAGACTATCCAGCTATCCATATTTAACTGTCAAAGTAATCTTTTGCGTGGGTATTACAACCCAGGAATCCAAAGGCCTGTTATCCTGGGTGTAAAGGGAGCAAAATAAACACAGCAGAAAAACTTCTGACTTATATTATCCTTCACCAAGTAAGAACAAAAGTATGTACACTATATACACTATGTACAGCAAAAGGTATTAGTGCACTCCACGGTAAATAAGGCAGAACAGAAGCCCATAGAGAGCAGACCGTGCTTCAACCAGCTCTAGAATGGGAATGACAAGGGCAGACAGGTGTGTGGTACCCACAACACCTCTGTGATTGCCAAAGCTATCTTCTCATTGGCTGGAACCTGGGTACTAACTGAACGATGGGCCCCATCATCAACCTTTAGCACCTGGTTTGCTGGTTGGGGGAGATAGCCTTTCAATGAGGGTGTGTACATACGCCAAATGAAGGTTACGTACTCTTTGCATGCCACTGTGAAGGCTACAAACCGTGCATTTGACTCCCCTAGAAGTCCATTAATGAAAGGTATTTTGTTGATGGTGGATGGCTTAAGGCCCTGTATATTAGCAAATATAAATGAGGTTTGTTGCATGGTTGTTGGGGAGATTTTGTTGTTGGCATCAGTAGTTGTGAGTCTGGAGGGGCCACTGGCTGTGACTCTAGTCTAACAAGCTCCAAGGTGATGGACTATTTTGATTATCGCTTTCTATTTTCTTTCTTTGTTCCCCTACCATAGCTACTATAATTTGTTGGACGGGGTGTATGCCTCCTGGTCCCTTTTAAATAGTATGCGGTGCAATTGTTTTTCAAGGACTGAAGAGTGGCACATCTCAGAGTGGAAGAATTTGCAAGAGGTAGAACAACACACTCCTTTAGACAGGAGGTCGTGGCATATTTGGGGATGCTCGAAGTGCATGCCCCATTCGTTTTCCCTGATGTTCCATGTTTACAGATGCCTCAAACATAGAATTTGCACCATTTTGTTTTTGGCTGGATACAGTTCATACTGGATGTATTCCTAATTTGTGCAGATCCTAGAACTGCACTACAGTCTTCCAAAGCCAAACCAGAGAAACCACCATCTGTTATCATGACGCCAACATTTTCCCTGGAAGAGAACTCCTCTACTACATCTGTGCTAGAGGCTATGACTGTGATGGCTGCAGAAGAGTCTACCCCAGAAGAGGACTCCTCTACTACATCTGTACTAGGGACTATGGCTGTTTTGGCTGTGGAGGAGTCTTTAACTGAATCCGGATTTTCACAATGGCTGGGGGCTGGGTCTAGGTCAACCCTAGGGCTGGGGACTGAGCTAGTTTTTTTTTTCCTGTGTTTTTTTTTCCACTGGGTATCTGCTTATTTTTGGGTCACTTGTTGTAGACTGGGCATTCTGTGTGTTGGACTTTACTCCTCTCCTACCTTCCCATGCTCTATATATTCCAGATAGACTATTCAATAGTTCCTCTTTTTTTTCATTCTTATTGTTTATTAACCTCCTCAGTGCTTTCCTGATATCTGTCCATAGTTCCACATTCCTGTTGCAGATCCAGAAACACCTATCTAGATAGATGTCATTATTGGTTGCAGTGTTTATTCTTGCACAAGTAACATGATGTTTTGAAATGCAAAGGTAGCATGTGATTCTGGATTTTTTCCCAAGAGCATTTTCACATGTCCCACAGGTATACTGTACTGCCATCATGCCTGTATCATATTTGCAACTGGGTACCACAAGAACCTGATCTTCACTTTAGCTTTCAGCTCTACACTCAGGTGTAGTGTTATGAGGTCAATGCATGGGTATGTGGTATGTAATTAGTATGGAGACTTACTACACATTAAAAACTTTTATGGCATATAACATCATATATCATACATCCTACAGCATCTTATTTCTATCATGATCACTGCTATTTATCTTATCCTGGGCAGTTATATGTAGTGGTGGTAGCTGGGTTTCAGTGATGAGAGGTGGGTCCATGGTCAAGGGTTTGGGTGCCAGCAGGGGAAGGAAGACCATCCCCGCTGGTTGGGGTGTTAGAGGGGGAGGGTGGTGAGAGAATCGGTGGTAGGTTATGCCTTTTCCACTATCTTATCACTTCATGTTCACTGTTTCCTGCACATCATTCCACTATCACTTGTTTTATTACTTATACTATAGCTTAATACTCATCTGGTTGTGTATCCCCACTTCTCCACTTTGCTGGGTTTGGGTGATGAGAGGTGGGTCCATGGTATTGGTGCCAGCAGGGGAAGGAACCATCCCTGCTGGTTGGGGTATCAGAAGGGTCGGCGAGGAGAGGGGTGAGAGGGATCAGTGGTAGAGGTTATCCCTGTCCACTACCATCTCACACTTTATGTCCACTGTTTCCCTGCACACCACTGCCACCATCACTTGTTGTAATACTTATCGGGAAGATGGAGGAAATATTTTGAGGAATTGTTAAATGTTGATGAAGATAGGGAAGCTGTGATTTCGTGTATAGGGCAAAGAGGAATGATATCTTGTAGGAGTAAGGAAGAGCCAGTTGTGAGTGTGGGGGAAGTTCGTGAGGCAGTGGGTAGAATGAAAGGGAGTAAGGCAGTTGGGATTGTTGGGATAAAGATAGAAATGTTAAAAGCAAGTGGGGATATAGTTTTGGAGTGGTTGGTGCTTTTATTTAATAAACGTATGGAAAAGGGTAAGGTACCTAGGGATTGGCAGAGAGCATGCATAGTTCCTTTGTATAAAGTCAAAAGGGATAAAAGAGAATGCAAAACTTATAGGGGAATAAGTCTGGTGAGTATACCTGGTAAAGTGTATGGTAAAGTAATTATTGAAAGAATTAAGAGTAAGACGGAGAGTAGGATAGCAGAGGAACAAGGAGGCTTTAGGAAAGGTAGGGGGTGTGTAGACCAAGTGTTTACAGTCAAACATATAAGTGAACAATATTTAGATAAGGCTAAAGAGGTTTTTGTGGCATTTATGGATTTGGAAAAGTCATATGACAGGGTGGATAGGGGAGCAATGTGGTAGATGTTGCAGGTGTATGGTATAGGAGGTAAGTTACTGAAAGCAGTGAAGAGTGTTTATGAGGATAGTGAGGCTCATGTTAGAGTATGTAGGAGAGATTGAGATTATTTTCCAGTAAAAGTAGGCCTTAGACAAGGATGTGTGATGTCACCGTGGTTGTTCAATATGTTTATAGATGGGGTTGTAAGAGAAGTGAATGCGAGGGTCTTGGCAAGAGGTGTGGAGTTAAAAGATAAAGAATCAAACACAAAGTGGGAGTTGTCACAGTTGCTCTTTGCTGATGACACTGTGCTTTTGGGAGATTCTGAAGAGAAGTTGCAGACGTTGGTGGATGAATTTGGTAGTGTATGTAAAAGAAGAAAATTAAAAGTGAATATAGGAAAGAGTAAGGTGATGAGGATAACAAAAAGATTAGGTGACAAAAGATTGGATATCAGATTGGAGGGAGAGAGTATGGAGGAAGTGAAGGTATTCAGATATTTAGGAGTGGACGTGTCAGCAGATGGGTCTATGAAGGATGAGCTGAATCACAGAACTGATGAGGGAAAAAGGGTGAGTGGTGCACTTAGGAGTCTGAGGAGACAATGAACTTTATCCGTGAAAGCAAGGAGGGGAATGTATTAGAGTATAGTTGTACCAACACTCTTGTATGGGTGTGAAGCATGGGTGATGAATGTTGCAACGAGGAGGAGGCTGGAGGCAGTGGAGATGTCATGTCTGAGGGCAATGTGTGGTGTGAATATAATGCAGAGAATTTGTAGTTTTGAAATTAGGAAAAGGCATGGGATTACCAAAACTATTATCCAGAGGGCTGAGGAGGGATTGTTGAGGTGGTTCTGACGTGTAGAGAGAATGGAACAAAACAGAGTGACTTTGAGAGTGTATAAATCTGTAGTGGAGGGAAGGCAGGTTAGGGGTCGGCCTAGGAAGGGTTGGAGGGAGGGTGTAAAGGAGGTTTTGTGTGCGAGGGGCTTGAACTTCCAGCAAGCATGTGTGAGCTTATTTGATAGGAGTGAATGGAGACAAATGGTTTTTAATAGTTGATGTGCTGTTGGAGTGTGAGCAAAGTAACATTTATGAAGGGGTTCAGGGAAACCGGCAGGCCGGACTTGAGTCCTGGAGATGGGAAGTACAGTGCCTGCACTCTGAAGGAGGGGTGTTAATGTTGCAGTTTTATAACTGTAGTGTAAAACACCCTTCTGGCAAGACAGTGATGGAGTGAATGATGAAAGTTTTTCTTTTTCGGGCCACCCTGCCTTGGTGGGAATCGGCCGATGTGTTAATAAAATAAAAAAAATAACTCTAGTTTAATACTCAAATGGTTGTGTATCTCCACTTCTCACTTCTCTGACGACATCTGGCAATAATTCCTATTGCCACTCGCCTGTAATTCCCATATTTACACCATGTATTATACTGGGGATTAATTTAGATTACTCTGTTACAAAGTTCACTATAACACTGCGCATACATATCATTATCACTCGCTATATTACTTTCTATTATTTATACAATAGTTCAATATCTATTTGTTTATTTTTCACTTTCTGTCGACACCTGGCAATGATTCGCTAGTTAGGCCTATTTCCACCATATTCTAAGCTGGGCACTCTCCACTTGGCACTATAATCTACATTTTTTTCCTTCTGTGGTCGCTGATGTTTCTTTCATGTTTGTTTAAATGAGTATATGCACTTTATGGTTTCACGTGCCTATTTTCCACACTCTGTCCTAGCTCGGGCTAAGAAAGAACCACAATTTTGTCGGTGCTCGACCATGCATATAGTTTATAACGGCTTGATAAGGTCCTGGAGAGCGAAATGTTGCCACAATAAAATGTCACATTAGTTGCACTTTTGTCCTTTTATCTAAGAGCAGCAGGTAGATTGAGGGGAGCTCTCCTTAGAGAAAGGTCGCGCGTGGTGACACCGTCCTGTTCAGTCTCAGAAATGGTGGTCAGGCTGCGTCCCCTCACCAACACATTCTATCCCCTCATCCCCCCCCCCCACCGTCTCCACGTGGGGTTGGGTGGGTAGCGGGGTGCCTCCGAGGTTTACAGAAATCAATTTACTGAATAATATGGAAAAGTAATAGGCAGCCCTAAGATAATCACCGTCAACAAGTCATGTGCCATAAGAGATTACATTGAACAAAGGGATAATACACATACAAAACACTGAAGTTATATGTAAACTATCGTGTTAATAAATGATTCAGTTGTGCTTATTGTCAACCTAAAGTAGCGTACGTCCAGGAACGTTCTAGAAGGTTAGTTTAGATAGTGCTGAGATGAATCCCTTCCCACCATACTAAATAGTGCCTACAACAATCCTAAAAATCACTTATTATGACTATTCCTTGGTATCCGGAATATTCCACATGAATATTCAGCTGCTTTACTCCCTTTTATTCTATTCTCTGCCTCACTCATCTCCGATACACACCTGGTTCTTTCTCACTCCTAAAAAATGTTAAACCTCCCTGTTTAATGCAAGAAATCACTGCCTCCCTCTCAATATTAAAGAATTTCTCAAAATATTCCACCCATTTCTCCACTTCGTCCATCTCCCCACTTAATGACTCCTCTCTTTTTTTTTATATATTAAATCCCTTTGTTTTCAAGGCTCTCTGAACTTATGTCTTTACTCCAAAACCTTTTACTATTTTCAGCAAATTTGTTGATAAATCGTCACTCACTTTCACCATCCCTCATCAATCTTTTAACGTTTGGTTTACTTTCCAAATACTTCACTTTCCATGTATCACTTCTATATTGAGAAAACATTTGATAAAACAACTTGTTGTTCCTCACAACTCTCTTTACCTCGTCATTCCACCAATCACTCCTCTATATTCGACCTCCTCCGCATTGCATGTGCTCGGTCGAGCCTACAATCTATATTTTTCCCAATATTTGTTTATATCTCGCTTTAATTATCTCCTTTATTTTATAAAACTTTCACTTTTGTCTTAGCTACTGATGACGTTCTTCTTGAACTCCATCTGCCTCCTTCACTATGACTAACACTTAATGAAAACCTCTTCCTATTCACAGTGAGATGAGAGACTCTCCTTCATAATTTTTCCCCGGCACTTCAAACATATCTACTATAACCTCTACAGCAGTTACTCTTAAATTAACCTTAATATTCCCCACAACAATTTCTACATTAGCTTAAAATCTCTCAATATCTGTCTGCTCTACACTTCTCTCTTTCCCAGGTGCATAAACATTTTCTATTATACATTTCTAACATTCCTCCCTTATTTTAATCCCTCGTAATTCTTGAAATTATACTCAAATATTTCCTCTTACTTTTCCGTAACTGAACACTTAATAATATTATTACTCCTTCCTTAGCTCTGATTCTCTCAGACTTACCTGACATACCATTTCACTTCTTACCACTGAATTTCTCCTGTCCCCTTTACCTTGGTCTCGGTTAGCGCTAGGATATCCAGCTTATTTTCATTCATAACATTCAACATCAATACTTTCACTCCATCAACGCACATTCAAGTAACTCATCTTAAAAATTTTCTTGTCTTTTCAGCACTTTATGCAGAAGAGGTTACCAGCCCCTTGCTCACAGCATTTTAAAGTTTCTTTTACAACCTGCTTGACTTATGAAGGAAGACGTCTCACCCACTTGACCATGAAAGTGTGAGAATCTAGTGCTAATCAAGGACAATCTTCCTCATAAGAGAGAAAAATATTCTTGCGGGGAAAATATGAGTAATACATTCAGTAATGGTTCTTTTCATACTGTTAGTGAGTTTGTTGACTGAGGGCAATTTTGGGTCAATATTAATGAAGATCTCAGTTACAAAGATATTTGTAGTGAGAGAGAGACAGACATAGAGACGTACCTGCTCTGACGTGGGTGTCCCTGGAGAGCACTGTACCTGCCGCAGACGACGCCCTGCAGCGGTACGCCGTGGAGTGTACCGCTCCCCTGAACGCCTCACTGGAGAACGGCAGGAACAGCAGCGTACCGTTGGCCAGCACCTGTTAGAACGGCCACAGGTCAACTCAGCGGATAAAGAGGTTTATTCGGGCCCTAGAAAGTCAGCCCACAGGGGTGTTGGGTGCCCTGGCAAGGTGGGGTTAGGTGCCTGCTTACCGGGTGGCCTGGCAAGGTGGAGTCAGGTGCCTGCTCACCGGGTGGTCTGGCAAGGTGGGGTCAGGTGCCTGCTCACCGGGTGGTCTGGCAAGGTGGGGTCAGGTACCTGCTCACCGAGTGACCTGGCAAGGTGGGGGTCAGGTGCCTGCTCACCGGGTGGCCTGGCAAGGTGGGGTCAGGTGCCTGCTCACCAGGTGGCCTGGCAAGGTGGGGTCAGGTGCCTGCTCACCAGGTGGCCTGGCAAGGTGGGGTCAGGTGCCTGCTCACCGGGTGGCCTGGCAAGGTGGGGTCAGGTGCCTGTCCCAGGTGGCCTGGCAAGGTGGGGTCAGGTGCCTGCTCACCAGGTGGCCTGGCAAGGTGGGGTCAGGTGCCTGCTCACCGAGTGGCCTGGCAAGGTGGGGACAGGTGCCTGCTCACCAGGTGGCCTGGCAAGGTGGGGACAGGTGCCTGCTCACCGAGTGGCCTGGCAAGGTGGGGTCAGGTGCCTGCTCACCTGATGGGCTGGCAAGGTGGGGTCAGGTGCCTGCTCACCAGGTGGCCTGGCAAGGTGGGGTCAGGTGCCTGCTCACCAGGTGACCTGGCAAGGAGGGGTCAGGTGCCTGCTCACCGAGTGGCCTGGCAAGGTGGGGTCAGGTGCCTGCTCACCGGGTGACCTGGCAAGGTAGGGTCAGGTGCCTGCTCACCGGGTGACCTGGCAAGGTAGGGTCAGGTGCCTGCTCACCGGGTGACCTGGCAAGGAGGGGTCAGGTGCCTGCTCACCGAGTGGCCTGGCAAGGTGGGGTCAGGTGCCTGCTCACCGGGTGACCTGGCAAGGTAGGGTCAGGTGCCTGCTCACCGGGTGACCTGGCAAGGAGGGGTCAGGTGCCTGCTCACCCGGTGACCTGGCAAGGAGGGGTCAGGTGCCTGCTCACCGAGTGGCCTGGCAAGGTGGGGTCAGGTGCCTGCTCACCGGGTGACCTGGCAAGGTGGGGTCAGGTGCCTGCTCACCGGGTGACCTGGCAAGGTAGGGTCAGGTGCCTGCTCACCGGGTGACCTGGCAAGGTGGGGTCAGGTGCCTGCTCACCGGGTGACCTGGCAAGGTGGGGTCAGGTGCCTGCTCACCGGGTGACCTGGCAAGGTGGGGTCAGGTGCCTGCTCACCGGGTGACCTGGCAAGGAGGGGTCAGGTGCCTGCTCACCGGGTGACCTGGCAAGGAGGGGTCAGGTGCCTGCTCACCGAGTGGCCTGGCAAGGTGGGGTCAGGTGCCTGCTCACCGGGGACTGGCAAGGTAGGTCAGGTGCCTGCCTCACCGGGGACCTTGGCAAGGAGGGGTTCAGGTACACATTTCTACCCGGTGACCTGGCAAGGAGGGGTCAGGTGCCTGCTCACCATGTGCCTGGCAAGGTCGGGGTCAGGTGCCTGCTCACCGGATGACCTTGCAAGTTGGTCAGGTGCTGCTCACCGGTACCTGGCAGGTGGTCAGTGCCTGCTCACCGGGTACCTTGGCAAGGTGGGGTCAGGTGCTGCTCACCGGTAACCTGGCCAGGCTCCGGGGTCAGGTGCCTGCTCACCGGGTGACCTGGCAAGGTGGGGTCAGGTGCCTGCTCACCGGGTGACCTGGCAAGGAGGGGTCAGGTGCCTGCTCACCTGGTGACCTGGCAAGGCGGGGTCAGGTGCCTGCTCACCGGGGTCAAAGGTCACTGTGACCTCTACAGAGCCTTCAAATTTACAATACAATAAATTTTAATTCGTGTATGCTGGACAAATATGGCAGTTTACATGTAGCGGAACATCGGCGGCCACAAAAGCGAACCACAAATTATTCATTGAATTTTGGACAAACATAGAAACCCGGAGAATTTCTTCACTAACCAACATTTCTTTTTTTGTCAGTAGATCAACAATCTACATCATTTTTCCCAACTATGTGGTCCCATTACCTCCCTCTCTCCCTCTCTCCCTACCTCCTTCCTTCACTCCCCCTTCTCTCTCGCCCTCCCTCCCTCATTCCTTCTTTCACTCTCCCTTCCCTCCCTTCCTTCTATACTCCCCTTACCTCCCTCCCACCCTCCTGAAATCAACGATTCAGCATGGAATTCAGGGCGGACATATTGAGGGCTTCGCCAGTGGGAAGGGAGGGATGGATAGCTGCCCTGGTGGGCAGGTGCTGGCAAGGGCTCTCAGAGTGTGTCATGAAGACAGGGAGAAAGAAAATAGGGAGGGTAGTAGGAAGGAAGGAAGTGCAGAAAGGAGGGCAGGAGAGAAGGCAGTAGGAAGAAACGGGGGAGGAGGGAGGGCAGGAGGGAGGGAAGGGGGTAGGGCAGGAGGGAGGGCAGGAGAGAGAGCAGAAGGGAGGGCAGGAGGGAGGGCAGGAGGGAGGGCAAGAGAAAGGGCAGGAGAGATGACAGGAGGGAGGGCAGGAGGGATGGCAAGAGAGAGGGCAGGAGGTAGAGCAGAAGGGAGGGAACGAAGGAGAGAGGCCAGGAAGGAGGGAAAGAGGGAGGGCAAAATGGAGGGCAGGAGGAAGGACAGGAGTGAGGGCTGGAGGGAGGGCAGGAGAGAGGGCAGGAGGAAGGGCAGGAGGGAGGGCAGGCGGGAAAGCAAGAGGGAGGGCAAAATGGAGGGCAGGAGGAAGGGCAGGAGGGAGGGGCAGGGGGAGGGCAAGAGGAAGGGCAAAATGGAAGGCAGGAGGAGGGCAGGAGGGAGGGCAGGAGGGATTGCGGAATGGAGGGCTAGAGGGAGGGCAGGAGAGAGGGCAGAAGGGAGGGCAGGAGGGAGGGCAGGAGGGAGGGTAGGAGGGAGAGCAGGAGGGAGGGAGGGCAGGAGGAAGGGCAGGAGGAAGGGCAGAAGAGAGGGCAGGAGGGTGGGCAGGAGGGAGGGCAGGAAGGAGGGCAGGAGGAAGGGCAGGAGGAAGGGCATAAGGGAGGGCAGAAGAAGAGGAGGCAGGAGGGAGGGCAGGAGGGAGGGCAGGAGGGACGGCAGGAGGGAGGGAGGGAGGAAAGGAAGGAGGAAGGACAGGAAGAAGAGAGGGCAGGAGAGAGGGCAGGAAAGAGGGCACGAGGGAGGGCAGGAGGGAGGGCAGGAGGAAGGGAGGGAAGGAGGAAAAGGCACGAGAGGGGTGCAGGAGGGAAGGCAGGACGGAGGGCAGGAGGGGATGCAAGAGGGAGGGCAGTAAGGAGGGCAGGAGGGAAGGCAGGGGGGGGGAGGGAAAAAGAGAGTTCAGAAGGAGGGAGGGTAGGAGAGAAGGCAGGAGGGAAGGGAGGACGAAGGTAAGGCAGGAGGGAATACCTCCCTACTGCCAGCCTTTAGGAGGGAGGGCAGGAGCGAGGGAGGGCAAGGAGGGAGGGAGGGCAAGAAAGAGGGCAGGGAGAGAGAGAGGGCAGGAGGGAGGGTTGGCAGGAGGGGGGGGGAGAGCAGGAGGAAGGGGGAGGGAAGGAGGGCAGGAGGGAAGGAGGGCAGGAGGGGAGAGAGGGCAGGAGGGAGGGAGGGGAAGGAGGGCAGGAGGAGAGAGAGGCAGGAGGGAGGGAGGGCAGGAGGGAGGGAGGGAAGAAGGGCAGGAGGGAGAGAGGGCAAAAGGGGAGGGGAGGGCAGGAGAGAGGGAGGGCAGGAGGGAAGGAGAGAGGGCAGGAAGGAGGGAGGGCAGGAGGGATGGAGGGAGGGCAGGGGGAGGGGAGGGAGGGCAGGAGGGGAAAGAGGGCAGGAGAGAGGTAGGACAAGAGGGAGGGGGGCAGGAGGGAGGGAGGGCAGGGGGAGGGGAGGGAGGGCAGGCGGGAGGGGAGGGGAGGGCAGGGAGGAAGGGAGGGCAGGAGTGAGATAGGGAAGGCAGGAGGGAGGAGAGGGAGGGCAGGAGGGAGGGAGGGCAGGAGGGAGGGAGGGAAGAAGGGAGGAGGGAGAGAGGGCAGGAGGGAGAGGGAGGGCAGGAGGGAGGGAGAGAGGGCAGGAGGGAGGGAGGGAGGGAGGGCAAGAGAGAGGAAGGGCAGGAAGTGGGGAGGGCAGAAGGGAGGGCAGGAGGGAGGGAGGGAGGGAGGGGGCAGGGAGGGGGAGGGAGGGCAGGAGGGAGGGAGGAGGGCAGGAGAGAGGAGGGCAGGAGAGGAGGGAGGACAGGAGGGAGGGAGGGCAGGAGGGAGGGAGGGAAGGGAAAGGGAGGGGACGGAGGGCAGGGAGGGAGGGAGGGCAGGGAGTGAGGGAGGGAGGGCAGGAGGGAGGGAGGGAGGGCAGGAAGGGAGGGAGGGCAGGAGAGGGAGGGAGGAAGGAGGGGGAGGGAGGGAGGGGGAGGGGAGGGGAAACGGGAGGGGACGGGGGGGCAGGAGGGAGGGAGGAAGAGGGCAGGAGGGAGGGAGGGCAGGAAGAGGGATGGCAGGAGGGAGGGAGGGGGGGAGGGCTGGGAGGGAGGGAGGGCAGGAGGGGGGATGGAGGGCAGGATGGAGGGAGGAAGAGCAGGAGGGAGAGGAGGGAAGGGCAGGAGGGAGGGAGGGGAAGAGGGCATGAGGGAGAAGAGGGCAGGAGGGAGGGAGGGCAGGAGGGAGGAGAGAGGGCAGGAGGGAGGGAGGGAGGGCAGGAGGGAAGGAGGGCAGGAAGAAGGGATGGCAGGAGGGAGGGAGGGAGGGGCAGGAGGGAGGGCAGGAGAGAGGGAGGGCAGGAGGGAGGGAGGGCAGGAGGGAGGGCAGGAGAGAGGGAGGGCAGGAGAGGAGAGGAGGACAGGAGGGAGGGAGCGAGGGCAGGAGGGAGGGAGGGCAGGGGGAGGGGAGGAGGGCAGGAGGGGAGGAGGGCAGGAGTGAGGGGAGGAGGGCAGGAGGGAGGGAGGGAGGGCAGGAGGGAGGAGGGAGGGCAGGAAGAAGGGATGGCAGGAGGGGAGGGAGGGAGGGAGAGAGGGCTGGAGGGAGGGAGGGCAGGAGGGAGGGATGGAGGGCAGGATGGAGGGAGGAAGAGAGAGGAGGGAGGGAGGGCAGGAGGGAGGGAAGGAGAGGGGGGGCAGGGAGGGAGGGAGGGAGGGAGGGCAAAGGAGAGAGGGAGGGCAGGAGGGAGGGAGGCGGAGGGAGGGGCAGGAGGAGGGAGGGCAGGAGGGAGGGGAGGGCAGGAGGGAGGGAGCGAGGGGAGGGAGGGAGGAGGGAGGGAGGGAGGGCAGGAGGGAGGGAGGGCAGGAAGAAGGGAGGCAGGAGGGAGGGAGGGAGGGAGGGAGGGGAGGGGGAGGGAGGGAGGGCAGGAGGGAGGGATGGAGGGCAGGAGGAGGGAGGAAGGCAGGAGGGGGAGGGCAGGAGGGAAGGAGAGGGGGGGCAGGAAAGGGAGGGGGGAGGGAGGAGGGCAAGAGAGGGAAGGGCAGGAAGGGGGGAGGGCAGAAGGGAGGGGGCAGGAGGGAGGGAGGGAGGGATGGCAGGAGGGGGGAGGGAGGGCAGGAGGGAGGAGGGAGGGGAAGGAGGAGGGAGGGCAGGAGAGAGGGAGGGCAGGAGGGAGGGAGGGCAGGAGGGAGGGGGGCAGGGGGGGGAGGAGGAGGGCGGAGGAGGGAGGGCAGAGGAGGAGGGAGGGAGGGAGGGCAGGAGGGGGAGGGAGAGGGCAGGAAGAAGGGATGGCAGGGGGGGAGGGAGGGGCGGAGGGAGGGATGGAGGGCAGGGAGGGAGGGAGGGAGGAGAGCAGGAGGGAGGGAGGGCAGGAGGGGAGGGAGGAGGAAGAGAGGGAGGGCAGGAGGAGAGGGCAGGAGGGAGGGAGGGAGGGAGGGAGGGCAGGAGGGAAGGATAGGAGGGAGGAGGGAGGGAGGGAGGGAGGGCAAGAGAGAGGAAGGGCAGGAAGGGAGGGAGGGCAGGAGGGAGGGAGGGAGGGAGGGAGGGAGGGCAGGAGTGAAGAGAGGGAGGGAAGGAGGGAGAGAGGGAGGGCAGGAGGGAGGGAGGGGAGGGCAGAAGGGGAGGGAGGGTGGAGGAGGGAGGGAGGGCAGGAGGGAGAATGGAGGGCAGGAGGGAGGGAGGGAAGGGCAGGAGGGAGGGAGGGCAGGGAAGGAGGAGAGAGGGAGGGCAGGAGGGAGGGAGGGCAGGAGGGAGGGAGGGCAGGAGGGAGGAAGGGGAGGGAGGGAGGAAGGGCAGGAGGGAGGGAGGGCAGGGAGGGCGAAGGGAGGGCAGGAGGGAGGAAGGGCAGGAGGGAGGAGAGGGCAGGAGGGAGGGAGTGCAGCAGGGAGGGAGGGCAGGAGGGAGGAGGGCAGGAGGAAGGGAAAGCAGGAGGGAGAGAGAGGGCAGGAGGAAGGGAGGGCAGGAGGGAGGGAGGGCAAGAAGAGAGGGAGGGCAGGAGGGAGGGCAGGGAGGAGGGATGGAGGAGGGGGGAAGGAGGGAGAGGGAGGGGCAGGAGAGGAGGGGGAGGGCAGGAGGGAGGAGGGCAGGAGAGGGAGGGAGGGCAGGAGGGAGGAGGGCAGGAGGGAGGAGGGAGGGAGGAGGAGGGGAGAGGAGGGAGGAGGGAGGGAGGGTGGGCAGGAGGGAGGGAGGGCAGGGGAGGGAGGAGGCAGGGAGGGAGGGGAGGGCAGGAGGAAGGAGGGCAGGAGGGAGGGAGGCAGGAGGGAGAGAGGAGGAGGCAGGGAGGAGGGAGGGAGGGCAGGAGGGAGGGAGGGCAGGAGGGAGGGAGGGCAGGAGGGAGGAGGCAGGAGGAGGGAGGGAGGGAGGAGGGCAGGAGGGGGGAGGGCAGGAGGGAGGGAGGGCAGGAGGGAGGGAGGGCAGGAGGGAGAGAGGGCAGGGAGGAGGGAGGGCAGGAGGGAGGGAGGGCAGGAGGGAGGAGGGAGGCAGGAGGGAGGGAGGGCAGGAGGGAGGGAGGGCAGGAGGGAGGGAGGGCAGGAGGGAGGGAGGGCAGGAGGGAGGAGAGAGCAAGGGAGGGAGGGAGGGAGGGCAGGGGGGGAGGGAGGCAGGAGGGAGGGAGGGCAGGAGGGAGGGAGGGCAGGAGGGAGGGAAGCAGGAGGGAAGGAGGAAGCAAGGAGGGAGTGACAGGAGGGAGGGAGGGCAGGAGGGAGGGGAGGGCAGGAGGGAGGGAGGGCAGGAGGGAGGGGGGCAGGAGGGTAGGGAGGAGGGCAAAGGGAGGGAGGGCAAGAGAGGAGGGAGGGCAGGAGGAGAGGAGGGCAGCAGGGGGGAGGGCAGGAGGGAGGGATGAGGGCAGAGGGGAGGGAGGGCAGGAGGGGAGGGAGGGCAGCAGGGAGGGAGGGCAGGGGGGGAGGGGAGGGAGAGAGGAGGGAGGGAGTGCCAGGAGGAGGAGGGGAGGGCAGGAAGGAGGAGGGAGGGCAGGAGGGAGGGAGGGCAGGAGGGAGGGAGGGAAGAAGGGAGGGAGGGAGGAGGGGAGGGAGGGCAAAGGAGAGGAGGGCAGGAGGGGAGGGGAGGCAGGAGGGAGGGAGGGGCAGCAGGGAGGGAGGGAGGCAGGAGGGAGGGAGGGCAGCAGTGAGGGAGGGCAGCAGGGAGGGAGGGCGCAGGGAGGGAGGGCAGCAGGGGGGAGGGGCGGAGGAGGGCAGGGAGGGCAACGGGAGGATGGGAGGGAGGGAGGGAGGGCAGCAGGGAGGGAGGGCAGCAGGGAGGGAGGGCAGCAGGGAGGGAGGGCAGCAGGGAGGGAGGGCAGGAGGGAGGAGAGGGCAGGGAGGGAGGGGGGAGGGCAACAGGGAGGGAGGGCAGCAGGGAGGGAGGGCAGCAGGGAGGGAGGGCAACAGGGAGGGAGGGCAACAGGGAGGGAGGGCAGCAGGGAGGGAGGGCAGCAGGGAGGGAGGGACAGAGGGAGGGAGGGCAGCAGGGAAGGAGGGCAGCAGGGAGGGAGGGCAGCAGGAGAGGGAGGACAGCAGGGAGGGAGGACAGCAGGGAGGGAGGGAGGGCAGCAGGGAGGGAGGACGTAGGGAGGGAGGGCAGCAGGGAGGGAGGGCAGCAGGGAGGGAGGCAGCAGGGAGGGAGGGCAGCAGGGAGGGAGGGCAGGAGGGAGGAGAGGGACGAGAGCAGGAGGGGGGAGAGGCAGGAGGGAGGGAGAGGCAGCAGGGAGGGTGGGCAGGCAGGGGAGGAGGGGAGGGAGCAGCAGGGAGGGAGGGCGAGCAGGAGGGAGGGAGCAGGGAGGGAGGAGCAGCAGGGGGGAGGACAGGCAGGGAGGGAGGGCAGCAGGGAGGGAGGGGCAGGGGAGGGAGGGCAGGAGGGAGGGAGGGCAGCAGGGAGGGAGGGCAGCAGGGAGGGAGGGCAGCAGGGAGGGGCGAGGGCAGCAGGGAGGGAGGGGGCAGTAGGGGAGGGAGGGCAGCAGGGAGGGAGGGCAGCAGCGGAGGGAGGGCAGCAGGGAGGGAGGGCAGGCAGGGGGGAGGGAGGAGGGAGGGAGGGCAGGAGGGAGGGAGGGCAGCAGGGAGGGAGGGCAGCAGGGAGGGAGGGCAGCAGGGAGGGAGGGACAGCAGGGAGGGAGGGCAGCAGGGAGGGAGGGCAGCAGGGAGGGAGGGCAGCAGGGAGGGAGGGCAGCAGGGATGGAGGGCAGCAGGGAGGGCACCACTACATCTACATACAAAACATCGTCGACCTAAAATTCCCATGAAATTCCGAGCTAAGTTGAATAGATAGTGAAATAAATTTATGCACCTCATGTATTTGTTGAAAGGAGGGGGTGAGGGGGGAGGTTGGGGGTGGGAGGGGAGGAGAGGGGTGGTTGGAAGAGGTGTAGGTGGAGGGGTAGGAGGAGGGGTAGGAGGAGGGGTAGGAGGAGGGGTAGGAGGAGGGGTAGGAGGAGGGGTAGGAGGAGGGGTAGGAGGAGGGGTAGGAGGGAGCTAGGAGGGAAGAGTAGGTGGATGTTAGGAGGTTGGGATTTCTGTAGGATGTAGGGAATGGTAAGGGAGAGGAAGAGGTGGGGATTGAAGGGAATCGCGGGTGAAAATTGGTAAGGAGGAGAGAGGGAGGGGGATAGGTGGGAGAGAGGGAAATAGGAGGAACAAGGAGGGGATAGGAGGGATAGGGAGAGGATGGGGTATAGGGAGGAGAGGGAGGGGTATAGGAATGAGAGGGAGGGAGATAGTTAGAGGGGACTCTATCTGCAGAGTGCTTTGAGAGGTCAGCGCCCCCGCTGCCTGGTCCATGACCAGGACTCCCGGTGGATCAGGGCCTGATCAACTACACTGTTATTGCTGGCCGCTCGCAGTCCAACGTGGGAACCACAGCGCAGCTGGTAAGCCGCTAATTTTAAGACCGTCTTCAGTACCCTTATGAAGACAACAAGGAGTCTGGTGGTGATCTCCCTAATGTACAGTGGGAGTGTGTTGAACAGTCTCGAACCCATTACACTTGGTATGGTGTCTTTCAGTGTACTCACGGCACTCCTGCTTTTCAGTGAGTGTATGTTGCACAGTCTGATCTCTTGCTTTTGTAAGTGGTGATTTCTTTTCGCAGAATTACGACCAATCCTTCGAAGGAGTACAGGTAAAGTAACTTCAAACGTTCCCAGTAATTAACGGACGTGACTGAACTTACACGTGCATTGAAGGTTCTCCGAACATTCTCTAGATATGCAATTTCGCCAGTCGTAAACGTTGCTGTTAGCGTACAGCAGCATTTCAGCCTAGATAGAACAAGTGTCTTAAAGAGTGTCATCACTGGCTTGGCTTTCCTCGTTTTAAAGGCTTTCATTATCCATCCTATCATTTTCCTCGCAGATGTGATAATGACACTGTTGTTGTGATTCTTGAAAGTGAGAAGCAGGCGAAGGTGGAAGGTAAGAAATGTTTCTCACTATCCCATACAGATATATCTCATCCACAATAATTTATGTAATACAGTGGACCCCCGGTTAACGATATTTTTTGCACTCCAGAAGTATGTTCAGGTGCTAGTACTGACCGAATTTATTCCCATAAGGAATATTGTGAAGTAGATTAGTCCATTTCAGACCCCCAAACATACACGTACAAACGCACTTACATAAATACACTTACATAATTGGTCGCATTCGGAGGTAATCGTTATGCGGGGGTCCACTGCAATTGGCTAACTAATTTTTTGAAATCTAAAGACCTTTAACTAAAATATTTGACTGAATAACTTTAACTATGATAACTGACTGAATGAGTCCTTTAACTCTAAACTTTAACTATGATAACTGACTGAATGAGTCCTTTAACTCTAGATAAACAATGTCTGTAAATGACTCTCTATCATACCTTTTCATGCTAATGAGGAAATTTGAATAAATTTGTTACGCAAATTGTTCCCTTTGATGCTGTAAGTTGGAATACCTTTTTTCTTCGTCTCTTAAAAAAAAAAACTCTGACAATATCGATTTGAATTAACCACAATACAGAGGAAAACCCGCAAACCCACAATTCTCTTCTCTGCCGGATGTGGGAAAAATGTTTTTTTTTTTTAACCTACAAATCTACAATTCATCTCTCCGTGGCTGGTTATGGCGAGTGTAGATAAATTTATTCTAACTTACAAATACACAATTCTTTTAATATTTCAGAAATGACCGATACGTCTCGATAATGGTCTAAGATGGACCGAAACGTCGAATAAAGTTTCCTCTCCGATTTGTGATTTTTTTATTTTTGAGTGTGTGAATTACTGCTGATTTTACTTGTTTAGGAGGAAACTGCTTAGGCGTCAAGAAACGAAATTGTAGTTTTAACAGATTTCAACTTTAGCCAAATCGATTGTAACAATTTAAGAGGTAATCTGAAGTCTAGTAACTTTTATGAAATACTCCGGTATATAATCTTGAAGTTAGTGAAAAGCTTAATAAAAGCGAACACAAATCACTTAGTTTTAATATCTCATGGAATTACTTTAATAACGTTAACAGAGTTAAGGTCCGTAATTTTCGCGCAGCAGATTTTGTTGGATTAAGAGATGACCTGAGTAGTGTAGACTGAGGTACCCTGACTAGGGACTGTTGTCAGGGAGACCCAATACGAGGTGGTGATGGTTCCTAATAAAACATTTTACAAAGCTTTGAATATGCTGTCCAAGCTGCATATATTCCCAATTACAGAATTTCATTTGAACATCAATAACATTTAGGGTCATTCCTTTGATATACCCAAAGGTACATCAAAGGTATGACCCTAAATAGAAAAAAAATAATAAATTCAAACATCTCTTGGGTGAAAAGAAATGCATTTACAGGCCAGTCAATAGAAAAGGATCACCATACTGAACAATGTTTTCACTTTAAGAAAGAAAAAACAGAATGAAAAGAAGACAGTGGAGAATATGAAATCCAAGGTGTGAGGCAGTTAAAGACCAGTCCTAAGAGTTTCTTCCGGGTATATTGGAATAATATCCGGGAAAAGGTAAGACCATTTATATGTAACTAGGGTAAATTTGTTAGTTACAAAAATGCAAAAGGATACAAACAAAATTCCTGAACTCGATAATTATTCTAGACAAGATGAAAATAAAATACGTAATATCAAAGTCACTAGTAATATGGTCTTCAAACAACCAGACAGACAGAAGCCAAGCAAGTCACTGGGTCTGATGAACTGTTTTCATGGGTTCTAAAGGAATGTTAGGACGATCTTACCAAACTAATAGCTCTGTTTTCTTCAACACACCACTATAAATAGGTATCGTACCTGATAAATGGAAAATAGTAAATGTGATATCCATTTACTAAGTGGAAGACAGGTCCTTAGGTTCATATTATAGACTAGTCGTTTACCAGCGCTTGGTTGAATCTTTTCGCTTTGATATTCAGAGCACTGGGCAGAAATCACATAACGTCAGTATCTATCTGTGACCTTCGTGATGCTTTGTTTTAATTAGACAGTCGGATTCCCACTTGTTAAATGTGGGAAAATTGGTGGAATCAATAACTTCTTTTACAGTTCGTAACTGCACTTAAATATATATAATTTGGCCACTCACTCTCAGCACGGATTTACAAATGGACTTCTTGCTCTACGAATTTACCAACCATTTTCACTATGGTTTTCAAGGTGGTAGAACAAGATAACGAGCACGATATTGTGTATATGGACTTCATACAACCTTTGATGAAGCTACACACTGGAAATTGATTAAAATGCAGCAGCACATGGTATAAGAAAAATTATCTCCTGGGTCGAGGCATGGCTGACTGACAGACATTAATGGGGAAAAACTCAAATAGGGACCTCAAAAGAGTGGTGTGCCACAATGATCAGTGTTGGGATCTATTGCGACCCCTGAATGAGTCACAATGTATATAATGTATAATACCTGTTCATATAATTTTATATTACTTATATTTGCGATATTAGCTAAATCGTAAATATATTGCTTTATATTATTATTTGACTTAGTTAAATTATTAGGTGGGATGTAACATTTATATATTATTCAGTGCTCATAGTTCGAGTGTTAAATAGCTGACAACAATTGTCTAACTATCGCTCCGCTCATTGCTTGTTTCGCTGCCGGATTCTGTGTTGCTGGGCAGCAGTAGTCCACGGAGTCACGTGATCAGGGGGATGATCACACCTCACCTGGAGAGTAGTCTGCCTGGCCTGTGCTAGGGGATTGTCTGTTGGACGTTGCTTCTAACAAGAGGTCCCACAGCTCTACCTTGTGGGCCCTTGTTGGAAGATCGTCTCTGTACTTTCTTGTTGTTGCTTCTGTGTAACTCTGTTCACAGACATAGCCTAGACTTAGTGATTTTCGACATTGTACTGAGGTTGTGTGTCTCTTAGACACTCTGAGAAACTCAGGTCCTGAGCTGTAGCTTCTGACCTAATTTGTACTGGTATCTGTGCACTGTCACAGTCGGGGATTTTCTAATGCTGAACTTAGATTCAGTAATATGGGAGTTTTGTGACTTTTGTGGAGGATCTGCAGATGTCCCTACTTAATGTCGTTATATTATCTCCTTGTTCCTGATTCTGTGTAGGAAAAATCACTGCTACAAGTCCACTGGATGCAGTACAAGAGGACAGGAAAGCAGGTAGTCACTCTGTGATGCCCTGCGAACACCAATGCCTCTCAGTGTGATTGAAAGTGTAGCTTGACCTCACTGCCCATCTTCTAGAGTAAGGTTGAGTACAATCGTAAAAATCTGCCTCAGCATACTGTCGTATTATCCAGTATAAGGTTATCATATGAAGGTACACATCTTAGGAAAGATTTAAACTGGGCAGACTCAAACACTCTGTGAGAAGGTATAAGGCATCATGGGTGTCAAGATTGCCTATTCAGTTTTCCATCCTCCTCAACACATCCAATTTCTTCCTGAGAATTGAGTCAGTGGCATCAGTCATTCCCCCCCCCCCCAATGGCTGATGCTCGTGGTAGTCTATATATATATATATATATATATATATATATATATATATATATATATTATATATATATATATATATTGAAGCATGCATACCTGCAGTTGCAGAGACACAGACAGACACAATAAATGTAACAAGCCGCCATCCATTCCACTAACCGAAACGCTTCCAAATTATTAAAGGGCCGGATTGTTTTGCCCAGCTGCTGCTACAACGTCCCCTCCTTCCCACCCCTATTCCCTCCCCCACTCCCCTTCCCCGTAAAGAAAAAAAAACGAATGTCAAAGAGAGAAAACGCAGATATTGCGTTTAATCTCGTTTTCTGCAAATATTTCACATCAGCTGGTCTGTCTGTCAAATAACCTGCTATTGTAACCTACCCCCCAAACACATCTGACGTTGGGAGGCAGGCGGAATTAATTTCGAATTTTACGTGGGCTCTCACCGCGAGTTCTGGTAGGCTTTCGCGTTCTTTCTCTCGCTTTCGCGTTTTTTTTTCATATTTTTTCCCCGAGGAGTTCTTGTGCGCAAGCTTTTTTTTTTTAATTTTTTTTTGAGTTGTGTTTGGTGATCCAGAGGGCAACGAGAAGCCGTTTTTTAAGGACAGTCACGTGATCATGTTCGTTGTTGTACATTTTCGCTGTTCTTTCGTTGTTTCGTTGTGGTTCTCTCCTTTGTTTAGGAGTTGTGTGGCTTGCATTGTATTGACTGTGTCCTTGTTTTACTTTGGTTCTCTTTCTGTTGTTCCACATTGTTAATCTGTCTCTGTTTACACCCCAGATTCTCTCTCTCTCTCTCTCTTCTCTCTCTCTCTCTCTCTCTCTCTTCTCTCTCTCTCTCTCTCAGTTATCATGGTAAACAGTGTCTTGAAATATTCAATTACCTGAAATATTCGAAGCAATAAAATTAAACCAAGAGATAAACCATATTTTAGAACATATATTCGACACACCTCGGTAATTTATATTAAAAACTTCCACTAAAATAAACCAGCAAGATTTAGTCGAGGGACAAAACTAAACAAGAGAGGAAAACACAGATTAAACGCAGACTGGAAAAATATAGAAGAAAATATATAACCAGAAAGGTAGAAAATTAATTCCATTGTGAGATGTTTAAAAACGAAATGAACGAATTAATTACGTGTGTTGCCACTGTTAATGAGACGAAAACATGAAGAAACGACGATGTTTTATGAGATAAATGATATTGGTGTTTTCTTCCTTCTTTGTCGTATCACACCACGTCACATAATTTGTTAGTCACATAATTTGTTAGTCACATAATTTGTTAGTCACATAATTTGTTAGTCACATAATTTGTTAGTCACATAATTTGTTAGTCACATAATTTGTTAGTCACATAATTTGTCAGTCACATAATTTGTTAGTCACATAATTTGTTAGTCACATAATTTGTTAGTCACATAATTTGTTAGTCACATAATTTGTTAGTCACATAATTTGTTAGTCACATAATTTGTTAGTCACATAATTTGTTAGTCACATAATTTGTTAGTCACATAATTTGTTAGTCACATAATTTGTAGAATAATTTGTCAGTCACATAATTTGTCTAGTCACATAATTTGTTAGTCACATAATTTGTTAGTCACATAATTTGTTAGTCACATAATTTGTTAGTCACATAATTTGTTAGTCACATAATTTGTTAGTCACATAATTTGTTTAGTCACATAATTTGTTAGTCACATAATTTGTTAGTCACATAATTTGTTAGTCACATAATTTGTCAGTCACATAATTTGTAGTCACATAATTTGTAGTCACATAATTTGTTAGTCACATAATTGTGTAGTCACATAATTTGTTAGTCACATAATTTTTAGTCACATAATTTGTCTAGTCACATAATTTGTTAGTCACATAATTTGTTAGTCACATAATTTGTTAGTCACATAATTTGTTAGTCACATAATTTGTTAGTCACATAATTTGTTAGTCACAAAATTTGTGTCAATAATTGTTAGTCACATAATTTGTCAGTCACATAATTTGTTCAGTCACATAATTTGTTAGTCACATAATTTGTTAGTCACATAATTTCAGTCACATAATTTGTAGTCACATAATTTGTAGTCACATAATTTGTTAGTCACATAATTTTTTAGTCACATAATTTGTTAGTCACATAATTTGTTAGTCACATAATTTGTAAAGTCACATAATTTTTTCAGTCACATATTTGTAGTCCATAATTTGTCAGTCACATAATTTGTCAGTCACATAATTTGTCAGTCACATAATTTGTCAGTCACATAATTTGTCAGTCACATAATTTGTCAGTCACATAATTTGTCAGTCACATAATTTGTCAGTCACATAATTTGTCAGTCACATAATTTCTCAGTCACATAATTTGTCAGTCACATAATTTGTCGGTCACATAATTTGTCAGTCACATTACCTGCCCATCACATAGCATGTCAAAACGTGTCAGTCCTATAACACGACAGGTGACAAGACATTTGACACGTCATGACACTTAGGACAGTCGTTTAAGACACACAACATGTCAGACACATCATGACAGCCACATTACATGGTAGCCAAATAACACAACAATCACGTAAGAGCCGCATAGAATATTACCTACCTACACACTCTCGCTCTCTCTCTTTATATAAGGTTTTACAAGGTTAGGTTAAGGTTCCTAACTATATTTACAAGCTAAGAGCTGTTACGTACATCAGCTCATTTGAAAGCATTTTTATTAATAAGAGATTTCATATGTCCAGCTGACTTTATTTCGTCTATGTTATTATGGTGTACGAACATGTTCCAGACTCGAGTCATCCTGGGAATAAATAATCTCAGATGAAGTGATGTTCTGGAGAAGAGTTCAGTCAGAGTGTAGTTGCTGCTTGCTGCCCGTCTTGTGGTGTAGAAGCTCACTTTTCGCTGTCCTTAGAGTGGAGCCAAATTTGGTACTTTGACAATATTAACCTTGTACATAACAGTAACGTCACCCACATCCCTCCGGTGTTGAAAGCTTTGCTGAAATGACAAATCTGTCCAAGCTGGTTTCAGGCAAGAGACGAGTCGTCTTGCTCTCTTTTCTTTTCTGTGGAGAAGTCACAGATGAGACGGAGGGCAGGCAGTCCAAGAAAGTGGAGCATACTGAAGGCCTGAGCGTACTTATGCATCGTACAGAACCTTGCAGCCTCTACTGTCGAGCAGATGCGAGATACGTCGAAGTGCTGTAAGTACTTATACCTATCAAGATACGTGAGGTTCTCAAACCTTAATTGCTATCTAGATAGGTGAGCTTTTCACACATTTGTTGCTATCCAGATAGGAGGTTCTCAAACCTTTATTGCTGTCTAGATAAGTGAGGTGCTCACACCTTTATTGCCATCTATATAGGTGAGGCTCTCGCACCTTTATTGCTGTCTAGATAGCTGAGGCTTACACACCACCCACCATTCACTCTGGCCACAGTGTTGGGCTTGAAAAAGTGAGAGAACGAACACAGTGACGTATAGGGAAACGTGACCGGAGATTTAATAGACGGTGTGAGAGATGCGTTTGGTCTTCCACTGCCAGAAATACTGCTGCTACTACTACTGCTACTACTACTACTACTACTACTACTACTACTACTACTACTACTACTACTACTACTACTACTACTACTACTACTACTACTATTACTACTACTTCTACCAGTACTAGTATTACTTCAGGTTCTACTACTACTACAAGTACTTTTACTACCACTTCTATTACTATTAGTACTGCTGCTATTATTAGTACTGCTACTAATACTGCTACTGCTACTACCAGTACTAATACTACTTCCACTATTTATACTACTACCATTAATTACTATTGCTGCTACTAATACTACCACCATTACTACTACTTCCGTTATTATTACTACTATTACTACTACTACTGCTACTACTAATGCTGCTGCTGCTGCTACTACTACTACATTACTACTTCTACTATCACTTCAACTACTACTACTATTACTACTACTTCCACTTTTTCTATTACTACTACTACTACTATTACCTCTACTATTGTTACTGCTGCTACTACTACTTCCATTATTACTACTACTACTGCTACATCTGTTATTACTACTACTACTACTACTACAACTACTACTACTACAACTACTACTACTACTACTACTACTACTACTACTACTACTACTACTACTACTACTACTACTACTACTACTACTACTACTACTACTAACACTGCTACTACTAGTAGCATTACGACTTCTACTACTACTTCTACTACCGTTACTACTACTACTGATACAGCTGGACATAGCTTGGGATGGTCTGTTTTATCAGGTGTATAATGGTTTGTCTGAGTGTCTTGGTAGCTGGTATAATGAGTGTCTCACCACCTGTGTAATGCTTTATCTGAATGTCTAACCAGCTGTATAATGGAATGACTGTCTCATCAGCTGTGTACAGGTGTGCGTCTCACCAGCTGTGTGCAGGTGTGTGTCTCACCATCTGAATAATAGTTTGATTGCCATCTGACGTTATGTTTGAGATCCTCTTTCCTCTCTGTCTCCTGCCCAACTCTCCTCCCCAGACCACTCACTTCGCAACTCAGGCAAGGTAATCCATAAATCCCTGAAGGTAGTTAATCCCTAAGCCCATTAAGGTAGGTAATCTCTAAATGACTCCAGGTAGGCAGTCCTTAAACCATTCAAAGTCGTTAATCCCTTAAATATCTAAATATAGGTAATCTTTAAATCCCCCTCAAGGTAGGTAATCCTGAGATCTCTTAAGGCAGACCATCTGATATACTTATAAATATACATAAATTAAAGCAGTCAGGAAAGGGGTGAAAAGCAAATTGCAAAATGGAAAACCACCTGGACACAAATACGATAAACAGGTAAGATAGGGGTTTTTTCCGACCTCAATCAGAGCCCCTCTTTAGCAGATCTTCGAGGACGAAATATTCAGATTCACTTCTCCTCTTTTTCATATTTGTATCCAAGTGGTTGCTCCCTCGCCATCTTTCACTTCTTATGACTCTTTATCGAAGTTTAGAAAAGCAATAAAGGGAAGTCAAAGAAATGTGTTAACATCATGATAAAACAAAAACAATTAAGGTGCGCTAACTGTTAAGTGTATGAGTAATAAATGTAGCACTCTGAAGTGTTAAGTGAACGTGACGGGATTCTGACATCAAGAAGGGTAATTATTATTATTATTATTATTATTATTATTATTATTATTATTATTATTATTATTATTATTATTATTATTATTATTATTATTATTATTATTATTATATTTAGGGTGAAGCGCTATGTTCGTAGGAAAAGAACCTCCAGTGAAAATGACTATTGATGATGAAGGTGACTGTTGATGACATGAAGATAACTATCGATGATACGAAGGTGACTGAGGATGATACGAAGGTGACTGTTGATGATGAAGGCGACTGCTGTGATGAAGTTGAAGTGATGACATGAGGTGATGTGATATGAAGGTGACTGTTGATGAATGAAGTAGGTGGTGACTGTTGATGATGGATGATTGAAGATGACTGTTGATGATGTAGGTGACTGTTGATGACATGAAGGTGACTGTTTGATGAAGGTGACTGTTGATGATGAAGGTGACTGTTGATGATGAAGGTGACTGTTGATGATGAAAGTGACTGTTGATGATGTGAAGGTGACTCTCTATGATGAAGGTGACTCTTGAGGAATTGATGACTCAGAGGAATTTTGATGAACTCCTTGCAGTGTTTGACATGAAAAAGTTTCTTTACTTCTTCACTGACATCTGTGGCTCCTCCCTCGACCCAGTAGTGAGTGATCTATCTGAAGTCACAGTCGCTTGCCAACCCCTGGGCTATATTGGATCATCAGACCACAAGGTAGTCTTTACGACACTGAATATTCCAACAGAACGAGGTGAAGGATCTACACTCACAACATGGATGTGCTATGAGATCGTATCCTCCAATTGAAATGTTCTTCTCCAAGGTGATGTTGACACCAAGTGCCCTCACTGAACATAACCTTAATCTTCTACAAGAACACACATCTCACCGGCAGTATGTGACGAAGACTTCACATTAGCCTTGGTTCGGTGTTTGAGGTCTAAAGGCTGCTAATGCTAATTTCAAGGCTTGGGGAAAGTATAAGAGGTATCCCACTATCTACAACAGGAACCTGCACAGGCAAGCTAGTTGGCAAGACGGAAGATGCCCAAAAGTATGCCATCTCTAGATGGGAAGCTGACGAAAAAAAAAACTGGCATCAGGCAGGGTAGGTTCCAAATCCTGGTTGTCCTTGGTCAAGCACCGGAAAGGTTATTCACCGTATGAAATTATTCCACCTGTGAATCCGCAGGATGTGACCGTCTCTTCTAACAGTCAGGAGAAAGCTGACCTCTTTGCTGAACACTTTGCTGCCAAGATGCAACTTCTGGTTCAGTAAGGAAACCAACCTCCTTTGCCGCAAGAACTGTGTCAAAGTTGTCAGTAGTGATGATAAGACTGGGTGAAGTATATCTTTTCCTTAAATCCCTGGCCCAAGAAAAGGCAGTGTGCCCAGATAAGGTGAACCCAAGATTTATGAGATGTTCAGACCAGCTAGCATCACCTCTAACTCGCAAAAATCAGCACTGCCTAATACAGTGCAAATGGGCTTGTCTGTGGAAAGAGGCAAATGTAGTCCCTGTTCACAAAAAGAAGAGCAGAGCGGTAATCAGCAACTACAGTCCGGTGTCATTACTGTCAGTCACTGGCAAGATTCTTGAGACAATAATCACACGACAAATGACGGCGTTTTTCGACTACTACTCACTGCTTTGTGACCGTCATTATGAATTCAGTAACGGAAACTCTGCTGCTGATCTGCTGTTAAATTTCTCCCCTGTGTAGTACCAGTGACTGTATGAATCGAAGACCAACTGTGTAGTAGCACTAAATATTGCTGGTGCTTTTGACCGAGTATGGCACCATGGCACCGAGCATGGCAATATGCCTCTCCTCAGTGATTATCTTCAAGAGAGATCTCTAAGAGCGGTTCTCAATGGGACAGGGTCAACAAGACATTCTATTTGTGACAATGTTTCGCAGGGAAGAGTTCTTGGGATATTGTTATGGAATGTCTACTTCTATGACCTTCAACTCATCCTGGAATCATGTACATATGCAGACGACTGTACTCTGACATATACTTATCATGGAAGGAAATTCCATCTGCTCCTAGTTACATCAATCACCAACTTACAGCTATATCAGCCTGGGAAAAAAGGTGGCATGTTATATTTGCTTTGGAGAAATTACAAATGATGATGGTCTCTAGGCTCCATGATGGTAATGCTGGATCAGTGGCAAGAATGAATGGGAGAGTGTTGGTACACATGGATGAAGCTGATATCCTTGGGGTGAAATTTAATGCTAAACTAACTGAATAGAATAACGGTGTAAATCTCGCAAACAAGACGGCCAGGAAGTTTATAGCACTTACGCGTGTCTTGCATGTGTTCGACAGTAGTGGCTGGAAGACTATGAACGAGATACACGAGAGCTGACACATTAAGTATGCTCCACTTTCTTGGACTGCCTCCCCTCTGTCTCATCTGCGAATTCTTGACAAAACGGCGAACAGAGCAAGACGACTCATCCCTCGTTTGGACACAGACAAGACAAATTTGTCATTCCAGCAAAGCACTGAACACCGGAGGAACGTGGGTGGGTTTACACTCCAGTTCGTGGCCATGGAGAAGAGTGCTGCTTCTGTATAACAAGACGGGCAGCAAACAGCAATTGCATTCTGGCTTTACCCTTCACAAGGACATCACTTCATCTGAGACCATTCATACCTATAATGACCCGAGTCTGGATAATGACATCGGTTAAATAGTTACTTGACTAAATGAAATCTCTATCACAGATGGCTCCAACTTTATCCTGTTCTCTATTTGTATGTTACATAACAATAAAAATGCTTTGAAATGAGCTGAGGCAGGTAACAGCTCTTAGCTGTTATGAGCAGGTAACAGCTCTTAGCTGTTATGAGCAGGTAACAGCTCTTAGCTGTTATGAGCAGGTAACAGCTCTTAGCTGTTATGAGCAGGTAACAGCTCTTAGCTGTTATGAGCAGGTAACAGCTTTTAGCTGTTATGAGCAGGTAACAGCTCTTTGCTGTTATGAGCAGGTAACAGCTTTTAGCTGTTATGAGCAGGTAACAGCTCTTAGCTGTTATGAGCAGGAAACAGCTCTTAGTTGTTATGAGCAGGTAACAGCTTTTAGCTGTTATGAGAAGGTAACAGCTCTTAGCAGTTATGAGCAAGTAACAGCTCATAGCTGTTATGAGCAGGTAACAGCTCTTAGCAGTTATGAGCAAGTAACAGCTTTTAGCTGTTATGAGCAGGTAACAGTTCTTAGCTGTTATGAGCAGGTAACAGCTCTTAGCTGTTATGAGCAGGTAACAGCTTTTAGCTGTTATGAGCAGGTAACAGCTCTTAGCAGTTATGAGCAAGTAACAGCTCTTAGCTGTTATGAGCAGGTAACAGCTTTTACCTGTTATGAGCAGGTAACAGCTCTTAGCAGTTATGAGCAAGTAACAGCTCTTAGCTGTTATGAGCAGGTAACAGCTCTTATCAGTTATGAGAAAGTAACAGCTTTTAGCTGTTATGAGCAGGTAACAGTTCTTAGCTGTTATGAGCAGGTAACAGCTCTTAGCTGTTATGAGCAGGTAACAGCTCTTAGCTGTTATGAGCAGGTAAGAGCTCTTAGCTGTTATGAGCAGGTAACAGCTCTTAGTTGTTATGAGTAGGTAACAGCTCTTAGCTGTTATGAGTAGGTAACAGCTCTTAGCTGTTTGAGCAGGTTTAAAAGCTCTTGCTGTTGTGAGCGGTAACAGCTCTTAGTTGTTTTTGGTAAAAAGAGTCTTTGCCGTTATGAGCAAGTAACAGTTTTACTTTATGAGCAGGTAACAGTTTTTTGTTATGAGAGGTAACAGCTCTTAGCTGTTATGAGAGGAACAGCTTTTTGCGTTTGAGCAGGGAAAGCTCTTTGCGTTATGGCAAGTAAAAAGCCCTTTTGTGTTTGAAGGTAAAAAGGAAGTGGGTGGGAAGCGGGCCGGAAAAAGGAAGAGTGTAAAATTTTTTTAAAAGGAAGGGAAAAAAGGGGAAAGGAAAAGGCTTTAAAAGGACAAAGGAAAAAAAAAGGAGAGGGGGGAAAAAAAAGGAAAGGGAACGAAAAAGGAAAAAAAAAACCCCAAAGAGGGAGGAAAAAAAAAAAAGGTAAAAAAAGAGTGAGGGGGGGAAAAAGGGAAAAAAGAAAAAAAAAAAGAAGAAAAAAAAAGGAAAAGGGAAAAAAGAGGAAAAGTTTTAAAGTGGAAAGAGAGGTTAACGGGGGGAAAGGAAAAAGAAGGGAAAGAGGAAAAAAAAGGGGAAAGGAAAAAAAAAAAGGGGAAAAGGGGAAAAAAGAGGAAAGGAACCCCGGGGGGGAGGGGGTTAAAGAAGGGGGTTTAGGGAGGGGTAAAGGAAAGGAAGGAGCGGAAGAGAAAGGGGAAAGGAAAAAGGGGGGAAAAAAGGAAAATAAAAAAGGAAAAAAAAAAGAAGAAGAAAGGAAAAGAAAGAGAAGAAAGGGGTCAAGCTGGAAGGAGGGGAACGGGAAGAAAAAAGAGAAGAAAAAGGCAGGAGAGAGGAAAAAGAAAGCCGAAGGGGGAAAAAAAGAAGGAAAGAGGGAAAGGGGGGTTTTAGAGGGGGGGAAAAAGGGAAACAGAGAAGGGGAAAGGAAAAAGAAAAAAGGAGAGGAGGAAGAAGAGAGAGGTAAAGGGTCTTAGAGAGAAAAGAAAAAGAAGGAAAAAAGGGAAAAAGAAAGAGAGAAAAAAAAAAAAGCCAAGGTAAAGGGGGGGAAAGGGAGAGGGGGGGAATAAGAAGTTAGGAGGGGGCAGGAGGGAAAAGGAGGGGGGAAGGAAGATTTTGGGAAATGGGGGCAGGAAAAGGGGGTTTAAGGAAAAGGAGAGAAAAAGGGAGGAGGGGAAAAAAAGAAGGGAAAAAACGGGGGCCTTAGGGGAAAAGAGGGGGAGGAAAAAAGGGGTTTTGGAGAGGAAAGGGGAAAGGGGGGGGAAAGGAAAAAAATTTAGACGAGGAGAGGAAAGGGGGGCCGGGGTTTTAGGAGGGAAAAGAAAAGGAAAAGTAGGGGAAAAGAAAGCGAAAAGGGGAAAAAATGGGGGGAAAGGAGAGGGGAAAGAGGAAAAAGAAAGGGGTAAAAGAAAGGGGGGAAAGGAACACCCAAAAAAGGAAAAAAAAAAGGGAAAAGAAAAGGCGGGAAGGGAAGGGGGGGCGAGGGGAGGAAAGGAGCGGTAAACGGAAGGGGAGCGGGATAAACCAAAAAAAAAGGAAAAAAGAAAGAAGGAAGAAGAAGAAGAATTAGAAGTGGGAGAGGAGAAGGGGAGGGGAGAGGGGGGGGGATGAGGAAAAGGGAGGGGGGAAGGGAGAAAAAAAAGAGGGGGGTTGGAGAAAAAGGGAAAAGAGGAAGGGACGGGAGGAAGGGGGAAAAAAAGAAAAAGAAAAAGGAAAAAAGGAGGGTGAGAAGAAAAAGGAAGGGGAAGAGAAGCGGGGGGAGAGAAAAAGGAGAAAAAAACGGAGGAAAGGGGGGGAAAAGAGAAAAAAAGGAGGGGAAAAAAAAGGGGGAGGGGAAAGAAAGAGGGAAAAAAGGAGGAAAAGAGAGAAAAAAAGGGGACGGAGAAAAGAGAAAAGGGGAAGGAAAAAGAGGGGAGAGGGGAAAAGGAGAAAGGAGGGGGAAAAAGAGAGGGGAAAATTAAAAGGAAAGGAAAAAGGGGAAAAAGGAGAGAGAAAAAGGGAGGAGAGTGGGGGAAAGGGGGGGAGAGTGAGGTTAAAAAGGGGGAGGGGGAGAGAGGGAGGGAGGGGAAAAGGGAGGGAGAAAAAGAGAAAAGGGGGAGAGGAAGGGGAGGGGGGGAAAGGGGAGAAGGGGAAAAGGGAAAAAAGAGAAAAAAAAAAAAAAAAAGAAAAAAGAGAGAGGAAGAATAAGGGGGAGAGAGAGGGGGGAAAAGAGAGGGGGAAAAGATTTTGAGAGAGGAGGGGAAGGAGAGGAGGGGGGGGAGAGGGAGAAAAGGAGAAAAGAGGAGGGGGAGGAGAGGGGGAGAGAAAAAGAAGAGGGGGGAGAAAAAATGGAGAAGAGGAGGAAAAAAGGGGAAAAAAGGAAAGGGGAGTGAAGTGAAAAAAAAAGGAAAAAATGGAATGGGGGAGAAAAGGGAGGAGAGGGAGGAGAGAGAAGGGGGTGGAGTGTAGAGGAAAATGTAAAGGAGGGGGAGAGGAAAAGAGAGGAAGGGAGGAGGAGGAAAAGGGGGAAGGGGGGTTTGAGATGGGGAGGGGAAAATGGGGGAGGGGAAAAAAGGTGAGAAAAGAGAGAGGGGAAAAGGGGGAGGAGAGGGGGGGAGTGGAAGAAAAGGGGAGGAAAAAGGAAGGGTGAAAAAAAGAAAAAAGGAAAGAGAAAAGAAGAGAAAAAGGGGAAAAAGGAAAAGGAGAAAAAGAAAAAAGGGGGAAAAAAGGAAAAGGACGGAGGGGGGATTGGAGAGTAAAGAAAAAAGGAAAAAAGAAAAAGGAAAAGGAAAAAAACGGGTGAGGGGGAAAGAAAAAGGAGGAAAAAAAGGGGGAAAAAAAGGGAGGGAAGAGAAAGAAAAAAGGGAGAAAAGGAAAGGATGGGGGGAAAAAAAGGAAAAAAGAGAGGGAGAAAAAAGATAGGGGGGTGGGTGGTAAAAGAGTAAGTGGGGGGGAAAAGAGGAGAGAGAAAGTAAAAGAGAGGAGGGGTAAAGAGAGGAAGAAAAGGAGGGGAAAAGGAAAGTAAAGGAGGAATGGGAAAGGAGGAGAGAGGGGGAGAGGGGGGGGGGGGGGGAGGAGAGGGGGGAGGGAGGAGGAGGGGAGGGGGAGGAGAGGGAGGGAGGAGGGGGAGGAGGAGGGGAAGAGAGGTGGGGAGAGGAGAAAAAGGAAAAGGGAGAGGAGAGAGGGGAAGAGAGAGAAAAGAGAGGAGAGAGGGGGATGGAGGGGAGAGAGAGAGGGGTGGGGGAGAGTGGGAGAGGAGAAAAAAGAGAGGGAAAAGAGGAGGGGAAAAGGAAAGAAAAAAGGGGGAGGGGGGGAAAGAGGAGGAGGGGGAGAGAGAGAGGGACGAGGAGGAGAGAGGAGAGAGAGGGGAGGCGAGAAGAGGAGAGAGGGGAAGAGAGAGAGGAAAAAGAGAGAAAGGAGGAGAGAGGGGAGAGAGAGAAGGGGACGAGGAGAATGAGAGAGAGGGGAGGGGGAGAGAGAGGGGGAAAAAGGAGGGAGAGGGGGGGGAGAGAGAAAAGGAAAGGGAGACAGAAAGGGGAGAGAGAGAGGGAAAAAAAGGAGGGGGAGACGAGAGGAGAGAAAAGAGGGAAGGGAGAAGAGGGGAAGGGGGAAGAAAGAGAGAGAAGAGGGGTGGGGGGAGAAAGGAAAAAAAATTTAAAAAGGAAAAAAAAAAACCCAATGAAAAATTTACTGACTGGAAATTTAGGGAACGTTTTTTCTTTCACATACAAAACCAAATTTCGAAAAAAAAAAACCCCCTTTGAAAAAAAAATTAAAAAAAAAAAAACACAACGAAACAAAAAAAAAAAAAAATGCCCCAGCGATGTCCCCCAACCTTTTTGACGTCAATGGAAAACTTTCCATTGGATTGGAAGAGGTCCTCCTCTCCTATTTCCCTAAGTGAAAACTCCCCTTGGGAAACTCTTTTTTTCCACAAATTTTTTTCAAAGGGCCGACGGGGTTTCCCTCCACCCCCTAAAAAAACCCCCTTTCCCAATTTTTTTGGGGTTTTGGGGGTGGTTTACTTATTTTATAATTTTTTTAAACAGATCCCTTGGGAATGTTTTTCTTTTTTTATTTTATATATATATATTAATTTATTTATATTAAAATCTTTTTATATATATTTATTTATATATTTTTTTAAAATTTGTATTATATAAAAAAAAGTTTTATATATATTTATATTTTATTTATATATATATATATAATTATTTTTTTTATTTATTATATAGGGTATTTTTATATTTTTAATAATATATATATATAAAATTTTATATTTTTTATTTATTTCTATATATTTTATATTTTATAGGTTGTTGTGTGTGTGTGTTGTTTTGTGTTGTGTGTGTGTGTATGTATATTTGGTTCTGCCTTTTGGAACAAAAGGGTTTGAGGGGCCCTTGGGGAGCGATGGGAGGCCATGCGTTAAGTCACGTCATAGTTTGAATTGGTGGGCCGAGTCAGGTTGTAAACCGGGAAAGAGTGGGGGAAAGGGACCGGGGAAAAAGTAAAGAGAATCGGGTACAAGTCCAGGTTTAGGGGGGGAAAAAGAGTCAAGTCCAGTTTCCTGGAAAAGTGAGGGAGGAAAAGTCAGGCCCGGACCCTGGACAATTTGGGGAAGAAGGGGCCAGGTCCAGATCCTGGCAAGGGAGGGGAAGGTCAGGTAAAGGTTCTGGAAAGTGGGGGGGGAAAGAGGGGAAATCCAGGTCCTGAACGGCGAGAAGGGAAAAGCGAGGTCCGGGTTTTTTGGGCCTATGCTGTTCCCCCCGTCATACGTGGGACCCCACCTGTTGAGGGCTGTTATGGTGGTGACGGGGGGACCCATTTTTCTTTTCCCCAAGGGGAGGGCCCGGGGGCGGTAAACCCCCCAGCAGGGCAGGTTTAGCCCCCCCTGTCGAAGTTACAACCCAAAGAGTTGGAAGGGGGTTTTCTTAAACCCACACTGGCCCTCCACACCCGGGGGCCCCCCCAACACGGTGGAGAAGCCCCAAACACTTTTTAAAATTTTTTTTTTAAATGGTGGGGGGGGTTTTTTGGGGTTTGTTTTTTTTTTCCCTTTTCCCTTTATTTTTTTTTTTTCTTTTTCCCTTTTTCCCCTTTTTTTCTCCCTCTCTCTCTTTCTTTTCTTTTTTATCTCTCTTTTCTCTTTCTCTCTCTCTCTCTCCCCTCTCTCTCTTTTCTCTCTCCCCCTTTCTCTTTCTCCTTTTTTTTTTTTTTTTTTTTTTTTTTTTTTTTTTTTTTTTTTTTTTTTTTTTTTTTTTTTTACCGGGGTTTGACAAGGTTAAGGATCCCGTTTTTTTTGACGGGCTATTTCCCGGTTAAGGTTTTCCTAACTTTATTGGAAAAGTTTAAGAGCTTTTAAACTACATCACTCTTTTGAAAAGCATTTTTTTTGTTTTGGGGCATACAATTTGGGGAAAACAGGATGAAGTTGGAACCTTTTGGGGGGGCCACCTTTTCATTTGTTTCCCCTGACTTTATCTCGGGGCATCATTATGTGTACGAATGTGTTCCTTATCAAAGTAAATCCTGGGTATATAAATCTCAGATGGGTGTTTGTTTGGAGAAGGGTACAGCCAGAGTGAAGTTGCTGCTTTCTCCCCGGTTTTGTGGCAAAAAAAGCTTTTTTTCACGTTTTGTCCTCGAAGTGGACCCAAAAGTTTTGGTTTATTTTAAACAATATTGGCCTTTTTACATAACAGAAAGGGCCCAAACCCCCCCCACCCCCCTTTATTTTGGGAAGGCTTGCTGAAAGGGCAGATCTATCCAGGAGGGGCCCAGGCAAAGAGATGGGGACGTCTTGCTCTGTTCGCTACTCTTTTAAAAGCAGTCGCGATGAGGGGGGGTTTGGGGGGGGGGGGCAGGAAAACCAAGAAAGTGGGCTACTAAAGGGTGAGCGTACTTGTCCCTTTTAAAGGATTTGAACCCCCCTACTGTCAAGCAGATGCGGGGATACGGCAGTGCTTTTGGGCTTCCTGGCTCCCTTTGTTTCCCAAGATTTACAACATGGTTCTTCATGGTTTTGTTTGGAGTCAAATTTTTACCCCAGGATATCAACTTCTTCCCGGTGCCAAAAATCCCCCCAAATTTATCCCTTTTCACTTTCACCAGCATTACCATCATGGTGCCCAGGATGGTCATCATTTGCGTTTTTTCAGGTGCAAATGTTATTGCCATCTACTTTCCCCCAAGGTGATTATGCTCTAGCTGGTGAAAGGGTGTAGCTTAGAGTAGTGGGGATTTCTTCTATTTTGGTAAGTGAATGTCAGTGTCGTCGTCGGCATTGATGTGATTTTGGGGTGTGATTCTGGCATGTGATTCTTTTTCTCTCTCTTCTCTCTCTCTTCTCTCTCTCTCTCTCCTCTCTCTCTCTTTTCTCTTCTCTCTCTCCCCTTCTCTCTTTTTCTCTTTTTCTCTCTTCTTTCTCTCTCTTTTCCCCTTTCTCTTTTTTCTCTCTCCCCTCTTCCCCTCTCTTTTTTTCTCTCTTTCTCTCTCTCTTTTCTCTCTCTCTCTCTCTCTCTCTCTTCTCTCTCTTTCTCTCTATTTTTCTCTCTCTATCTTCTCTTCTTTTCTCTCTCTTTCCTCCTCTTCTCTTCTCCTCTCTCTCTCTCTCTCTTCTCTCTTTTTTCTCTCTCTCTTTCTCTCTTCTCTTTTTTTTCTCTTTTTCTCTCCCCTCTCCCCTCTCTCTCTCTTCCCCTTTTCTCTCTCTCTCATGGGGAAAATTAATTTTGGGCAAAACCCCCTTAAATCCAAGGGAAAAATTCCCAGTTTTGCCCTTTCCAAGGGAAGCATTTAAAAAGCACCAGAAAAAAAAAAATTTTCTAAAGAATTTGAAGTTTCGTGGATTATTATTCGCCCCTTTAAATGGGAAACAGTGATCCCCCGGCGAAGTGTCTGAATTGGTGAAAGGGGTTTTGAATGGCGAAGGCGTTTATTTTGGTTTTCCCGACCCACTTTTTTTCTTTAATATTCATAAATGATCAAGAAATTTGGGCTAACGTCGATGGTGGGGGTTTTGGGGTGTTCAGAGGCACCTGGGACAAGATGTTTGTAGTCAGAATGAAAACCCCGGGCAAGCAAATGCAAGGAGATGATAAGATCCATTATAACTTGAAACCCCTTCTTAGAGAGGGCAAAACCAGAAATGGACCTTGGAAGAGGGAAATTTTCAATGTCCTAAAATATTTGAAAACAATTTTTTTTTCAAGAAGCAAAGCCAAGGGAAGCCTGCTTCATCCAAGGATCCCTTGAGCTCCAACTCTGCAACAATATTGATACTGCACTATGCTCTTTCCGACTTAACCCTTTTAAAATGTGCTAGTTCTGCCTGAAAACCTGAAGTTTTCTTGGGTTCCCTTGCCTCCCAGGGGCCTGGTCCCCGACCTGGTTCAATAATTTATATAAATATGACGGGTAAAATTTTTAAAGGTGCAGAGAAAGGAAAGGAAAAAAAAAAAAAATTCAATTCCTCAGTCTGGCCCAAAAGGAGGATAAGAAGTAAATTTTCAATGCATTTTTCAATATAAAAAATAAATTATATGTACACTCAAGGGAAGAAGATCTTCTTTAAGTGCAGGGTAAAACAAATTAAAACGAAAGAAAGGGAAAAAGAAATTCAGAGGCACTCAAAGTGTTTAACTAAAAGTCTAAGTTTTTAAGCTACTTCAGTAAATTTTAAGATTGATGGAACTGAAAACTCGAACAAAGGGTTTAGGGAAAATGTTTTCCTCATTCTTCTCCTGTTCTTAAGTTTCCCTACGTTTTGGACTGATTTAAGCCCACTGTTTTGGCAAAAGTTTTTCCCCAATTTAAAAATTTCCCAAGGTTGCACATGTTTTCTAATTTTCAACCCCTTTTAAAAAGTGGTTTGGGTGTACCTTGGGGGAAAAATAGTAACAGGTAAAAAATGGGTGGGGGTAATCACAAAATTTGTGCTCAGTGGTTTTATTTTTGGGGGGCTACGGTGGCCACTATTCTTCCAAATACACTGATTATCCTGTTTCCCATTGTCCAACCCAGTGCATAGTGTTTAGTACCGTGGTTAAAAAATGTACTGGGCTTGCCCGTGGAATAAAAATAAAAAAAAAAGCGGTTTGTAAAAGTAAATTTTGGTTCATTCCCTTTTATTTTTTTACAAGAAAAAAATAGAAAAGGGCACCCAAAACCTTGGCTACAAAAAATTTACCAAAAACCCAAACATTGGGACAGGAATCTTCCAAACGCGTTTTAGTCCATCCCCGGGCCTTGGTCAAATTTACAAAAAGTTGTGACTTGACAATTTATCCGGATGACCGAAACGTCGGCATGAAGGCCCTCCCTTTTTGAGGGGGTTTTGGAGGGCTTTTTTTGTTTCAGGAAAAGGGTAGCGCGGAGGGAGTTTGGGGGGTTTTGGAGGGGGCCCCTTTTGTATCCTATCCTTTGCTCAACCCCCTAAAAAAGGGAAAGTTTTGCGACAGCGGAGTTATTCCCTCTCTGAAGATAGTCTCCCGGTTTTAGGAAAAGAAAAAACTTCCAAATTTGCCTTTCTTCTTCTTCTTTTCTTCCTTTTTCTTCTTTTTTTCCTATTCTTTTTTTCTTCTTCTTTTTTTTTCTTCTTCTTCTTCTTCTTTTCTTCTTTTTCTTCTTCTTCTTCTTCCTTCTCTCTCCTCTCTCTCTCTCTTTTCTCTCTCTCCTCCTCTCTCTCTCTCTCTCTCTCTCTCTCTTTTCTCTCTCTCTCTCAGCATCTTAAGTAGAAGAAGAGCTCTGGGACGGAAGTCATCACTTAAAAAAAAAAAAAACCTTCGACCAAAATTTCTGCCGAATGTCCAAAAAAATTCCTCGAGTCTCCCCGGAGACACGGAGGTTTCCAAGGGGGAGGAAAAGGGGGTAAGGGGGGTCGAAGAGTGAGAAGTATTTAGAAAGGGGAAAAAGGGGTTTAAACGGGAAAAATTTTTGGGGGGGGGTTTGGAATGGTGGAGGGTTGAGAATAAGTGGTAGAAGAGAAACGTGTGGAAAAGAGAAAGGTTTTTGAGGGGGGGAAAGGGGAAGGGGGTGGGAAAAAAGGGAAAAAGGGCAGGAGGGGTTTAGTACAGTCATGGTGACTTTTGAAAAAGTAGCAAAAAATTCAGTGAAAAAATATTTTTAAGTGTTAAAATGGCCCCTAACATAATTGTTTTCACCGTTAAACATAAAACTCACCTTTATCATTAGTGCAGTGTATTGGGTTTTAGTAGTTGAAGTAACAGCATTTCTAGTAGCATTTTCCCCCAACCCCTCCCCCCTCCACTAACCAATTTTTAAAAACCCAAAACCGAGCCACAATTCCCCCAGTCCCCCGCCACCCGTAAAAACTACCCAAAAAGGGCCTGGGCCCGCCAAACCCCACCCCCCAGCCAAACCCCCAACCCCCCCCACCCAAACCCCCAAAATAGTTTTTAGAAAGAAAGCTGGTTTAAAGGTACACTAACGTAGGTGGAATTTCGAAAAAGGGTGAGGGTGGCAAGAACGAACATTTTTGGGATCCTTTAGCAAATTGGGGGAAAACCCCGGGGGACAAAACTCAGGAAGGTGATAACCCGGCAAAATTTCCCCTCTGGAAATTTAGGGTCCTTGGGAAAACATGGGGGAGGAAAAGGGTTTGAGGGAGTTGCCCGGGGTCATCAAAGACCCAAAGGGGTTTTGAGAAGATTGGGAAAAAAAAATAAAAGGAAAAAAGCGGATGGGCTACATAGTGGGGGCCCCTTCATTTTGGGGGCCCAAAAGTGATGAAAGCAGTGATGGTTTTCAACCTGCCAAAAGATGGTGGGTGAAGCACTAGCCATTTTTTTTCCCAAAGGGAGCAATTTAGTAGGGGGAAAAATTTTCAAATTGGGGGATTTCAGCCATAAAGAGGCTGGGCTTTGGGGGGAATTTGGGCCCCTTTGGGGGACCAAAGAGTGGGGCAGCCAAAATTTGGATGTTTAAAAACTTTGGGAAAAATTCATGTTCTAACAAGTTGGAAACAGCCAAAAAAGAGGAGAGGAGGGGCTATGAATAGCAAAAGGGTGGATCTGTATTCCCCCTTGAAAGAAAAAATATAAAGGGGAAACCCCCACACAAAAAGGGCCCCTAGGTGTTTTCCCATTCGTTTGGGCTTGAGTTTTTGATTAATAATAGAATTCCCAATGGAGAATTTTAAGCCCGTTTCAAGAAGGCAAATTGGCAAAAGGGGAAATAGGGGGGGAAAACCCGTAAAAAAAAATGATGGAACAGTGACTACAAAGTGCCCGGGAGGGAGAGGGGGAAGTTGTACCCAAAAGGCAATAGAAACAATGGGAAGACCAGAGTGAGGGCCCTGGGGTTTTTTCCCGGAGGGGGTGAAAAAAGCTAAAGGCAAGCATGCTAGAGTTGAAAAGGTTTTTTTAGAAGGAAAAAAAGGGTCCAGGAAAAAAAAGGAGTTGAGCCGAAGGGATAGGAGGGAAAATTTTTATACGAGAATGACATATATCAAAAACCCGATCTGACCCAAAGTTGTTATACGGCCCCCATCATTTTGGGGGGAAAGAAAAAGTCGGGGTCAGGTAATCAATCTTTAGGTGGGAAAAAAAATACTAAAAGAACTGATACCTCGGGGAAAACGGTGGGGTCAGATAAAATTTTCCTTGGGGGGCCTGAGAGAGGGGGGAGATGCATGTGGTGCCACTAAAAGCAAAACTTCAAAAATATATTGAAACAGGGCAAAATGATTGAGGGGCGAAGGGGAGCAAAAGTTGTCCGAAATTTTAAAGGAAAAAGGGGACAGAGAGGCAGCCATAAAGGGCTTGTGTTGTAACAAGATCAATGGGAAAGTTTTTGGAGGGGGATTATCAGAAGAAAAGGGGGTGGAAACCCCCTAGAAAGGAAAGAATTTTACATGAAAGCCAGCACAGCTTAAAATAAAGGGAAAAACCTTCATCACAAACCTTTTTTGGGGTTCTACGAAAAAGTTAACGAAGTAAGATAGGAGAGAGAAAATGGGGGAAAAAGGCATTTTCTTGAGCTGTAAGAGGTTTTGACACGTACCACGAAAGAGAATGGGCGAAAAGCTAGTACAGGTTTGGAAAAAAAAAAAGCAGGGAAAGTACTAAAATTTAATCGGGAAATAGCTTTTCTCGTCTTTTTTTTTTTTTTTTTTTTTTTTAAAAAGGGGTTTTTTCAAGGTTAAGGGGTCCTTTGCTTTTTTTGACAAAACATTTACAGGTTAAGGATTCCCAACTTTTTTGGCAAAATAAGAGCTGTTACCTACATCAGCTCATTTGAAGGCATTTTTATTGTTGTGAGACATACAAGTAGGGAACAGGATGAAGTTGGAGCCATCTGTGGGCCAGCATTTTCATTTGATCAACTGACTTTATCTCATTGACATCATTATGCTGTACGAATGTGTTCCATACTCGAGTCATCCTGGGTATATATAATCTCAGATGGAGTGATGTTCTGGAGAAGGGTACAGCCAGAGTGAAGTTGCTGCTTTCTGCCCGTCTTGTGGCATAAAAGCTTGTTTCACGCTGTCCTCGAAGTGGATCCAAGTGTGGTACTTTGACAATATTGGCCTTGTACATAACAGTAAGGCCACCCACATCCCCCCTATGTTGAAGGCTCTGCTGAAATGACAGATCTATCCAGGATGGGTCCCGGCGAGAGATGAGACGTCGTGCTCTGTTCTCTACTCTGTCAAGCAGTCGCAGATGAGAGGGGGGGGGGGGCAGGCAAACCAAGAAAGTGGAGCATACTCAAGGTGCGAGCGTACTTGTGCCTCGTACAGAATCTTGCAACCCCTACTGTCAAGTAGACGCGAGAGACGGCGAAGTGCTGTAAGCTTCCTGGCTGCCTTGTTTGCAAGATTTACAACATGGTTCTTCATGGTTAGTTTGGAGTCAAATTTCACCCCAAGGATATCAACTTCTTCTCCAGGTGCCAATACCCTCCCATTCATCCTTACTACTGCGCCAGCATTACCATCATGGTGCCTAGAGAAGATCATCATTTGCGTTTTCTCAGGTGCAAATGTTACTTGCCATCTATTTCCCCAAGCTGATATAGCTCTCAGCTGGTGATTGATGTAGCTTAGAGCAGCTGGCATTTCTTCTCTTGGATAAGTGAATGTCAGTGTGCAGTCGTCTGCATATGTATGTGATTCTGGGATGAGATGAAGAAGGTCGTTGAAGTAGACATTCCATAACAATGATCCCAATAGGATGTCTTGCTGATTCCGTTCCATTGAGAACTGCACTCAGAGATCTACCATGAAGGTAATCACTGAGGAGACATAGCGTAGAGCCTGCAATTCCCAGTGCTTGAAGTTTTGCTAAGAGGCCCTGGTGCCACACCCAGTCGAAAGCGCCAGCAATGTCCAGTGCTACCACACAGCTGACTTTGGATTCATCCAGTGACTGGTGCCACTTAGTGGAGAGATTTAACAACGGATCAGCAGCAGAATAACCTTTCCTGAAGCTATATTGACGATCACAAAGTAGTGAGTGATAGTCAAAAAACTCTGTCATTTGTCTTGAGATTATTGTCTCAAGGATCTTACCGGTGATTGACAGGAGTGACACTGGTTTGTAGTTGCTGATTTCTGCTCTGCTCTTCTTTTTTGTGAACAGGGACTACATTTGCCCCTTTCTAAGAGGGGGCCATTTAACGTACTGGGCGGGGGGTGAAAATGCGAGTTAGAGGCTGAGCGGGTCTGACTTTCCCCGCAATTTTGGGCTAAACTTGTCTGGGCCCCACCCTTTTCTTGGTCAAGCGATTTAAAGAAGGAAAGCCCCCCTCCTCCCTTTATTACCCCACTGCGTTTTGCACAGTTTTGCAGCTCTCTCTCTCTCCTCTCTCTCTCTCTCTCTCTCTCTCTCTCTCTCTCTCTCTCTCTCCTCTCTCTCTTTTTCCCTCTTTTCCCCTCCCCCTCTCTCTCTCTCTCTCTTTCTCTCTCTCTCTCCTTTCTCTTTTCTCTCTTCCTCTCCTCTCTTCCTCCTCTCTCCTCTCTCTCTCTCTCCTCTCTCTCTTCTTCTCTTTTCCTTTTCTCTCTTCTCTCTCTCTCTCTCTCTCTCTCCCCTTCTTCAGGGAAACCAGTTATTTTTATATCCCGGGGATTTGAGCCTAAAAATAGGTACAATGCCTGCCTCTGAAGGGGGGTTTGGGTAAAATATTTTGGAGGATTTTGTTATCTTCATAGGTATATACTAAAGTTGTATTCTGAGCACCTCTGCAAAAACAGTGTATGTGTGGTGGGTGAAAGTTTTGAAGATGATGAACCATTTTTTTTTTTGGGATTTTCTTTTTTTTTTGGGTCACCCGCCTTGGTGGGAGACTCCCGACTTGTTAAATATTTATATATATTATATATATTTTTATATTTATATATATTATATATATATATTATTTTTATATATTTGTGTGGGGTGTGTGTGTTTTGTGTGTGGTGTGTATGTATGGTGGATCTCGGTACTCGAACAGCTCCGTAATCAAACTAATCAGTACTCGAACGCTTTGTTCGGTAAAAAAAAAAAATCGCTTTCGACCAAACAAACTATTTTGTGTTTCTTTGCATTTATGGGTGTTTTTTTTATTATTTGTGTAAATCGTCATCATTGTGTATGAAGTTAGTGAAACACCCAACAAAAAAAAAAAAGGTTCGAGTGTGGATACATTGATGTAAACACACTCCCTCTGTGTCTCCATGTAATACGTCATTTATTATTAGTTTCGGCGTCTTTATTGTTCTTCTAGGTTATCTATCGTGTTTCTGATATCAAGTTGGATTAAATGTGACAGACAGATAACCTTTATTACTAATATTAGCATAATAAACGCATTGTATTCGTACCACCTCTAGTATCCGACTATCATGATGACTCATCAGATACTGAATGCTTCATCTGTTAGCCCCTCCTTCTCTCTCCTGTGGCTCCTCCCACTTTGGGTCCCTCTTATATTATGCTTGTTTTCCATTTTGAATTGTTATTCACACAAAAAGTAGAAGTTTTACTGTTATACAGGCGATTGCATTATTGACAAAATGGTATAAATAATATCTGCGTATATTAGACCTTCCAGTTGACGTGTATTCGACTCAGGACGTATTTGCTTACTCCTGAATATCAGCAAAAATCGAACATTTCCGCTATTTGTTTATTATTATTATTTTTAACAAGGGGGAAGCGCAAAACCCAAGGGGGTTTAACAGCGCCTGGGGGGGATGGGAAGGCATTAGGTTAAATTCGGAAACTGGAGCACGGACCCAAATTTCCCCTAAATAAAGGCCCCTCACCAACATCAAGGAACCTTCCTTGGGGGGCCGCTACTTTGATAAATTTTTAAAAGTATTTTATGGGTAACCCCGTTGAAAATAAATCCCTATTTCCGTAACATAATTTTTCATTCATCAAATAAGAAACAAAAAAAAACGCGATTTTAAAATTATAAATACTAAACCCAAATGCCAACAAAGTCATGTTGTATTTTTTGGGGGGCCTAAAAAACAAATTTTAAACATAATTTTATTATTCTTTTTTAAAAAAAATCGTTCGGTGCACAACAGTGGGCATCGAACAACCTCCGTAACGAATTAAAGTTCGGTCCGAGTGAACTTATAATTAAATATATATTATATATATATAAAATATATTATATTAAAATTTATAAAAATTTTTTTTTATATATATATATTTTTATTATTTTTTTTATTTTTTTTTCCACAGGCCCCATTCCCACCAAGGCGGGGGCCCGAAAAAAAAAAAATTTCCCCATCATTCACTCCATCACCTGTTTGCCAAAAAGGGTGCTTTCATACATTTTTTAAACTGCCATTAACCCCCCCTTCGAGTGCAGGCACTGTCTTCCCTCTCCAGGATCAAGTCCGGCCCGCCGGTTTCCTAAAACCCCTTCATAAATGTTACTTTGCCACACCCAACACACGTCAAGTTTTAAAAAACCATTTGTTCCATTCACCCTTCAAACACGCCACCATCCTGGGGAAGTCCAAGCCCCTCGCCGAAAAAACCTCCTTTCCCCTCCCCCCAACCCCTTTCCCTGGGCCGACCCCACCCCCCTTCCTCCCTACAACTGATACATCTTGAAGTCATTTGTTTCGTCCTTTCCTCTACATGTCAACCCCTCAACAACCCTTCCTCACCCGTTGGGACAACATTTTGGTAACCCCGCCCTCCCCCTCTTTCCAAACTACGAATTCTCTGCTTAATTCACACCACCCCTTCCCCTCGAAACACATCCCCACTGCCCCCAGCCTTTCCGCTGCAACATTCTCACCCACCTTACCCCCAAAAAGGGGGGTTTAAAACTATACTCCATACTTTCCCCCTCTTTGCCCCCAAGGAAAAGTTCTTTGCCCCCACGACTCCTAGTGCACCCTCCTTTTTTTCCCCTCATAAATTCTATGATTCCCCTCATCTTTCATAGACCCACCCGCTGACGTCCACCCCCAAATATCTGAAACGTTCACCTCCTCCATACTCTCTCCCCCCAATTGATATTCAATCTTTCATCCCTAAACTTTTTTTTATCTCAAACCTTACTTTTCTTTTTACCTTTAAATTTTTTTTCTTTTTCACACCCTACCAAATTCATCACCAATTTTTGCAACTTCCTTTAGAATCTCCCAAGAGCCAGTGCATCAGCAAAGAGCGCTTTACACTCCCACTTTGTGTGTGTTCTTTTTCTTTTAACTCCACGCCTTTGCCAAAACCTCGCATTTACTTCTCTTACAACCCCCTCTTAAATATATTAAACAACCACGGTGACATAACCCGTTAAGGGGCCCATTTTACTGGAAATAATTTCCCTCTTTCCTAATACTCTAACTTGAGCCTCCTATCTCGTAAAAAAATCTTCAGCTTTCAGAACCTACCTCCCACACCATCACTTGCAACATCGCCACATTGCCCCCTATCCCCCTTCAACGCCCTTTTCCCCAAAACCCTAAACCAAAAAGACCTCTTTAGCCTTATCAAATATGTTTCCCTTTTATGTTTCATGTAAACACCGGGCCACAACCCCCCACCCTTTTCCCAAAACTCCCGTTCATTCTTCTATTCCGTCTTTTTAAAAAAACTTTCAATTAAACTCTACCATACATTACCCCACTCAACAGACTAATCCCCCAAAAGCACCCTTTTTGGGGGCCCTTTCCCTTTTCAGAATCAGTCTCCCAACCCTAGGACCTTCCCCCTTCCCCCCCAAAATTTTTTTTTTTAATTGCCCCCAACCACCCCAAAACTTTTTCCCCCCCTCTTTTTAAAATTTCTATCTTTCCCACAACCCCGGCTGTTATTTCATTTTATAATGAGAATTCCCCCACACCCCAAGGGTTTTCCTACCCCCAAAAAGTTATTCCCCTCCCATAACAAACACATTCCCTTCTTCACAAAAACAATTCTCAAATTATTCCCCCACCAAACCCAACCTCCTTTAATTATCTCCCTCCTAAAATGCAACCATTTTTTCCGGTTTTTAAAAAAAATAATTTAAAATTTTTATTTTCAAAAAATGTTTTAAACCACCCCCTTTCCTCTTTTTCCTCACTTGCTTCCACTCCTTAAATTCTTTTTTTTCCCAAACCCCCTTTGTCTTTTTTGAAAAACCAATGGAACTTTTTTTTTTATATTTTTAAACATTAAATGTTTTCCCCCCCCGACCCCCCCGAAAAAAATTTGGGGAAATAAATAATTTTAAATTTTAAAATTTAAATTGTATGAAAAATTTGATTATTAATAGTTTTTTTATTTATAATGTTTTTTAGTTTTAAAAAAAAAACCTTTTTCCCCTCTCCCAGTTTATTTTGAATTTATTTTTTAGTGTAAAGTAAAAAGAAAATGATTGTTTTTGTGGTTATAAAAAGTAATTGAAGAAAAGTTTTTATTAAAAATAATAAAAAAGGTTTTGTAAATAATGGTATATTTTTTATTTTTTTTTTAAAAATTTTATTAATAATAAAAACCCCTTTTAAAAAGTTAAAAAAAGGGTCCCATTATATTAATGGAAAATTTAAATTTAAAAGTTTTTACTTTAATTTAAGTCCTACCCCCAAATTTACTCTTATTGGTTCAAAAGGCCCATTCATTCCTTAAAACATCTCCAAAATCTCTCCTCTCCTTTTTGCTTTTTCCTTTTTCCGGCATACCGCTTTTTGACCCATTCCCATCCAACCTTTACTTTAAAACCACATAATTCTTGAATTTACACTTCTATTCTCTTTTCTCCTCCATAATGTCATTTAAATTACGCTACCCCCCCCTTTTCTTAACCTCTCAGATACTCCCGATTTAAATTTTTTCCCCCTGAAACTTCCCTCCCCTCATTTTGTTTGTTACCAGGGACACAAACCCATTATAACTCGAAAATTTTTTTGCATGACTAATAGAATTTAGCAAAAGTTTTTTTAAAAAATTTTTTTTTTCTTTTTTTGTAAATTTTAAACAGGGAAAGGGGATACCATTTCTGGATTTAGCGTATAGAAGATGGTTCGGAGGAAAGTTTTTTTTATGGACATGGAAATAAAAAAGAAAAAAATTTTGGGGGAAAAAAGGTGGGGTTTTTTTATTTTTGATGTGGGTTGGGGGGTGGAAAAGGTTTTTAAGTGAAAAGTTATTTGGTGTTTATGAAAGAAAAAAAAGAAAAATATGGAAAAAGTTTGGGTTTAAGATGGAGGGGGTGTTTGGGTGGGTTTTGGAAATATCCTATTTTATTTATATTAAATAATTATATATTATTTATATAATTTATTTTTATTAATTATATTTATATATATTATATATAAAATATATAATATACATTCAATGCGACGCAAAACAAATGGGTATATACAAAAGATCACAGCAGCAGGATTCGGAAACTACTACGGGGGGTCAAATTCCCCGGGAGCACTCAAACCACTCGGCCACAACATGCCCTATCCTTTTGGGCCGAGGGGCTAAAGCACTGCCCGGGAATTTGACTGTCCCCCCTAGTAGTTTTGAATACTGCTGACTGCGATCTTTCTTTGGATACCGCTTGTTTCTGCGTGATGCATTGAATGATATATCAAAAAAATTATTTTAACTAAAAAATTTCCCCTTTTTTTTTTTTTATTTTAAAAATAATCTTTCTTTAAACATGAAAACCACAGGAGGGTGCCAAAAGAACCCGAAATTTCTCTTTTACATTAGGGAAAAAAACGAGAGAAGGGTTAAAAATTGGGCCTTGTCCCGATAAAAATCCCTCTTACAACAGGAAAGCCGGGGAAGGGAATTTTCTTTTCCCTGAAAAAAGGAAAAATTACAGAAAAGGAAAATGCAACAAAATAAGGGGGCAAGATTGAAAAAAGTGTTTGTAGGAGACCTTGGAAAAATGCCCAAAACCCTGAAAAATTGGAAAGGGTTTGGAGAAGGGAAAAAGAAAAGGGAAATTACAACCCCGACCTTTACCTTCTAAAACCCCCTTACTTTTCCAAAATTACCCTTATTTAACCCATTTCCTATCTTTCTGGGGAATTTTTAAAACCCACCAAAACCAAAAACCCTTCCCCCAACTAAAAATTTTAATATAAATTTTATTTTTTTTATTATAAATTTAAATTTTAAATTTAAAAATAAAAAAAAATTATTAAATTTATATAATAAAAAAATGCCCCCCCCAAAAAAAAAAGACTGGGTTCCCTTAAAAAAAATGCCCCAAAAGCCAAGGGTTGGGGGGGGAAAAGGGGTCCTAGTAACCCTTTTACTTTCGTTTGGGGTTCCCCTCCCCCTTTTTTAATGCCCCCGTTGCATCGGGGTTTTCCCCCCGAGCCGATTTCCCCCAAGGGAGTGGGAGTGGGGGGGGGTTCGGGGCCCGGCTTTTCCAAAAATCCAGGGGTTGCAAAATGCTGACTGCGATCTTTCTTTGTGTATACCCTGTTTTCTGCGTATGCATTGATATGTATATATACATATATATATATATATATATATATATATATATATATATATATATATATATATATATTATATATATATATATATTCTTTCTTTCAACACATCGGCCGTATCCCACCAAGGCAGGGTGACCCAAAAGGAAAAACGAAAGTTTCTCCTTTTACATTTAGTAATATATACAGGAGAAGAAGTTACTAGCCCCTTGCTCCCGGCATTTTAGTCGCCTCTTACAACACGCATGGCTTACGGAGGAAGAATTCTATTCCACTTCCCCATGGAGATAAGAGGAAATAAACAAGAATAAGAACTAGAAAGAAAATAGAAGAAAACCCAGAGGAATGTGTGTATATATATATGCCTGTACATGTATGTGTAGTGTGACCTAAGTGTAAGTAGAAGTAGCAAGACGTACCTGAAACCTTGCATGTTTATGAGAGAGAAAAATGGACTCCAGCAATCCTACCATCATGTAAAACAATTACAGGCTTTCGTTTTACATTCACTTGGCAGGACGGTAGTTCCTCCCTGGGCGGTTGCTGTCTGCCAATCTACTACCTATATATATATATATTTATAATATATAATATATATATATATATATATATATATATATATTATATATATATATATTATATATATATATATATATATATATATATATATATATATATATATATATATATATAAATATATATATATGCAACAATGGTAGACAGGAGATCTTAACTATGCAGGACAAGCCACGGGTGGTGGAAATCTTTAGCTCAAGTACTTTCACTCTTCCCAGTGCATCATCAGTAGCAATGCAATGTTGCATGGCTGCATCTGAAGCAGGAGAAGTTTTCTCAGAGTAGTGCAGTGCGGGTGTGTCACCGGCCACGGCTTCTCTCAGAATGTGGGCAATGGTTGGTGCCAACCCCGTACCACCATCATCCCCCTCTTTCCCATATGGGGTAGGAGGGTTTTTGAGATGCCAAGTATTATGAAATTAGAAGATATAATAGCCAGTTCCAAGCTTTTCCTAGCAGTTTAGAACAGGTCGTGTGACATGAGATAAAACTTTTCCCATTGGATACAATAAATATTGATTGCTATTGTTCTGTGTAATCCTTTTAATTAATAAAGGGAATGGAATGTGCTCTTTGACAGTTTAAATGTCCTCCTCTGGGGTACTCGAATGGTCCCAAAGGTACTCAGAAGTATCTCTTCCTAAATATTGTCTACTATCCTACTCAGTGTCAGTTAATATGCCTTACTTGGGAATCTTCTATACCATTTCGATAATATTTCTATGATCCAAGTTTCTACTTCTAATACCCTTTAACCTAAGTTCCTGTGTTATCCCATAGTCTTGTGTACCCGTCAATGTATGGTACAGTAACAGCTAAACGTGTTATATACCAATTCACAACTGATGTAGCATGAAGTTTTGGCGCATGGACATAGGTCGGGCATCACCAATCCATCATATGTATATATGCTTAACAATTCGCAAACAGGCGAAATTATTTACAAACTTTTTCTCTACGTCCACAGCAGGACTCGAACCTGCTAACTCTGTATTAGAGTCCACAGTACTTTACCATTGAGCTAGACCCAAGATAAGTATGGGCGCTTAGCCGAAGCTAAGCGATGTTACTCCATACCCCCGGGCACCAAGCTCGTTTTGAAAGTTATTTCATCGAATCCTGCCACATGTAGTGGACAACGAAAGAGATTTGAAATGTTTAAGCATTTCGTGTCTGAGGGCAATGTGTGGTATGAATTTAATCCAGAGAAGCCGTAGTTTGGAGATTAGGAGGTGTGGGATTACCGAAACTATTATCCAGAGAGCTGAGAAGGGGTTATTGAGATGGTTTGGACATGTAGAGAGGATGGAACGAAGTAGAATGACTTCCATAGCGTATAGATCTGTAGTGGAGGGAGGGTGGGGTGGCGGTCGGCATAGGAAAGGCTGGAGGGAGGGAGTAAAGTAGGTTTTGTGTACAAGGGTCTTGGACTTCCAGCAAGCGTGCGTGAGCGTGTTAGATAGGAATCGAATGGAGACAAATGGTCTTTAAGACTTGACGTGCTTTTGGAGTGTAAGCAAGTTAACATTTATGAAAGGATTTAGGGATACCGGCAGGCCGGACTTGATTCCTGGAGATGGGAAGTACAGTGCCGGCACTCTGAATGAGGGGTGCTAATGCTGCAGCTTTATAATTAGTGTAAGCATGCCTCTGGTCCCATAGTGATGGAGTGAATGATGATGAAAGTTTTTTTTTTTCTGGCCACCCTGGCCACGTCGGCCGTTTCCCACCGAGGCAGGGTGACCCAAAAAGAAAAAAAAAAACTTTTTATCAAGATTCATTACTTTTACCATCACTCATACATAATTACAGTGTTCGCATAGACGCTCAGATACCACAGTTTATATGTCACTCCACACAGCCCAAACCTATTGTTTAAAGTGCAGGTATTGTACTTGCCACTTCCAGGACTCAAGCAGGAAGATGAATGGTGTTGGAGAGCAATCAAATAAGTTTCAATGATCTTAATGAAGAGTGTCTTGCTAATTACATCACCAGGATGTGTGGTCCTCACCAGGACAGTCAGGTTGTGTGGTTCTCACCAGGACAGTCAGGATGTGTGGTCCTCACCAGGATAGTCAGGATGTGTGGTCCTCACCAGGACAGTCAGGATGTGTGGTCCTCACCAGGACAGTCAGGATGTGTGGTCCTCACCAGGACAGTCAGGTTGTGTGGTTCTCACCAGGACAGTCAGGATGTGTGGTCCTCACCAGGATAGTCAGGATGTGTGGTCCTCACCAGGACAGTCAGGATGTGTGGTCCTCACCAGGACAGTCAGGATGTGTGGCCCTCACCAGGACAGTCAGGATGTGTGGTCCTCACCAGGACAGTCAGGGTGTGTGGCCCTCACCAGGACAGTCAGGATGTGTGGTCCTCACCAGGACAGTCAGGGTGTGTGGTCCTCACCAGGACAGTCAGGGTGTGTGGTCCTCACCAGGACAGTCAGGATGTGTGGTCCTCACCAGGACAGTCAGGATGTGTGGTCCTCACCAGGACAGTCAGGATGTGTGGTCCTCACCAGGACAGTCAGGATGTGTGGCCCTCACAGGACAGTCAGGAAGTGTGGTCCTCACCAGGACAGTCAGGGTGTGTGGTCCTCACCAGGACAGTCAGGATGTGTGGTCCTCACCAGGACAGTCAGGATGTGTGGTCCTCACCAGGACAGTTAGGATGTGTGGTCCTCACCAGGACAGTCAGGATGTGTGGCCCTCACCAGGACAGTCAGGATTGTGTGGCCCTCACCAGGACAGTCAGGATGTGTGGTCCTCACCAGGACAGTCAGGATGTGTGGTCCTCACCAGGACAGTCAGGATGTGTGGTCCTCACCAGGACAGTCAGGATGTGTGGTCCTCACCAGGACAGTCAGGGTGTGTGGCCTCACCAGGACAGTCAGGATGTGTGGTCCTCACCAGGACAGTCAGGGTGTGTGGTCCTCACCAGGACAGTCAGGGTGTGTGGTCCTCACCAGGACAGTCAGGATGTGTGGTCCTCACCAGGACAGTCAGGATGTGTGGTCCTCACCAGGACAGTCAGGATGTGTGGTCCTCACCAGGACAGTCAGGATGTGTGGCCCTCACCAGGACAGTCAGGAAGTGTGGTCCTCACCAGGACAGTCAGGTGTGTGTGGTCCTCACCAGGACAGTCAGGATGTGTGGTCCTCACCAGGACAGTCAGGATGTGTGGTCCTCACCAGGACAGTTAGGATGTGTGGTCCTCACCAGGACAGTCAGGATGTGTGGCCCTCACCAGGACAGTCAGGATGTGTGGCCCTCACCAGGACAGTCAGGATGTGTGGTCCTCACCAGGACAGTCAGGATGTGTGGTCCTCACCAGGACAGTCAGGATGTGTGGTCCTCACCAGGACAGTCAGGATGTGTGGCCCTCACCAGGACAGTCAGGATGTGTGGTCCTCACCAGGACAGTCAGGATGTGTGGTCCTCACCAGGACAGTCAGGATGTGTGGTCCTCACCAGGACAGTCAGGATGTGTGGCCCTCACCAGGACAGTCAGGATGTGTGGCCCTCACCAGGACAGTCAGGATGTGTGGCCCTCACCAGGACAGTCAGGATGTGTGGCCCTCACCAGGACAGTCAGGGTGTGTGGTCCTCACCAGGACAGTCAGGATGTGTGGCCCTCACCAGGACAGTCAGGATGTGTGGTCCTCACCAGGACAGTCAGGATGTGTGGCCCTCACCAGGACAGTCAGGATGTGTGGTCCTCACCAGGACAGTCAGGATGTGTGGCCCTCACCAGGACTCTCAGGATGTGTGGGCACTATCAGGACAGTCAGGATGTGTGGTCCTTACCAGAACAGTCAGGATGTGTGGCCCTCACCAGGACAGTCAGGATGTGTGGTCCTCACCAGGACAGTCAGGATGTGTGGTCCTCACCAGGACAGTCAGGATGTGTGGCCCTCACCAGGACAGTCAGGATGTGTGGTCCTCACCAGGACAGTCAGGATGTGTGGTCCTCACCAGGACAGTCAGGATGTGTGGTCCTCACCAGGACAGTCAGGATGTGTGGTTCTCACCAGGACAGTCAGGATGTGTGGTCCTCACCAGGACAGTCAGGATGTGTGGTCCTCACCAGGACAGTCAGGGTGTGTGGTCCTCACCAGGACAGTCAGGATGTGTGGTCCTCAACAGGACAGTCAGGATGTGTGGTCCTTACCAGGACAGTCAGGGTGTGTGGTCCTCACCAGGACAGTCAGGATGTGTGGTCATCACCAGGACAGTCAGGATGTGTGGTCCTCACCAGGACAGTCAGGATGTGTGGTCCTCACCAGGACAGTCAGGATGTGTGGTCCTCACCAGAACAGACAGGGTGTGTGGTCCTCACCAGGACAGTCAGGGTGTGTGGTCCTCACCAGGACAGTCAGGGTGTGTGGTCCTCACCAGGACAGCCAGAGTGTGTAGACTTCATGAGGACAGTCAGGGTGTGTGATCCTCATCAGGACAGTCAGGGTGTGTGGTCCTCACCAGGACAGTCAGGATGTGTGGTCCTCAACAGGACAGTCAGGATGTGTGGTCCTCACCAGGACAGTCAGGGTGTGTGGTCCTCACCAGGACAGTCAGGATGTGTGGTCATCACCAGGACAGTCAGGATGTGTGGTCCTCACCAGGACAGTCAGGATGTGTGGTCCTCACCAGGACAGTCAGGATGTGTGGTCCTCACCAGAACAGACAGGGTGTGTGGTCCTCACCAGGACAGTCAGGGTGTGTGGTCCTCACCAGGACAGTCAGGGTGTGTGGTCCTCACCAGGACAGCCAGGGTGTGTAGACTTCATGAGGACAGTCAGGGTGTGTGATCCTCATCAGGACAATCAGGATGTGTGATCCTCGCCAGTACAGTCAAGGTGCGTGGTCACTACTAGGTCTGTCAGCGCGTGTCGTCCTCATCAGGACAGTCAGGGTGTGTTGTCACTACCAGGACAGTCAGAATGTGTGGTCCTCAACAGAACAGTCAGGATGTGTGGTCATCACCAATACAGTCAGGGTGTATGGTCCTCACCATGACAGCAAGGATGTGTTGTCACTACCAGGACAGTCAGTATGTGTGGTCCTTACCAGAACAGTCAGGATGTGTGGTCATCACCAATGCAGTCAGGGTGTGTGGTCCTCACCGTGACAGTCAGGGTGTGTTGTCACTATCAGGACTGTCAGGATGTGTGGTCACTATCAGGACAGTCAGTATGTGTGGTCCTTACCAGAACAGTCAGGATGTGTGGTCCTCACCAGAACAGTCAGGGTGTGCAGGTCATCACCAGGACAGGCTGGGCGTGTGGTCCTCACCAGAACAGTCAGGATGTGTGGTCCTCACCAGAACAGTCAGGATGTGCGGTCCTCACCAGAACAGTCAGGATGTGTGGTCCTCACCAGAACAATCAGGATGTGCGGTCCTCACCAGAACAGTCAGGGTGTGTGGTCCTCACCAGAACAGTCAGGATGTGTGGTCCTCACCAGAACAGTCAGGATGTGTGGTCCTCACCAGAACAGTCAGGATGTGTGGTCCTCACCAGAACAGTCAGGATGTGCGGTCCTCACCAGAACAGTCAGGGTGTGTCATCCTCACCAGAACAGTCAGGATGTGCAGGTCATCACCAGGACAGACTGGGTGTGTGTGAATCATCAACATTTCCCCTACTAAGTGTTGGTTATTCGTGCAATGTTCCAGCCAAGGTATTCATTCATTTTTATGGCGTCTTCCCCTTGTCTGCTTGTGTGTGAAGCTCTCTATACAATATTCTCTGAAGCTCCTGTCTGAGATGCCAACACCTCTATCAGCTGACAGCATGCTGTCTTTTGATGTTATGTTTGAGGTGCAAGATGCATCCCTTGTTCCTCTCTAAGCTATTCTCACAGGCTCAAGAAGGTGGAGCAAGGTGTTTCCTCTATCTCTCTGTCATCCTCTGAACCTCTAGGAGGAGGAGCGAGGTGTATTCTCCGTTCTTCTTTCTGCTTTCCTCACAGTCTTAAGGAAATACCTCGGGGTGTATACCTCGAGAGCACATTCCTGCTTACTGTGCAGCTTCAAAAATGATGTTTCAAACATTATCGCATGTTTGTACCCTGCCTTCCATAAAGCCTGGAGAAAGTTTTCCAGACCAGCCTAAACAGAATAAAGAATGCTGATGCAAGTAACGTTCTTATCTGGAGAGAGAGTTCCGGGGGTCAACGCCCCCGCGGCCCGGTCTGTGACCAGGCCTCCTTAGGTCAGTGTCCCAGGATGCGACCCACACCAGTCGACTAACACCCAGGTACCCATTTTACTGATGGGGAACATAGACAACAGGTGGAAAGAAACACGTCCAATGTTTCTACTCTGGCTGGGAATCGAACCCAGGCCCTCACCGTGTGAAGCGAGAGCGTTAACCACCAGGCCACCAGTAATATACAACCCTCCATCTATCAACAACTTAGCACGTCTTTTTTTTATAATTTCCAAACCAGCATACTTAAAAGTATTTTCTCTCAAAATATTAATAACAGTCATTTAAGTAATAATTAAATTTAAGACACCCAGATACTGAATTTAGCTTTGAACTAAAGTCAAGTGGAACACTGCCAGATCCTTGACATTCTTATGAGTTACATTAAATTTATAACGCCAGTGAATCATTGGCCTAATTACAAAATTCTCTTCGTTGTTTTAATTATCCATTATAAGTGAAACTTGATATCCACATCAACCATTGCGGGTTTAAAAGTATATTGGCAACATTTTGTGCTTCATTTCGAATTTGAATCTGAACGAAATGAATTTTTTTCTGGAAAGGTTAACATTTTTATAATTCATCACTACAGAGGTAAACTATTAAATTTTTTTTTAAATTCCTCTAGTATTAAAATACCCTGTTAACAGAGATGAACTAAGTCTTCTAACAAATTTCAAGGAAAAACAAATTTATCTCTAACAAAAGTTTGACAATATTGCTAAAGAATATCACAGGCAAAGAATTAAGTAGTGTTGAGGCCCATATATTCCAGACGGTGTCTCTAAGTTCAAGAATGTTATACGTGGAGAACTACACGCTTCTCGGGTATTTACACAGAATTGTTTTACTTGTTAAAACACCGTATTATGCAATATATGAACAGAATTATAATAGAGGTATTGGTGTTTACACTGGTAAACCTTAGCGTTGACTGCATGTCGACATTTTTGGGAACTTGGGTAGATCTGTCACAACAACTCTGCTAAACCAAACACTCTTTTGTTTTCACCTAGAATTTTGTGGTTTATAATTGTTGCCAGCAGATCTCTATAAATGTTCAGAATTTTAATTAAATAAGTTGCCCTTTTTATGTTTTTATCAGGTCAAAGAGGTCAATATTTATGTTTTAGTTATCAAAGGTGATGAGTCAGTACATGAGTCAGTCAGATGAGTACAGGTTTACTTGTGTCTATCAGTGAGACTGATGCTGTACAAGTTGTAGATGAATAAGTCACGTTTGCAACACTTGTGCATCCCTACTGCTGCAACACTTGTGTACCCCTACTGCTGCAACACTTGTGTATCCCTACTGCTGCAACACTTGTGCATCCCTACTGCTGCAACACTTGTGTACCCCTACTGCTGCAACACTTGTGTATCCCTACTGCTGCAACACTTGTGTATCCCTACTACCACAATACTTGTGCATCCCTACTGCTGCAACACTTGTGCATCCCTACTGCTGCAACACTTGTGCATCCCTACTGCTGCAACACTTGTGTACCCCTACTGCTGCAACACTTGTGTATCCCTACTGCTGCAACACTTGTGTATCCCTACTACCACAATACTTGTGCATCCCTACTGCTGCAACACTTGTGTATCCCTACTGCTGCAACACTTGTGTATCCCTACTACCACAATACTTTTGCATCCCTGCTGCCGCAACACTTGTGCACCCCTACTGCTGCAACACTTGTGTATCCCTACTGCCGCAACACTTGTGTATCCCTCCTGCCGCAACACTTGTGTATCCCTACTACCACAATACTTGTGCATCCCTACTGCCGCAACACTTGTGTATTCCTAATGCCGCAATACTTGTGTATCCCTACTGCCGCAACACTTGTGCATCCCTACTGCTGCAACACTTGTGTATCCCTACTGCCGCAACACTTGTGTATCCCTACTGCTGCAACACTTGTGTATCCCTACTGCCGCAACACTTGTGCATCCCTACTGCTGCAACACTTGTGTATCCCTACTGCCGCAACACTTGTGCATCCCTACTGCTGTAACACTTGTGTATCCCTCCTGCCGCAACACTTGTGTATCCCTACTACCACAATACTTGTGCATCCCTACTGCCGCAACACTTGTGTATTCCTAATGCCGCAATACTTGTGTATCCCTACTGCCGCAACACTTGTGCATCCCTACTGCTGCAACACTTGTGTATCCCTACTGCCGCAACACTTGTGTATCCCTACTACCACAATACTTGTGCATCCCTACTGCCGCAACACTTGTGTATTCCTAATGCCGCAATACTTGTGTATCCCTACTGCCGCAACACTTGTGCATCCCTACTACCACAATACTTGTGCATCCCTACTGCCGCAACACTTGTGCATCCCTACTGCTGCAACACTTGTGTATCCCTACTGCCGCAACACTTGTGTATCCCTACTACCACAATACTTGTGTATCCCTACTGCCGCAACACTTGTGTATCCCTACTACCACAACACTTGTGCATCCCTACTGCCGCAACACTTGTGTATTCCTAATGCCGCAACACTTGTGCATCCCTACTGCTGCAACACTTGTGTATCCCTACTGCCGCAACACTTGTGTATCCCTCCTGCCGCAACACTTGTGCATCCCTACTGCTGCAACACTTGTGTATCCCTACTGCCGCAACACTTGTGTATCCCTACTGCCGCAACACTTGTGCATCCCTACTACCACAATACTTGTGCATCCCTACTGCCGCAACACTTGTGTATTCCTAATGCCGCAATACTTGTGTATCCCTACTGCCGCAACACTTGTGCATCCCTACTGCTGCAACACTTGTGTATCCCTACTGCCGCAACACTTGTGTATCCCTCCTGCCGCAACACTTGTGCATCCCTACTGCTGCAACATTTGTGTATCCCTACTGCCGCAACACTTGTGTATCCCTCCTGCCGCAACACTTGTGCATCCCTACTGCTGCAACACTTGTGTATCCCCACTGCCGCAACACTTGTGCATCCCTACTGCTGCAACACTTGTGTATCCCTCCTGCCGCAACACTTGTGCATCCCTACTGCTGCAACACTTGTGTATCCCTCCTGCCGCAACACTTGTGCATCCCTACTGCCGCAACACTTGTGTATCCCTCCTGCCGCAACACTTGTGCATCCCTACTGCTGCAACACTTGTGTATCCCCACTGCCGCAACACTTGTGTATCCCCACTGCTGCAACACTTGTGTATCCCCACTGCTGCAACACTTGTATAATAACTTCCGAAATGGCAATATTTCTTACTTAGTCAGTGAGAATATAATTCGGGAGGGAATTTATTGAGGAAAAACTTACGCAGTGTTATGAAGCTTCAGTGGTTATTGAAATTTCTCATTATTAAATGCCTGCTATCTAAATAACAACGAAATATCCGTCTCTATGGGTTACCAGTTTTTTTTAATTAGTTGGATATCAGCAGCTGGCTAGTAGACATTTTTCTCGCAGTTGTTGTCTATCAATTACATAAAAAATGGAAACTGAAGAGAATTGAAAGTGGATAGACTCCCTCTTTATTCTTATTAGGACACTGCAAGCTCTAGAGAAAGTGTTGGCTGCTGCACGAAAGGCACAGATCAATAATTCAACTCTCTCCCACCAGTAGTTGTTATATAAATATATATATATATATATATATATATATATATATATATATATATATATATATATATATATATATATATATTATATATATATATTTATATATATATATATATATATAACCTAGTCAACTTCTCTAGTTAGTATCCTATCAGTTGTAATCCTAAAGCACTATTAAAACTTATTGTCATTTTAAAGGATAACTGGAGCAGAATACTGACTACTTGTTACAAAAACCCAGAAACAGGCTGAATGCCAGAGGGGCAGACCTTCTAGTATTCTCTGGAGATGTATGTAATTAATAAATACCGT
>NC_069399.1:62510966-62520966 GCF_026875155.1 Cherax quadricarinatus | reverse complement strand
ATCATTGCATTACCTTGAGATTTATAGTTATTTCGTGTTGTCGGACTTGTACTTCTTTTTTTTAAGTACTTCAAAATTCTGTAGTGTATTATAACTCGTAGTCTAGTCTTTCTGAGTGAACACAAGTAGGTCTATAAATCATTCTTCACTGGCTATAGTATTTCCTGTTTCTTCGCCGCCTTTCTTTGCACCTGCTCCAATTTCTCATCGTTTTTAAAGTCATTTTTGGACCAAGAATTGACCAGTATATTCACGGGGCTCTATAAAGTGTATTGCGTGTTTTGTTATCGTTATTTCTAGCTACTTGAATAACAAAACATTTAAATACAGGAACACTTCAGTACATAACATAATGATAGATGAACAGCACAGCAGAATGAACAGTTCATCCTAGATAGGTTCCAGTTCGTGCAAATAAGTATCGGTGGCAGCAAGACAGCGGTGTACTAATGTCATTACGGATGATTACATCAAGGTCTTTCTCTTCTCTCAGCTTGTCAAGATAATTATAAAATAATATAATTAAATGTACACTAAGGATTGAAGTACTTATGAGCATTAATTTACATCTCATTAAATTGTTTATCTTCCACGTCTCGGTGCCTCATCTTATTCTGTACCTGCTGCAAGCTCGACCTCTCTTGAATAACTTCAGTCACATTCTCTTTCCATAGTGGTGTACACCGATTGTTCCAAATGCTCAGCTGGAGTAGCGTACGAAACTATTTGACATTGACAGAATAATCCAAAGACATTTACTGGAGTCGGCCGCCATTTCGACAGCAGGGTTATATGCAATTCTCGTGGCTATTACACACACTGCTACCATGTCAACCTCCTCAGTCGTTGTTGTTTCAGACTCTCAGAGAACGATTCAAGCTATCCAGAAATATAATTCTTCCGATCCCATTGTGCCTTGTATACAACAATAGTTATGTCTAATTTCTAGGAAGCACACAGAAGTCGTGTGTGGTAGACCCACTGGAGAAACTGGCGTTCAGGGCAGCAGTCAGACTCCGTTGCTCGGTTTGCAATTAACAATCTAGCAGTCTCCCACAAAGGAAATCTCTTGTGTCAGACTATTTTTTTTCCAGTACTCAACGACTCCGAAATTGCTGGAAACAGTGTTGGTCTTACTTAGAGGATAACAAATTGTTTTTCACCACATTACAATTAGGCTCCTAGCCATCATTTTCCCGTCATTATCAGGTGTGAGGAATTACACTTAGAGGGATCAGCCACACATGACTCACACACTGACACCTGACGGGAAGATGCCAGTCGACCATCTATGAGCACTGCTAGGTAGCTTTAATATATATTTCTGTCTCTTCTTATTAACAGCCTCACAGAACAGATGGGATTTGAACCTGAAACTGGCAGGCTGGTTTTGGTACATATCACCTTTACTGTCTTGATATATAAAACTTTGTCACTTAAAATTATAATAATATCTAAAAATCTATACATCAGACAATTTAATTAAATTAACTTAACTGTACAACTGTTCACGTCCTAATGCTCTTCATAATTATGTGAAATAAATTTCAAAATTTCCAACACTTATGTACATTTTGGAAACATAATTTTCAATGTTCTTTTCTTCTAATGATGGTTTTCAGTGAATAGTTAAAATGGATTCGAAAACCATCAGAGTGCTGACTGTACCCTCGTGTCCTGCTCTCTTATGATAACAGTGAAGTAACACTTGCTAGCTTCTAGAGGGAGAGAGAGAGAAAGACAGACAGACATAGACATAGGAGAGATAATTCACCTCCACCATGTTTTATGCGTATATAACAACCTCTTAATCGCCCGCTTGCATCTTAATTTTCCACTTTAGCGAAAGTTTGATACGAATGGAGAAAAAGTTTAATGGTGTTCCCGTGTGTGGTGGAGCGGGTCCAGGCTTCATTAATTCTCAGCGGGATATTTAGAGCTGTTTGTTCCACCACCAGGGAGAGTAAACTCCATGAGATGGGGGAGGGGGTGTGGTGGGGGAAAAAGAAATGAGTGGGGGTGGGGGGTGATGGAGCAGGTGAGGCAGGGGGAGAAGTGAACAGGAGGGAAAGAGATAGAGGGTGATGCATGGGATGAAGTATGGTGATGGAAAGGGGAACTCAAATTCCTATGATCAAGAGTCCTTCTCCAGCATCATAACTGTCAAAAAAAAAATAAATAAAATAAAAACAGAGGAGACAGCTAAGAGTAAAGGCAACGTTCATACCTTCAGAAACATGCCTATACATATAAATAAATAAATAAATAAATATATGTATATATATATATATATATATATATATATATATATATATATATTATATATATATATATATAATATATATATATATATATATATATATATATATATATATAGTATATATATATATTCGGGGAGGTACTACCGACCTACCAAGTGATGGTAGGATTGCTGGTGTCTTTTTCCTGTCTCATGAACATGCTAGATTTCAGGTACGTCTTGTTACTTCTACTTACACTTAGGTCACACTACACATACATGTACACGTTTATGTATACACACTCATCTGAGTTTTCTTTGATTTTATCTTAATAGTTTTTGTTCTTATTACTTTTCCTTTTATATCCATGGGGAAGTGGAATAAGAATCTTTCCTCCGTAAACCATGCGTGTTGTAAAAGTCAACTGAAATGTAGGGAACAATGGGCTAGTAACCCCTTTTCGAGAATAGCCTACTGAGAAGAAAAAACCGTCAAGGTGGGATGTTTGAATGTGCGTGGATTTTGTGCTAATGATAAGAAAAAGATGTGATTGTGGATGTTATGGACGAGAAGAAGCTGGAGGTCTTGGCTTTAAGTGAAATAAAGCTGAAGGGCGTGGGAGAATTTCAGTGGAGAGGAATAAATGGTATTAGGTCAGGGGTTTCAAATAGAGTTAGAGCTAAAGGAGTAGCAATAATGTTGAAGGATAAGCTATGGCAGGAAAAGAGAAAATATTAATGTACAAATTCAAGGATTATATTCAGTAAAATAAGGGTTGGATATGAATAGTGGGTTATAGTAAGTGTTGATGCACCTGGAGAAGAGAGAAGTGTAAAGGAGAGAGAGAGGTTTTGGGAAATGTTGAGTGAGTGTGTGGGGAGTTATGAACCAAGTGTGAGAGTAATGGTGGTTGGGGATTTCAATGCTAAAGTGAGTAAAAATGCTGTGGAGGGAGTAGTAGGTAAATTTAGGGTGCCAGGGGTAAATGTAAATGGGGAGCCTTTAATTGAGCTATGTGTAGAAAGAGGTTTGGTAATAAGTAATACATATGCTATGAAAAAGTGGATAAATAACTTTACAAGGTATGATATAGTTCGTAATGAAAGTAGTTTGTTAGATTATATATTGGTGGATAAAAGATAGATGGATAGGCTTCAGGATGAACATGTTCATAGAGCGGCAAAAGATATATCGGATCATTATTTAGTCGTAGCTACAGTTAGAGTAAGAGGTAGATGAAACAAAAGGAAAATGGCAACAGCAAATAAGAGAGAGGTGAAAGTGTATAAACTAAGGGAGGAGGAAGTTAGGGTGAGATATAAGCAACATTTGGCAGAAAGGTGGGCTGGTGCAAGTATGAGCAGTGGGGGGGGGGGGTTGAAGAGGTTGGAATATTTTTAAAAATGCAGTATTAGAATGTAGGCCAGAAGTTTGTGGTTATAGGAGGGTGGGTGAAGGAGGAAAGAGGAGTGATTAGTGGAATGATGAAGTAAAGGGTGTGATAAAAGAGAAAAAGTTAGTGAATGAGAGGTTTTACAAAGCAGAAGTGTTATAAGAAGACCAGAGTATATGGAGAGTAAAAGTAAGGTGTAGAGAGTGGTGAGAGAGTGAAAAAGGAGAGCAGATGATAGAGTGAGAGAGGCATTGTCAAGAAATTTTGATGAAAATAAGAAAAAAATTTGGAGTGAGATAAACAAGTTAAGAAAACCTAGGGAATGACTGGATTTGTCAGTTAAAAATAGAGTAATGGAGCTCATAAATGTGGGAAGTCACGAAAGCGCTTATATATATATATATATAATATATATATATATATATATATATATATATATATATATATATATATATATATATATATATATATATATATATATATATTTATATATATATAATATATCGTGCCGAATATGTAAAACTGGTCAATTAGCAAGAACTCACTTAAAATTAAGTCCTTTCTGAAATTTTCTCTATGTTTAAAGATATATTTTTTTCATTAATGTTAATGTAAAAATCTTTAATTTTGCACCAAAAGAATCTTAGAAAACTTACCTAACCTTATTATAACAAGAACAATTTATTTTAGCCTAACCCAACTAAATATATTTTAGATTTGTTTACAATAATTTAATACTAAACAAACACAGTGAAATATATTTTTTTCGATAGGTTCAGAATGATTTTGGCTCAATTATTGCATACACAAATTTTCACTTGTCCTATATGGCAAAATGAGCGTTGCTATTTAAGCCAAGATGGCAAGTTCTGCCTATTCGGCATGATATATATATATATATATATAATATATATATATTATATATATATATATATATATATATATATTATATATATATATATATATATTATATTATAATAAATATAATATATATTATTGATTCTCTTGCAGTAAGCATTGGCAGACTTGTCTGCCTGCGGTTGAGTACGGTGCACTCTCTCTGGCTTCTGCTTTGACGTCTGTCACTGTGGAGTGCACTTATTATTCCATTAGTACATATTATACCGGTGGCCCGGTGGCCTGGTGGCTAAAGCTCCCGCTTCACACACGGAGGGCCCGGGTTCGATTCCCGGCGGGTGGAAACATTTCGACACGTTTCCTTACACCTGTTGTCCTGTTCACCTAGCAGCAAATAGGTACCTGGGTGTTAGTCGACTGGTGTGGGTCGCATCCTGGGGGACAAGATTAAGGACCCCAATGGAAATAAGTTAGACAGTCCTCGATGACGCACTGACTTTCTTGGGTTATCCTGGGTGGCTAACCCTCCGGGGTTAAAAATCCAAACGAAATCTTATCTTATCTTATCTTATCTGTCTACTTACATGTATATAGTGGGTGAAGGCAAATATACATTACAGTCTGCTGCTGAGTTTGTTTCCTCCAATTCCCATTATGACCAGGTCTCAATTCAATTCAATTCTATTTTCAATTCTTATGACCAGAGTTTTTGGTAAGATGGGTAAGGAAGAAGGATGGGTAAGGACAGAAAAATATTGGAAAAGGGTGGGAGGGGGAGAGAGGTAGGATGTAAAAGGTAAGTGACACAACCACTTTGGTGTGATTTAAAAAATGTATGTGTAATAATCAAAAATTCTTGAGGAGGTATAACACTAGCCCATCAGAGTCACATAGATATAACAAATATATAGGTACATAACTCTGAATTGGTAGTAAATATACAAGTTGCATTTTTTTTTTTTTTTTTTTTTTTTTTTTTTTTTTTGCATAACGAATATTTGAACGACAAGACAAGGCGATAATTATCTGGACAACTCATAAGAATTACTTGATGTTAGCTTCTTTCAAGGTAGTGTCCCGCCACATTAATTTATATCAGTAGATGTGGAAGTAGAAGTGTTATACAAGATATCTCCATAATTAGGGGCGATAATTTTCCTAAGAGACATAGAAGGGTTCTGGTGTTACCCAATCATCTTCATCTGCAGGGAAGTTGCTCAAGATCATTGGTCGGTAGTAATCGTCTTTATGGATGAAACGACACACCCTCTGTGGGAGAGTCATTCTTTGGGTCTCTATCTGGCATGTAGAGTTCTTGCATTGCATAGAGCTGTCTCTTCTTCAGCGTATCAAGGCGTGAGAAGGGTTCAGTTATGGTCTGGTAGGTCAGTAAGTTTGTATATAAGACCATCATGCCATAAGCTATCAAAAGCTTTATAAACATCTCTGGTGGCAATTAGGGCAAGATTGCCCTGATGTTTTAGACTCGCTACAGTTTCGAAAATAATATTTATTGCATGATGGGTACCTCTATGTGTTCTAAAGCCAAACTGATTTTCAGTAAAAAGGTGATTAAACTCCATATAGTAGTTTAGTCTGTTGGAAATGATCTTCTCAAGAACTTTCCCAGTGACTTCAAGTAAAGATATAGGTCTATAGTTCCCTGGTTGATGGATGTCTTTATTGGGCTTAGCAAGAAAGATCATCCTAGCAGTCTTAAAAACAACTGGAAAATGTCCTGAGGCCAAGATGGCATTAAAGATATTAACCAAAGACTGTTTACAATTTCTGGGTAGGAACTTTATTTGTTTCATTGTTATTCCAGAGAGACCAGGGGCTCTATTTCGCATTCTTCCAATAACCTGACTCGTCTCGAGTAATGTAATAGGTCTAGCAGGTGGGCATCTTCAAGAGTTGATATATCGATGGAAGGTCGTGGTTGTAGATCATCTAAGTTCTCATCTCTCCATTCATTTATCAGGTCTCGCAGGCCATTTATTACATGTGTTCATAATATGGGGCCTGTCCAAGCTATCTCTGCAGCGTTGCTGGTGAATTGCTCGTTCCATTCGCATAGAATACCAACGAACTCTCACTGCTGCACAGCTTCGTGACATTATTTGTATCAAATTAAAGGTTTAAACGACTATGGCGCACTAAACTCCGCCATCTCCCGCTACAGGAGCTATTAATCGCCGATCTCTGCTTAGGTTCCTTCGTAATGTGGGAGGAATAACACTAGAGCAATTAGACCAGCAGCCTCGTGAAGCAGGTGGTACACAGGGTTTGTCTCAGGGCGAGTCTGCTTCATTGGCACTTGAGTTAGCTAAACTCAATCCCGAAACAACCAGAGAGTAGAGAGCATTTGCTGAAGAGGAATTTAAAAGAGAGAAGGAGAGGAGGCATTTTTTGCAGACTGCTGGTGGCAACTTCAGCATGCAAAAAGCAGTGCCGTTAGTACCTCGCTTTGTTGAGTTTGAGCCTGAACAGTTTTTCGAGGCATTTGAAAACGAGGCTCGAGCACTGAGGTGGCCTGGGAAGCTTGGGCAGCACTGGCACATATAACATTGTACGGCAAAGCGCAACAGTTCACAGCTGTTTAAAATGAAGAATTTGCTGATTATTGGGTAGTTAAAACAACGGTTCTTGGGGCATATCAGTATATTCCCAGAAAGTACAAGAGGAAATTTAAACTGTGCAAGCATCATGTAGACTTCGTAAGGCAGCAGTCAAAAAAAATCACAAAATGGTACAAGGTGAATGGTGTCGCAAACTTATCCGACTTGGTGCAGTTACATTTGATAGATAACCTGTTGAAATCTGTTGGACCAGAGGTTAGAGTCTTTCTTGAAGATCATACGTTAATCATTGCATTAAAAGCAACAGGCTGGCTGACACTTTTGAGGCTAACCGCTCCTTGTCCGAGCGGTGTAATCTTTCTTCTTAACAGCCTGGCATGAATACAGATCGTCATGGACAAGTACCTGACTGGAGGACAAAGTGGCAAGATGAAAGTGAAAAACGACACTTAGCAGCTAAGTTGTCTGGTGAGCAACATCAAACTCGCGGTCAACCTGATGAGCAACAGCCTCAAACTCATGGTCAACATGGTGAACAACGACGTCAGTACACAGAGTCGCGCCAGCCACAAATCAACAGGGAGCCAAATTAAAATATGATGTAACCTGTTACCATTGCCAAAAACCCTGCCACGTCAGGTCCAACTGCCCAGCTCCAACCCTTAAGGAAAAATCAACATCCTCCCTTTTGAGATGAACCAGAAAGAAGTAGTGTGGTATGGCCACATACTACAGTACATGCCACATCTCCCTTCAGGAGAATAAAAAAAAATGAAAGTAACCACTTTTAGGGATTCTGGGGGTTATTGTTTCCTTATATTCCCCCTCTCTGAATAGACGTCATTCATTCTCCCGTTCTCTTAGAAGCATTTGGAGGAGCTGTATTTTCTGTCCCTTTCGATAAGATACATGTGCAGAGTAAATACAATACATGATATTTGACTGTAGGTGTTTCTGAGGGATTCCCTATGAAAGATGTCGTGTTATTGCTGGGTAATAACATTCTTAATTTGGCAAAATGTCCAGAACCTATAGTGACTAATTCATCTCTGAAGTTGCCCATAACTCAGGCAATATCCCTAGGGATGTCTGTCAAGAATGCTGACCTATCCTTGGACGACGAGGATGGGTCAGTTTTACAAAGAAAACTGGCCAGGGCCTCGAAAATTTAGAGAAAAATCCCAGACCAAGCCTTCCTACTCCAGGGTTGCAGGATTGCCAGATATTTCTGTTTCTATACCCGAGGGACTGTCCTTTCGGGAAGAACAACGAAGAGGTCCTTCGTTAAACTTCACTTTTCAGGCAGCCATGGGTGAATCACACTCAGATCACCCAGTCAAATGTAAAATTAAACACAATCTACTGTTCTGCACAGAGACTGGTAAGGAGGTAGGGGATAACCCAAAATTTGATAGACTGGTAGTTCCTAAAAAATTTTGGTCACAAATTTGAACATAGTCCACAGTTCCTCTTTAGGAGGTCGTTTGAGAATTACAAAAACTCTGTATAGAATATTGAAAGAGTTTTACTGGCCAAAAATAAGGCAAGATGTGAAGAATCACATCCGCTCTTGTAAGGACTGTCAACAAGTAGGCAAACCTGGACACTCAATTAAACCTGCGCCACTTCATCCCTTACCGCAGATGGAGAACCGTTTGCCGAGCTAATCAATAATTGTGTGGGACCGTTACCAAAATCCATGTCAGGAAACCAGTACTTATTTACAATCACGGTCAAACCTACTAGGTGTCCGGAAGCAGTCCCAATGTACAGCATAAAAACTAAAGCCATTCTTAAAGCCATAACCAAATTTATATCTTACTTTGGCATCCCTAAGTCTATCCAGAGTGACCACGGTACTAATTTTACAGCAAAAGAGTTTAGGGAAGCTTTAACTAGGCTAGGTATAATTCATAAATTGTCCACTACCTATCATCCTCAGTCCCAAGGTGCCTTGGAAAGATTTCATCAAACGTTAAAAACCATGATGAGAATCTTCAGCATGCCTTTTCCTACAGATTGGGATGAATCATTTTCCTACAGACTGGGATGAATCATTTTCCTACAGATTGGGATGAATTCTTTTCCTACAGATTGGGATAAATCAACAGGGTGCAGTCCATTTGAGCTAATCTTCGGGCACAATGTACAAGGTTCTCTGCGAGTGCTCAAGGAAGAAGGAATGGGAGAAGACGCCTGCAAAGTATTCTAGAATCCTTCTTCAAGGTTGTAGGTGGCCCGTCAGTTGGCTAAGGCTAACTTAAAATCTACTCAAAACACTTTGAAACAGAGGTATGACAGAAATGCAAAGTTTCGCTCCCTCAATCCAGGAGACAAGCTGCTGGTGCAGGAACCTGTACCTGGCCACACCATAAAAGCGTGATTTAAGGGACCAATGCAAATCATAAGTAACCTTTCTGATGTAAATTATGTGGTAGCTCCCATTGATGAACCCACGAAAAGTAAAGTTTAACATATAAATCAGATTAAAATATTTAATTGCCCACATAAAGTCCCAGTAATGAGTCTTCTGCCTCTGTAGACGACCCTGATTCCTTGAACGCCAATTCAAAACTTCAAGTTAAGTTTCCTGATTCTGTCTTCCTCAAGGACCCTAGCTCTTTAATACTGGGGCTGCCTAAAAATCCAATAATAAGTCTAATTCCCCTCTTACAAACTTACCCTGACATATTTTTGGACGTCCCGAAAAAATGTACCCTGGGATATCATGATGTAGGCGTTGAAAACACTGAGCTTATTAAACTCTCCCCCTACAGAGTTAATGCTGAAAAACAGAGGCTACTTCAACAGGAGGTAGCATTTCTGTTAGAACACGGATATTAGTGGAGGAGTCATCCAGTCAGTGGACTTCACCATTCATCCTTGTTAAGAAGTCTGATGGATGTTTTCAAATGTGTACAGACTACCAT
>NC_069399.1:62493466-62505966 GCF_026875155.1 Cherax quadricarinatus | reverse complement strand
ATATTTCTTCAAAATGGTTGTTCTGCATAAGCATATGCATATATATATATATATATATATATATATATATATATATATATATATATATATATATATATATATATACATTATTGTAACCACAGAACGAGTGGTATTGATCAAAAACAACACTGCACTAGCCAAGGAGTCGAACCCATGCTATTTTGGCCCGCCTCATGGTGAGAGAAAACGCATAACGCTTTAGACAACTAGACCACACAATCCTACACAATGGTGCATCCAGCCAAGCTGGATGTTGTACCCACCATCGAAGGACATACGGTGGTGTGGACGCCTCTGAGCTAATTTCATTCTCCTCCCTGATGTGTACTAGCTCAGCAAGCAGTATATTATATTATTGTACCACGAAACGAGTGGTATTGATCAATAACAACACTTTACTAACCAAGGAGCCGAACCCATGCTATTTTGGGTACAACATCTAGCTTGGCTGGATGCACCATTGTTAAGGATTGTGCGGTTTAGTGATCTAAAGCGTCATGCTTTTTCTCTCACGATGAGGCGGGCCAAAATAGTATGGGTTCGACTCCTTGGCTAGTGCAGTCTTGTTATATATATCTATATATATATATATATATATATATATATATATATATATATATATTATATATATATATATATAATATAATATATATATATATATATATATATATATATATATATATATATATATATATATATATATATATATATATATATATATATATATATATATATATATATGCGCTTGCCGGCGTGGAGGGAGGGAGCCAGTGTGTGGTGCTCCATACATTCTGTGTGTAAACCAGGAACCAACATGATTTACGCGGGCCAGTTTCGGCAGACATCATCTTGAGTATCCACCGGAGATCACAGAGTTGTGACAAACCTCTACATCGGACCATTGCTTCTGTATCAGTGAAAGTGCAGTGTGCATGTTGGGATTTGGGAAGTAGCGGTGGTGAGGGGATCCTGGCAGTGGAGGTGTGGAGGAGGTTTTGTTTACATCTGTGATCGGCTGGGGTCGTGGGTTGGGGAAGGAAGTGGCCGCCCACGACACGGTCATTGGATGGTGAACAGAAGAACACCTCGGTTAATAGTGTGAGCATGGTGATTAGTGTGCCAAATGGCGAGGGGTTTTTTCTAAATGGAACAATAAGTGTATAACAATTAGCAAAAGTTAGTCAGTGATGTGCGTCTTGAGCGAACACACAGGGCCACTCCCTCCCCCCTCCCCCATCCCAGATCCCCTCACCTCATCCCAGCCTAGGCCCACTGACTTCCTGACCAAGGGTGTTGCCGTTTAGTGCCCCACCAATTACAAGTTCCGCCGCTCGCTACTCCCCCACCCTCATCCCCCATGCATCCATGCTGCCCTTCACCCGTCACCCCACAGCTGGCGCCCTCCCACCCCCACGATATCAGCAATGTCACAAGAAGTCGCGGGTTCCCAGGAATCTTCACGACAGAGCCAAAGCTGTCGTTCACGAGGCATCTGCCGGGTGTGCCACAGGGAACGTGCACTCAATCCCACATCTGGCAACATCCGTGCACACAATGGATGTCTAGGCTCCAGGAGAGCTCCAAATGAGAACAACCAACAGCCTCCCCCAGCAGACAGGGCTGACAGCTACCGTGACATCACCTCTACAGAGGACCTCAAATCTGCAATCAAATTAACATCCACCAGGACTCTGACACACATCCCCAAAGCAACTCGCCCTCAAGCTGCTAGCAAATTCACTGACCTTCTGAAGAAAGTCAACGATGCTCCTTCAAACAACAGATCCTGGCACAACTTGCTGCTTTTTGGCAATGCCTGTTTGGCTGTCCCACCAAGGAGGGACAAGTCACTAGCAACACATGTTATTAGGGCAATAAATGCATTCCCAAGGGATGACAACCTCGTCCGTCTCCCCCCTAGGGCGACAAACACCCGCCGGGCAAATGCCAACAACAGGACACCCGACACCTCAAAAATAAGAGCCCAAATTAGCAAAAAAAATAGAAGAGGGTAATACTATTGGAGCTTTGAGACTTATAACCAGTGAGGATACCATCGCTCCCAAGGACGTCAGCATGGCGCAAGCTCTGAAGGACAAACATCCACCCAGGGCTCCCAGTACTAACATTGACCTCCCTGACATTGCAGCAGGCGAAGAAAATCTAACCTTACAGGATGCTGATGTGTATAAAGCTGCTATGTCATTTCCACAGGGTTCAGCAGGAGGTTTCACCGGTTTAAGGCCTCAACACTTAAAACAAATACTCAATCCAGCACTTGGTGAGGTTTCAGAGAGGCTGCTGTCTGAACTCACCAAATTTTCCAACCTGTGCCTGGCTGGCGGTGTCCCAGAGGCCATCAGCACCAGCACTGGATCTTGCTGGTGCTTTCTACCGAGTATGGCACCAGGGACTCTTGGCAAAACTGCAAGCACTTGGAAATGCAGGCTCTACACTGTCTCCTCATTGGCTTCCTTCAATGTCGCTCTCCAAGTTCAGTTTTCAGTGAGACAAAGTTATCAAGACATCCTACTGGGGCAAGTATTTCACTGGAAATTGTGCTTGGGCCATTGTAATAGAATGTTCATATCCTTGGGAGGAACTGCCAGCTGCTGTAAGCTACATCAATCACCAGCTAACAGTTATATCAGCCTGGGGAAACTGATGGCAGGTAACATTTGCTTCTGAGAAAACACAAATGATGATGGTAATGCCGGAGCAGTAGTAAGTATGAATAAGAGTGTTGGTACCTGGGGACGAAGTTCATTTCATAAGAGCAAAATTTGACTCCAAACTGACCATGAAGAACCACGTTGTAAATCTTGGAAACAAGACAGCCAAGAAGCTTACAGCACTTCGACGTATCTCGTATCTGCTCGACAGTAGAGGCTACAAGGTTCTGTAAGAGTCATAAGTACTTTCACCCCTTGAATATGCTGCACTGTCTTGGATTGCCTTATTCCCCCCCCCCTCCCATCTCATCTGCTACTTTTTGACAGAGTAGAGAACAAAGCAAGACGCCTCATCTCTTGTCTTGACCCAGCCTGGACAGATTTGTCATTTCACCAGAGCCTTCAACACTGGAGGGATTTGGGTTGACTTACTGTTTTGTACAAGGCCAATACTGTCGAAGTACCACACTTGGCTCTACTTCGAGGAGAGCGAGAAGTGAGCTTCTATACCACAAGACGAGCAGCAAGCAGCAACTTCACTCTGACTGTACCCTTCTCCAGAACATCACTTCATCTGAGATCACTTATTCCCTGGATGACTCGAGTCTGGAACACGTTCGTACAGCATAATGATATCAAGGAAACAAAATCAGATGGCTCCAACTTCATCCTGTTCCATATTTGTATGTCTCATAACTTTATGCGGTCCAGGTTTAGTCTCCAAATTACATTAAAGATTAAGAATGGGGTACAATGAAATGGTACAGGAAAAGACAACTGGCCGAGGGGTTAACGCACTGGCCTGTGAGCTTTAGAACTCACTTGCCAGGGATTCAACCCCTACCCTTTCCCTGATTTAAATTTTTAAAGGCAACTAAACTTATGTTACTATTAAGAAAGAACTCACATGAAGATTCGAAGCACATAACCTTTCCTCTCTTTTACGAAGGAAACACAATGATGAGATCACATTCCAACTTTTATATTCAATGATTTCGATACACTCAAGGAACAATTTGGAGGGCAAAACGAATAAAAAATGGAGAGAATCGAATGAAACTTTGAGGTAAAAGATGCAACAACGAACACGTGTAATTTTTTTTTGTAAGCAAAGTTATGGCCGGATGACACAAACTACCCGTTGAAACTGTGAGTGCAGAAGTAAGACATGTACTTAAGAACTAGCTGGAGAAGCACTTTACAAGTATACGATTTAAGTAGATACTATGTTTGGACAAACTAATATCAAGAGTTCTGTTTCCATTATCAATTACCATTCTTCCCGCATACACCTAGATAATACTAAATAATACTTATTTTAGATAATACATATTCTAGATAACACTTATTATAGATAATACTTATTCTAGGTAATACATATTCTAGATAATACATATTCTAGATAATACATATATATTCTAAATAATATTTATTCTAGATCATACGTATTTTCTATACTGCATATTTTAGATAATACATAAGCTAGCTAATACTTATTCTAAATAATTCTTATTCTAGATAATACTTATTCTAGACAGAAAATGATAATTCTTTACAGCTTGAGTGTGCATTCTGAAGGTCACTGCAGTCTGTTTTTCCTATGTATTCCCACGTACTCCACTCCTCCTCCTTCTCCTCTTCCCTAATCTTCCTGCTCCTCTTCCTCTTCTCTAATCCTCCTCCTCCTCCTTAAGGAAGAGTCCTTAATCCTCCTCTTACCTAACTCAGGTGCTCGTCCCTAACTCACCTTCTTCACCTGGGCAGTGTGGGTCATTACTGAAGGAGACACAACAGGTGGCACACACAATAAGGATTGATGCGACAGTCTGTTCTTCTTCCCAAGCTATTTGAAAATTCAATTAAGACGGAAAATAGGAAACACACGAGTTCATGAGGCCGCCAGTTGGTGGTGCTGCAGGTGGTGCTGCAGGTGGTGCTGGAGGTGGTGGTCGTGTAGGTGATGGTGCTGGAGGTGGTGGTAGTGCAGGTGATAGTGATGCAGGTGGTGGTGGTGGTGCAGGTGGTGGTGATGCAGGTGGTGGTGCTGGAGGTGGTGGTCGTGTAGGTGATGGTGCTGGAGGTGGTAGTAGTGCAGGTGATAGTGATGCAGGTGGCGGTGCTGGAGGTGGTGGTGGTGCAGGTGGTGGTGCTGGAGGTGGTGATCGTGTAGGTGATGGTGCTGGAGGTGGTGGTAGTGCAGGTGATAGTGATGCAGGTGGTGGTGGTGCAGGTGGTGGTTATGCAGGTGGTGGTGGTGGCCATGTATGTGGTGGTGATGCACGTGGTGGATGGTGGTAATGCACATGGTAATGTTGCTGCATGTGTTGTTGGCGGTGCAAGTAGTAGCTGTGGTGGTGGTGCAAGTAGTAGCTGTAGTGGTGGTGCAAGTAGTAGCTGTGGTGGTGGTGCAAGTAGTAGCTGTGGTGGTGGTGCAAGTAGTAGCTGTGGTGGTGGTGCAAGTAGTAGCTGTGGTGGTGGTGCAAGTAGTAGCTGTGGTGGTGGTGCAAGTAGTAGCTGTAGTGGTGGTGCAAGTAGTAGCTGTGGTGGTGGTGCAAGTAGTAGCTGTGGTGGTGGTGCAAATAGTCGATGTGGTGGTGGTGCAAGTAGTAGCTGTGGTGGTGGTGCAAGTAGTAGTTATGGTGATGGTTGAGTATATGAGTGGTGATAGTGTATGTAGTTGTGGTGCACGTGGTGGTGGCGCTGGTTATGCTGGTGGTAGTGCGTGCGGTGATTATGGTGGTGCATATGGTGGTGGTGCAGAAAGTTAGTCAGGGCTATGCTAATGGGAGACTCCACGACCTTGCAGAATTTTTTGTTTTACATTAAGTATTGTTAAAAGTTATCCAGTTGAGGTTAACACAAAGTTCAACGAGGTGAGCAAAGTCTTGAGGTGGTAACTGAAGGTTCATGTTGTTTCTCATTTTTATACATTACAATAATTATATACAATGTAAACAAAATCAAGAATTCGAAACATGTGCAATTCCTGTGATATACTGCACTAAGATTGAGTTGAACCTAACCACTGGGTGGCGAAACGTCTTGCAGACGTGAGTACTTCCTCCCCTCTCTCGATAGTAAATCGATATTTTGGTCAGTAGGGACTTTGATAAATTATTGACGTTGTTATTAATTAAGCATATTCACCTGGCCTAGATGGAAGCATTATGATTCAAGACCGAGTTAACGTAAAGAATACACAGATATACCGCACAATACACAGACAAATTGATTGGAACAATATGACAGGAAATCTTGAGTCTAGTGACTTTCTTGATACGGCTCAGGATTGCTTTTTAGAACAGGTTGTGACAGAACCAACTACAGGAAACAATCTGTTTGACTTGGTTCTTGCCAACAAAGATTCACTAATTAATAATCTTGAGGTTAATGATGAGCTTGGGGAAAGTGATCACAAATCACTTAGTTTCAATATATCATGGAATTACCCAAATAACTGCAATCAAATCTCTGTCCCAGATTTTCGCTTGGCCGACTTCATGGGACTGAAAAATTACCTGGGTGGGCTAAATTGGGATGTTCTGACTATGGGTCAGGTAGGTGATCTTGGTTGCCAATATGATGTTTTTCAGAGCATAGTTCTAGCTGCCCAGACAACTTTTGTTCCGAGTAGGGAAATTAGATCTAACAAAAATGATCCCAAATGGATGAAGAATAGATTAAAACATCTCATTGGTCAAAAGAGAGGCATATATAGGCGTATCAAAAAAGGGGATGGGCAGTTAAGAAATCAATATATTCAATTAAAGAGAGAAATAAAGAAAGGAATAAGAAAAGCAAAAAGGGATTATGAGGCTAAGGTCGCAAGGGATTCAAAGACTAACCCAAAAGGGTTCTTTCAGGTATACAGAAGTAAGATTAGGGATAAGATTGGCCTACTTAAGAGTAACTCTGGTCAGATCACTGACCAGAGTTATGTGGCCAGGATATGTGTGAAATTCTCAATACCTACTTCCTCTCAGTTTTCACCCAGGAAAATACTAGCGATATTCCTGAAATAATAGATTATGTAGAACAGGATAATAAACTATGTACGATTGCGGTAACTAGTGACATGGTCCTCAGACAAATAGAGAAACTAAAACCTAACAAATCCCCAGGCCCTGATGAACTGTTTGCAAGGGTGTTAAAGGAATGTAAAGAGGAACTTAGCATACCTTTGGCTAATCTTTTTAACATATCACTACAAACTGGCATAGTGCCTGATAAGTGGAAAATGGCAAATGTAATACCTATTTACAAGGGTGACCAGTCCTTGGTTTTCGAGCTATAGCCCAATAAGCCTTACCTCCACAGGGGAAAATTTATGGAATCAATAATTGCCGAAGCAATTCGTAGCCATCTTGACAGGCACAGTTTGATTAATGAATCCCAACACAGTTTTACAAAGGGGCGTTCCTGTCTTACGAATTTACTAACTTCTTACACTAAGGTGTTTGAGGAGGTAGATCATGGTAATGAATATGATATTGTTTCATTGGACTTCAGTAAGGCTTTCGATAGAGTTCCACACCAGAGGCTATTGAGGAAACTTAAGGCACACGGAATAGGAAAGGGGAAAATTTTTCCTGGGTAGAGGCATGGCTGACAAATAGACAGCAGAGAGTTTGCATAAATGGAGAGAAATCAGAATGGGGGCACGTCACAAGCGGTGTTCCTCACGGATCAGTGTTGGGTCCGTTGTTGTTCACAATTTACATAAACGACATAGATTTAGGGAATAAATAGCGACATGAACAAATTTGTGATGGGCACCAAAATAGGGCCCCCAATTCATTCTAATGAGGACACTAGAGCACTCCAGGATGATTTGAATAGACTGATGCAATGGTCGGAGAAGAGGCAGATGCAGTTTAATATTGACAGACGCAAAGTTCTAAATGCTGGACAGTTAAATAACCATGCCACATATAAACTAAATAATGTAGATATTAATACTACTGATTGCGAAAAGGATTTAGGAGTTCTGGTTAGCAGTAATCTAAAACCAAGACAACAGTGCATTAGTGTTCGCAATAAGCTAACAGAATTCTTGGCTTCAAAATCTAGAAGTATAAATAATAGAAGTCCTCAGGTTGTTCGTCAGCTCTATATATCCTTGGTTAGGTCTCATTTAGATTATGCTGCTCAGTTCTGGTCACCGTATTACAGAATGGATATAAATGATCTGGAAAACGTACAGAGGAGGATGACAAAGATGATCCCATGTATCAGAAATCTTCCCTATGAGGATAGACTGAGGGCCCTGAATCTGCTCTTTCTCGAAAGGCGTAGAATTAGGGGGGATATGATCGAGGTGTATAAATGGAAAACAGGAATAAATAAAGGGGATGTAAATAGCGTGCTGAAAATTTCCAGCCAAGACAGGCAATGGTTTCAAGTTGGAAAAATTCAGATTCAGGAAGGATATAGGAAAGCAAAGGATATAGGAAAGGAAGAAAGAAGGACGTCAAAACCATTATAAGGGGGCACTTCAGAGGACATTGTCAAACGGGTCAAGTAATACCAGTATACATGCAGCATGCATAATACAGTATATGTGCAAAATGCATAATACAGTATACTTGCAGCATGCATGATAAGTATACATGCAGGATGCATATTATGAGCTATTCATGTGCGATACATGGTGATACATGGAGACAAAAATCATTTACCTTATGAGACAGATGCTGAACGAGTCACCCAAGAAGGAAAAATATAAACAAAATGATACGTGGAATCTACTTTTATCGGTATTTCTAACACCACTGAACAGAACCAGGGAAGGTTCATTTTGCAGACGTTAAGCATGCACCATACTTGCAACCAGGAGCCACCGTAATTCTGTGTAAACCCCTGCAACACTCCGTCTCCAGATACTCTCCAACACTACCGTCAGTTGTTTATACCTGTATGTATACGAAGCTTCCGCTCTACTGACTTTATAAAAGCTCTGTAGTTAATAAAGATATTCACTGCGTCTAAGTACCGTTCATTTCACTTTCTTGGTATTTGCATGCCATTCTAATCCTTTTCATAATTTACATAAATTTTCTTGAAATAGGGTTATCATCTAAAACAGCATAATTCGTGGATAACACCTAATTTGTAAAAAAATATGGAATCTATGGTTAATTTTTAAGTATTCAGAGTGATCTGTATTGGTGTAGCAGTGAGCAAAGAAGTAGACGATGAATGTCAGCAGTGACAAATACAAAGTAATGCAATTTGGAAATAATTATTCAAACATAGAAACAAATTATCCATAACAGAAGAAGAAAAGAACATTGAATTAATAATAAACAACGGCTTCAAATGACCCAACACTGTCTATCCTCGAGCAAAAAAACCCAACAGGAAACTAGGTTTCATTGCACGAAATTTAGAGTACAAACACGGGAAAAAATATTAGTTTTCTATTTTGTATCTGTTAAACGGCATTGTCAATATACTTTTCCTTTTCGTTCAAAACTACATAAATGAGGAAAGTGCAGACGGAGATGGTAAACATTGGAACTGACGACCTGGAGATACTGGAAGACTTGGACACACTTGGCATGAGGAAAGTAAATCAATTACTCTAAATAATGGAATAAAAATTCCAGGTAAGAATTCAATACAAATTGGGGTAAAACAATGAAAATGGAATTATAAGTCAAATGAATAAACTATCCACTGAAATTTTAAATACACTGTCCACTTTTAACTCCACTTCCAGGAATATTTTTTTAAATGTCGTTATTAACACTTAATCTTTTACCAAGAGTATATAATAAGGAGCCTCAAGACACCTCAGTGAAGTCTACCTAAATAAAACTACAACACTTACCTGAAACTATTACTTAAGTGGTAAGTCAATCTTAACCAAAGGCGAGAGGAAGGGGACCTATTCCATCCCCTCTCGATAACCTCTCTTAGAATTATATGTCAACAAGTATATAAGGTATATTTGGTAATCTTTATTATGGAAACGTTTCGCCAGCTAATGACTTTCTCAATCCTGTACAGAGATGAATGGTGAAAGATGACAAGGAGTGTGAGATAATCTCACTCATCCTTGATTCGACTCAAGGCTGAGGGACTGATCATCTCACACTCCTCAAGGTATATATATTAATGGGGAATAGTCAGAGACAGCCAATATAGGGATAACTCAAAGTAGAGTGGAAAGTTTCTATTTACTTAAGAGATCTAAATTTGACCTATAAAAATATTCACAAAATTATCTAATTAAACCATAGCACATTTTTTTTCAAAAGGATACGACATACCATATCATCACCGGAGGGAAATAAAATTTTCTATGGTTTAAGAGAGATACCACTGTGCTGGAAATGAAGAAACTAATACTGGACAGACTACTCCCAAGCTATTTTAGTATAATTCCAGTCCAGGCTCCAGCTATGGCGGCCTAGATCATGACTCTAAGTGTCCTGAGAGCCCAGTCTCCACACGACAGCTGTCAGCTGTTGCAGTCACTCGTAACGCTCTTAGTGAATTCTCCCAGCAACAGCCTCAAATGAGGCTACCAAACCAATTATATTTTTCCTGTTTGCCTGAGCCTACATCCCCCGTCCCTGCAATATCCTGCTTACTCCAACCACATGGCTCATGGAGACATGAGCCATGTACTTGACAGTAAGAACTAAATTTCCCTACCAAAGACAGAAAGTCAGGACCAACACCCTGACCAAGACACTCATTCTTTTATCCTCGCAAATAAGATGAAGATACCATAAATTAGATATCAAACTGGTCCATGGATTCTTACGTTAGCTTCAGGATTTAAATCAGGACGATCATCTGAGCCACCCAGGACATAACAGTAGTGGAACAAGTGGAAGTGATTGTTGTTGTAGCCAAGACACATAGCAAACTTTGCTTTCACTTTTCCTAAAATATGTCTATGCTCATTTTTCAGTAAGTCTTGGAAACACTTCACCTATCCTCTTTTTCAGCTGGTAAGTTGGTCAGAAGATGTGAAGGATGGGAAGAAAGCCTTCTCCTATGCTATTCACATCTTATCTACATGTAGTTGCAATATAAGTAGTGGTATCCAGCAGATAACCACGCCACGGACCGTGGGCACCTTGCTCATGTGCTCCGTGGGCACCTTGCTCATGTGCTCCGTGGGCACCTTGCTCATGTGCTCCAGTCCATGTTCTCTACCTCCTAATCCTGCCTGCCACTAGCTCTTCCTCCTAATACTTCTGCTGCTGCTTCTGCTACTCCTGCTGCTTCTGTTAGTTTTATTTCAGCTGCTTCCACTGCTCTTGCTGGTTCTACTGTTATTCCTGCTTCTGCGGCGGCTGCTGTTTCTGCTGCTGTGAGAAAACCAGTTACTACCTCCTCCTCCTCCTCTGCGAGAGAGAGAGAGAGAGAGAGAGAGAGAGAGAGAGAGGACCTAGGATCTGTTTGAGCACCCTTGGCATACTGAGGACTTAATACCATTATTTTTTTTACTCAACATGCTTACAGAGTTAGGTCAAGTGTACCTACCTTCATTTACTTCGTGGTTCTTAATAGTCATTTCCCGGTTCCAATACTCTTCCATTCATCCTTACTACTTATCCAGCATTACTATCATGATCTCTCTTTCTCTCTTTCTCCCTCGCTCACTCACACACACACACACACACACACACACACACACACACACACACACACTCTCTCTCTCTCTCGTTTATTTGTTATCTGTCGCTATTTATCTTCAGTTTATTCCACCCCAAGTTATTTCCCATTAATTTGTTCCCCTGGACCTGTTCCACCTCGACTTGTTCTTTAATTCTGCAAAGCGGAACAAATGTCACTACTGATATATAAATGAGACGTCACTGTTGGACTATTAGTTAGTTGGCTTCTCTGTGTAATTTCCTCCGTCTTCTTTCTCCTCTTCCTTTCTCGTCCCTTTTTATTTTCTTCTTCTTTGTCTTATATATCGTTCCTCTCCCCTTTCTATCTTTTCCCCTCTCTCTTTCTTTGCCTTCATTTTTATTTTAAAATTTCTTCAGTTTTTCTCTGTTCTTCCTTTCGTTTTATTTACTTATTCTTCCTCTTGCACTTCGCTTCTTGTCATCTTCCTCTGTTCGTTCTATAATCATCCTTTCTCTTCCTCTTCCTCTGTTTATCTTCTTTGTTCCTGTTCTTCCTGTTCTTACACTACAAGACTTCTTGGTTCCGGAGAGCTGTCAGTTGTAACACTTCCTTCCTTCATTTTAAGTTTTCTTATGAATTAAGGAATGGAAGAATAGTTAGGCAAAAAAGAAAATTGAAAAAAAATATATAGAAAAGCATAAAAATATTGCTAAACATGACGGGAAAGGGAAGTTTCGCCTGTGGCACCTTTATCAACCCCAAGATAATGTTTATCTAGCTTGGAAGAGCTACCATTGGGCGAAACGTTGTCTATGTATCCGAAAGTTGTTTTTCCCATTTTCTTTCTTATCTTTCCATTAATTTACTTTGAACTGCCGGTCTATCTATTTACTTTGAAACTGGGGTCTATCGATTTTGAAAAAGCAGGTCTATATATTTACTTTGAAACTTTGAAAGGAGTATAAAATCCAGATGGGAGATGTAAAAACTACAGACCAATAAACAACAGACTCACCCTAACAGAACCACCACTGAACGAAGACCAATAGATCAGGTCAACCTAATTAAAGCAACACAATTGATTCAACCTAACAGAACCTTCTCAGTAGACCCAGTCTAATAGACATAGCCAGATACAACGTACTCAGTAGACCCAATCTAATAGACATAGTCATATAGAACGTACTCAGTAGACCCAGTCTAATAGAC